>CM074720.1:557680165-558172970 GCA_037306005.1 Rhinophrynus dorsalis
TCACCACATCAACCTACACAACCATCAAACACAAACACAGTGACACCTCCAGCACTACAGGTAAGTGCATCATCACATAACCACACACCACATCAACCCAGCACAACCATCACACACAAACACAGTCACACCTACACACTACTGGTAAGGTGCATCATCACATAACCAAGACATCACATCAACCCATACAACCATCACACACAAAACACAGTCACACCTCCACACTACCGGTAAGTGCATCATCACATAACCACACACCACATCAACCCACACAACCATCACACACAAACACAGTCACACCTCCACACTACCGGTAAGTGCATCATCACATAACCACACACCACATCAACCAACACAACCATCACACAAAAACACAGTCACACTTCCACACTACTGGTAAGTGCATCATCACATAACCACACACCACATCAACCCACACAACCATCACACACAAACACAGTCACACCTCCACACTACAGGTAAGTGTATCATCACATAACCACACATCACATCAACCAACACAACCATCACACACAAAACACAGTCACACCTCCACACTACCAGTAAGTGTATCATCACATAACCACACACCACATCAACCAACACAACCATCACACACAAACACAGTCACACCTCCACACTACTGGTAAGTTGCATCATCACATAACACACACCACATCAACCCACACAACCATCACACACAAACACAGTCACCACCTCCACAATACAGGTAAGTGCATCATCACCATAACCACACACCCACATTAACCACACACAACCATCACACACAAACACAGTCACATCTCCACACTACCAGGTAAGTGCATCATCGCATAACCACACACCACATCAACCCAACACAACCATCACACACAAACACAGTCACACCTCCACACTACCGGTAAGTGCATCATCACATAACCACACATCACATCAACCCAAACAACCATCACACACAAACACAGTCACACCTCCACACTACAGGTAAGTGCATCATCACATAACCACACACCACATCAACCCACACAACCATCACACACAAACACAGTCACACCTCCACACTACCAGTAAGTGCATCATCACATAACCAAACATCACATCAACCCACACAACCATCACACACAAACACAAGACACATCTCCACACTACTGGTAAGTGCATCATCACATAACCACACACCACATCAACCCACACAACCATCTACACACAAACACAGTCACATCTCCACACTACAGGTAAGTGCATCATCACATAACCACACACCACGTCAACCCACACAACCATCACACACAAACACAGTCACACCTCCACACTACAGGTAAGTGCATCATCACATAACCACACACCACATCAACCCACACAACCATTACACACAAACACAGTCACACCTCCACACTACCGGTAAGTGCATCATCACATAACCACACATCACATCATCCCACACAACCATCACACACAAACACAGTCACACCTCCACACTACAGGTAAGTGTATCATCACATAACCACACACCACATCAACCCACACAACCATTACACACAAACACAGTCACACCTCCACACTACCAGGTAAGTGCATCATCACATAACCACACACCACATCAACCCACACAACCATCACACACAAACACAGTCACACCTCCACACTACCGGTAAGTGCATCATCACATAACCAAACATCACATCAACCCACACAACCATCACACACAAACACAGGTCACACCTCCACACTACTGGTAAGTGCATCATCACATAACCACACACCACATCAACCAACACAACCATCACACACAAACACAGTGACACCTCCACACTACAGGTAAGTGCATCATCACATAACCACACATCACATCATCCCACACAACCATCACACACAAACACAGTCACACCTCCACACTACAGGTAAGTGCATCATCACATAACCACACACCACATCAACCCACACAACCATTACACACAAACACAGTCACACCTCCACACTACAAGTAAGTGCATCATCACATAACCACACACCACATCAACACACACAACCATCACACACAAACACAGTCACACCTCCACACTACCGGTAAGTGCATCATCACATAACCACACACCACGTCAACCCACACAACCATCACACACAAACACAGTCACACCTCCACACTACCGGTAAGTGCATCATCACATAACCACACACCACATCAACCCACACAACCATCACACACAAACACAGTCACACCTCCACACTACCGGTAAGTGCATCATCACATAACCACACACCACATCAACCAACACAACCATCACACACAAACACAGTCACACTTCCACACTACTGGTACGTGCATCATCACATAACCACACACCACATCAACCCACACAACCATCACACACAAACACAGTCACACCTCCACACTACAGGTAAGTGTATCATCACATAACCACACATCACATCAACCAACACAACCATCACACACAAACACAGTCACACCTCCACACTACCAGTAAGTGTATCATCACATAACCACACACCACATCAACCAACACAACCATCACACACAAACACAGTCACACCTCCACACTACTGGTAAGTGCATCATCACATAACCACACACCACATCAACCCACACACAACCATCACACACAAACACAGTCACACCTCCACACTACCGGTAAGTGCATCATCACATAACCACACACCACATTAACCCACACAACCATCACACACAAACACAGTCACATCTCCACACTACCAGTAAGTGCATCATCGCATAACCACACACCACACATCAACCAACACAACCATCACACACAAACACAGTCACACCTCCACACTACCGTAAGTGCATCATCACATAACCACACATCACATCAACACAAACAACCATCACACACAAACACAGTCACACCTCCACACTACAGGTAAGTGCATCATCACATAACCACACACCACATCAACCCACACAACCATCACACACAAACACAGTCACACCTCCACACTACCAGTAAGTGCATCATCACATAACCAAACATCACATCAACCCACACAACCATCACACACAAACACAAACACATCTCCACACTACTGGTAAGTGCATCATCACATAACCACACACCACATCAACCCACACAACCATTACACACAAACACAGTCACATCTCCACACTACAGGTAAGTGCATCATCACATAACCACACACCCACGTCAACCCACACAACCATCACACACAAACACAGTCACACCTCCACACTACAGGTAAGTGCATCATCACATAACCACACACCACATCAACCCACACAACCATTACACACAAACACAGTCACACCTCCACACTACCGGTAAGTGCATCATCACATAACCACACATCACATCATCCCACACAACCATCACACACAAACACAGTCACACCTCCACACTACAGGTAAGTGTATCATCACATAACCACACACCACATCAACCCACACAACCATTACACACAAACACAGTCACACATCCACACTACCGGTAAGTGCATCATCACATAACCACACACCACATCAACCCACACAACCATCACACACAAACACACCAGTCACACCTCCACACTACCGGTAAGTGCATCATCACATAACCAAACATCACATCACCCACACAACCATCACACACAAACACAGTCACACCTCCACACTACTGGTAAGTGCATCATCACATAACCACACACCACATCAACCAACACAACCATTACACACAAACACAGTCACATCTCCACACTACAGGTAAGTGCATCATCACATAACCACACATCACATCATCCCACACAACCATCACACACAAACACAGTCACACCTCCACACTACAGGTAAGTGCATCATCACATAACCACACACCACATCAACCCACACAACCATTACACACAAACACAGTCACACCTCCACACTACAAGTAAGTGCATCATCACATAACCACACACCACATCAACACACCACAACCATCACACACAAACACAGTCACACCTCCACACTACCGATAAGTGCATCATCACATAACCACACACCACGTCAACCCACACAACCATCACACACAAACACAGTCACACCTCCACACTACCGGTAAGTGCATCATCACATAACCAAACATCACATCAACCCACACAACCATCACACACAAACACAGTCACACCTCCACACTACCAGTAAGTGCATCATCACATAACCACACACCACATCAACCAACACAACCATCAAACACAAACACAGTGACACCTCCACACTACAGGTAAGTGCATCATCACATAACCACACACCACATCAACCCACACAACCATCACACACAAACACAGTCACACCTCCACACTACCGGTAAGTGCATCATCACATAACCAAACATCACATCAACCCATACAACCATCACACACAAACACAGTCACACCTCCACACTACCGGTAAGTGCATCATCACATAACCACACACCACATCAACCCACACAACCATCACACACAAACACAGTCACACCTCCACACTACCGGTAAGTGCATCATCACATAACCACACACCACATCAACCAACACAACCATCACACACAAACACAGTCACACTTCCACACTACTGGTAAGTGCATCATCACATAACCACACACCACATCAACCCACACAACCATCACACACAAACACAGTCACACCTCCACACTACAGGTAAGTGTATCATCACATAACCACACATCACATCAACCCAACACAACCATCACACACAAACACAGTCACACCTCCACACTACCAGTAAGTGTATCATCACATAACCACACACCACATCAACCAACACAACCATCACACACCAAACACAGTCACACCTCCACACTACCGGTAAGTGCATCATCACATAACCACACACCACATCAACCCACACAACCATCACACACAAACACAGTCACACCTCCACACTACTGGTAAGTGCATCATCACATAACCACACACCACATCAACCCACACAACCATCACACACAAACACAGTCACACCTCCACACTACAGGTAAGTGCATCATCACATAACCACACACCACGTCAACCCACACAACCATCACACACAAACACAGTCACAACCTCCACACTACAGGTAAGTGCATCATCACATAACCCACACACCACATCAACCCACACAACCATTACACACAAACACAGTCACACCTCCACACTACCGGTAAGTGCATCATCACATAACCACACATCACATCATCTCACACAACCATCACACACAAACACAGTCACACCTCCACACTACAGGTAAGTGTATCATCACATAACCACACACCACATCAACCCACACAACCATTACACACAAACACAGTCACACCTCCACACTACCGGTAAGTGCATCATCACATAACCACACACCACATCAACCCACACAACCATCACACACAAACACAGTCACACCTCCACACTACCGGTAAGTGCATCATCACATAACCAAACATCACATCAACCCACACAACCATCACACACAAACACAGTCACACCTCCACACTACTGGTAAGTGCATCATCACATAACCACACACCACATCAACCAACACAACCATCACACACAAACACAGTGACACCTCCACACTACAGGTAAGTGCATCATCACATAACCACACATCACATCATCCCACACAACCATCACACACAAACACAGTCACACCTCCACACTACAGGTAAGTGCATCATCACATAACCACACACCACATCAACCCACACAACCATTACACACAAACACAGTCACACCTCCACACTACAAGTAAGTGCATCATCACATAACCACACACCACATCAACACACACAACCATCACACACAAACACAGTCACACCTCCACACTACCGATAAGTGCATCATCACATAACCACACACCACGTCAACCCACACAACCATCACACACAAACACAGTCACACCTCCACACTACGGTAAGTGCATCATCACATAACCAAACATCACATCAACCCACACAACCATCACACACAAACACAGTCACACCTCCACACTACCAGTAAGTGCATCATCACATAACCACACACCACATCAACCAACACAACCATCAAACACAAACACAGTGACACCTCCACACTACAGGTAAGTGCATCATCACATAACCACACACCACATCAACCCACACAACCATCACACACAAACACAGTCACACCTCCACACTACCGGTAAGTGCATCATCACATAACCAAACATCACATCAACCCATACAACCATCACACACAAACACAGTCACACCTCCACACTACCGGTAAGTGCATCATCACATAACCACACACCACATCAACCCACACAACCATCACACACAAAACACAGTCACACCTCCACACTACCGGTAAGTGCATCATCACATAACCACACACCACATCAACCAACACAACCATCACACGCAAACACAGTCACACTTCCACACTACTGGTAAGTGCATCATCACATAACCACACACCACATCAACCCACACAACCATCACACACAAACACAGTCACACCTCCACACTACAGGTAAGTGTATCATCACATAACCACACATCACATCAACCAACACAACCATCACACACAAACACAGTCACACCTCCACACTACCAGTAAGTGTATCATCACATAACCACACACCACATCAACCAACACAACCATCACACACAAACACAGTCAGACCTCCACACTACCGGTAAGTGCATCATCACATAACCACACACCACATCAACCCACACAACCATCACACACAAACACAGTCACACCTCCACACTACTGGTAAGTGCATCATCACATAACCACACACCACATCAACCCACACAACCATCACACACAAACACAGTCACACCTCCACACTACAGGTAAGTGCATCATCACATAACCACACACCACATTAACCCACACAACCATCACACACAAACACAGTCACACCTCCACACTACCGGTAAGTGCATCATCACATAACCACACACTCACATCAACCAACACAACCATCACACACAAACACAGTCACACCTCCACACTACCGGTAAGTGCATCATCACATAACCACACAACACATCAACCAACACAACCATCACACACAAACACAGTCACACCTCCACACTACAGGTAAGTGCATCATCACATAACCACACACCACATAACCCACACAACCATCACACACAAACACAGTCACATCTCCACACTACCAGTAAGTGCATCATCACATAACCACACACCACATCAACCAACACAACCATCACACACAAGCACAGTCACACCTCCACACTACCGGTAAGTGCATCATCACATAACCACACATCACATCAACCCACACAACCATCACACACAAACACAGTCACATCTCCAACACTACTGGTAAGTGCATCATCACATAACCACACATCACATCAACCCACACAACCATTACACACAAACACAGTCACATCTCCACACTACCGGTAAGTGCATCATCACATAACCACACACCACATCAACCACACAACCATCACAAACAAACAGAGTCACACCTCCACACTACAGGTAAGTGCATCATCACATAACCACACATCACATCATCCCACACAACCATCACACACAAACACAGTCACACCTCCACACTACAGGTAAGTGCATCATCACATAACCACACACCACATCAACCCACACAACCATTACACACAAACACAGTCACACCTCCACACTACAAGTAAGTGCATCATCACATAACCACACACCACATCAACACACACAACCATCACACACAAACACAGTCACACCTCCACACTACCGGTAAGTGCATCATCACATAACCACACACCACAGTCAACCCACACAACCATCACACACAAACACAGTCACACCTCCACACTACCGGTAAGTGCATCATCACATAACCAAACATCACATCAACCCACACAACCATCACACACAAACACAGTCACACCTCCACACTACAGTAAGTGCATCATCACATAACCACACACCACATCAACCAACACAACCATCAAACACAAACACAGTGACACCTCCACACTACAGGTAAGTGCATCATCACATAACCACACACTCACATCAACCCACACAACCATCACACACAAACACAGTCACACCTACACACTACTGGTAAGTGCATCATCACATAACCAAACATCACATCAACCCATACAACCATCACACACAAACACAGTCACACCTCCACACTACCGGTAAGTGCATCATCACATAACCACACACCACATCAACCCACACAACCATCACACACAAACACAGTCACACCTCCACACTACCGGTAAGTGCATCATCACATAACCACACACCACATCAACCAACACAACCATCACACAAAAACACAGTCACACTTCCACACTACTGGTAAGTGCATCATCACATAACCACACACACCACATCAACCCACACAACCATCACACACAAACACAGTCACACCTCCACACTACAGGTAAGTGTATCATCACATAACCACACATCACATCAACCAACACAACCATCACACACAAACACAGTCACACCTCCACACTACCAGTAAGTGTATCATCACATAACCACACACCACATCAACCAACACAACCATCACACACAAACACAGTCACACCTCCACACTACTGGTAAGTGCATCATCACATAACCACACACCACATCAACCCACACAACCATCACACACAAACACAGTCACACCTCCACACTACAGGTAAGTGCATCATCACATAACCACACACCACATTAACCCACACAACCATCACACACAAACACAGTCACATCTCCACACTACCAGTAAGTGCATCATCGCATAACCACACACCACATCAACCAACACAACCATCACACACAAACACAGTCACACCTCCACACCTACCGTAAGTGCATCATCACATAACCACACATCACATCAACCCAAACAACCATCACACACAAACACAGTCACACCTCCACACTACAGGTAAGTGCATCATCACATAACCACACAACCACATCAACCCACACAACCATCACACACAAACACAGTCACACCTCCACACTACCAGTAAGTGCATCATCACATAACCAAACATCACATCAACCCACACAACCATCACACACAAACACAAACACATCTCCACACTACTGGTAAGTGCATCATCACATAACCACACACCACATCAACCCACACAACCATTACACACAAACACAGTCACATCTCCACACTACAGGTAAGTGCATCATCACATAACCACACACCACGTCAACCCACACAACCATCACACACAAACACAGTCACACCTCCACACTACAGGTAAGTGCATCATCACATAACCACACACCACATCAACCCACACAACCATTACACACAAACACAGTCACACCTCCACACTACCGGTAAGTGCATCATCACATAACCACACATCACATCATCCCACACAACCATCACACACAAACACAGTCACACCTCCACACTACAGGTAAGTGTATCATCACATAACCACACACCACATCAACCCACACAACCATCACACACAAACACAGTCACACCTCCACACTACAGGTAAGTGCATCATCACATAACCACACACCACGTCAACCCACACAACCATCACACACAAACACAGTCACACCTCCACACTACAGGTAAGTGCATCATCACATAACCACACACCACATCAACCCACACAACCATTACACACAAACACAGTCACACCTCCACACTACCGGTAAGTGCATCATCACATAACCACACATCACATCATCCCACACAACCATCACACACAAACACAGTCACACCTCCACACTACAGGTAAGTGTATCATCACATAACCACACACCACATCAACCCACACAACCATTACACACAAACACAGTCACACCTCCACACTACCGGTAAGTGCATCATCACATAACCACACACCACATCAACCACACAACCATCACACACAAACACAGTCACACCTCCACACTACCGGTAAGTGCATCATCACATAACCAAACATCACATCAACCCACACAACCATCACACACAAACACAGTCACACCTCCACACTACTGGTAAGTGCATCATCACATAACCACACACCACATCAACCAACACAACCATCACACACAAACACAGTGACACCTCCACACTACAGGTAAGTGCATCATCACATAACCACACATCACATCATCCCACACAACCATCACACACAAACACAGTCACACCTCCACACTACAGGTAAGTGCATCATCACATAACCACACACCACATCAACCCACACAACCATTACACACAAACACAGTCACACCTCCACACTACAAGTAAGTGCATCATCACATAACCACACACCACATCAACACACACAACCATCACACACAAACACAGTCACACCTCCACACTACCGATAAGTGCATCATCACATAACCACACACCACGTCAACCCACACAACCATCACACACAAACACAGTCACACCTCCACACTACCGGTAAGTGCATCATCACATAACCAAACATCACATCAACCCACACAACCATCACACACAAACACAGTCACACCTCCACACTACCAGTAAGTGCATCATCACATAACCACACACCACATCAACCAACACAACCATCAAACACAAACACAGTGACACCTCCACACTACAGGTAAGTGCATCATCACATAACCACACACCACATCAACCCACACAACCATCACACACAAACACAGTCACACCTACACACTACTGGTAAGTGCATCATCACATAACCAAACATCACATCAACCCATACAACCATCACACACAAACACAGTCACACCTCCACACTACCGGTAAGTGCATCATCACATAACCACACACCACATCAACCCACACAACCATCACACACAAACACAGTCACACCTCCACACTACCGGTAAGTGCATCATCACATAACCACACACCACATCAACCAACACAACCATCACACAAAAACACAGTCACACTTCCACACTACTGGTAAGTGCATCATCACATAACCACACACCACATCAACCCACACAACCATCACACACAAACACAGTCACACCTCCACACTACAGGTAAGTGTATCATCACATAACCACACATCACATCAACCAACACAACCATCACACACAAACACAGTCACACCTCCACACTACCAGTAAGTGTATCATCACATAACCACACACCACATCAACCAACACAACCATCACACACAAACACAGTCACACCTCCACACTACTGGTAAGTGCATCATCACATAACCACACACCACATCAACCCACACAACCATCACACACAAACACAGTCACACCTCCACACTACAGGTAAGTGCATCATCACATAACCACACACCACATTAACCCACACAACCATCACACACAAACACAGTCACATCTCCACACTACCAGTAAGTGCATCATCGCATAACCACACACCACATCAACCAACACAACCATCACACACAAACACAGTCACACCTCCACACTACCGGTAAGTGCATCATCACATAACCACACATCACATCAACCCAAACAACCATCACACACAAACACAGTCACACCTCCACACTACAGGTAAGTGCATCATCACATAACCACACACCACATCAACCCACACAACCATCACACACAAACACAGTCACACCTCCACACTACCAGTAAGTGCATCATCACATAACCAAACATCACATCAACCCACACAACCATCACACACAAACACAAACACATCTCCACACTACTGGTAAGTGCATCATCACATAACCACACACCACATCAACCCACACAACCATTACACACAAACACAGTCACATCTCCACACTACAGGTAAGTGCATCATCACATAACCACACACCACGTCAACCCACACAACCATCACACACAAACACAGTCACACCTCCACACTACAGGTAAGTGCATCATCACATAACCACACACCACATCAACCCACACAACCATTACACACAAACACAGTCACACCTCCACACTACCGGTAAGTGCATCATCACATAACCACACATCACATCATCCCACACAACCATCACACACAAACACAGTCACACCTCCACACTACAGGTAAGTGTATCATCACATAACCACACACCACATCAACCCACACAACCATTACACACAAACACAGTCACACCTCCACACTACCGGTAAGTGCATCATCACATAACCACACACCACATCAACCCACACAACCATCACACACAAACACAGTCACACCTCCACACTACCGGTAAGTGCATCATCACATAACCAAACATCACATCAACCCACACAACCATCACACACAAACACAGTCACACCTCCACACTACTGGTAAGTGCATCATCACATAACCACACACCACATCAACCAACACAACCATCACACACAAACACAGTGACACCTCCACACTACAGGTAAGTGCATCATCACATAACCACACATCACATCATCCCACACAACCATCACACACAAACACAGTCCACACCTCCACACTACAGGTAAGTGCATCATCACATAACCACACACCACATCAACCCACACAACCATTACACACAAACACAGTCACACCTCCACACTACAAGTAAGTGCATCATCACATAACCACACACCACATCAACACACACAACCATCACACACAAACACAGTCACACCTCCACACTACCGGTAAGTGCATCATCACATAACCACACACCACGTCAACCCACACAACCATCACACACAAACACAGTCACACCTCCACACTACCGGTAAGTGCATCATCACATAACCACACACCACATCAACCCACACAACCATCACACACAAACACAGTCACACCTCCACACTACCGGTAAGTGCATCATCACATAACCACACACCACATCAACCAACACAACCATCACACACAAACACAGTCACACTTCCACACTACTGGTAAGTGCATCATCACATAACCACACACCACATCAACCCACACAACCATCACACACAAACACAGTCACACCTCCACACTACAGGTAAGTGTATCATCACATAACCACACATCACATCAACCAACACAACCATCACACACAAACACAGTCACACCTCCACACTACCAGTAAGTGTATCATCACATAACCACACACCACATCAACCAACACAACCATCACACACAAACACAGTCACACCTCCACACTACTGGTAAGTGCATCATCACATAACCACACACCACATCAACCCACACAACCATCACACACAAACACAGTCACACCTCCACACTACCGGTAAGTGCATCATCACATAACCACACACCACATTAACCCACACAACCATCACACACAAACACAGTCACATCTCCACACTACCAGTAAGTGCATCATCGCATAACCACACACCACATCAACCACACAACCATCACACACAAACACAGTCACACCTCCACACTACCGGTAAGTGCATCATCACATAACCACACATCACATCAACACAAATAACCATCACACACAAACACAGTCACACCTCCACACTACAGGTAAGTGCATCATCACATAACCACACACCACATCAACCCACACAACCATCACACACAAACACAGTCACACCTCCACACTACCAGTAAGTGCATCATCACATAACCAAACATCACATCAACCCACACAACCATCACACACAAACACAAACACATCTCCACACTACTGGTAAGTGCATCATCACATAACCACACACCACATCAACCCACACAACCATTACACACAAACACAGTCACATCTCCACACTACAGGTAAGTGCATCATCACATAACCACACACCACGTCAACCCACACAACCATCACACACAAACACAGTCACACCTCCACACTACAGGTAAGTGCATCATCACATAACCACACACCACATCAACCCACACAACCATTACACACAAACACAGTCACACCTCCACACTACCGGTAAGTGCATCATCACATAACCACACATCACATCATCCCACACAACCATCACACACAAACACAGTCACACCTCCACACTACAGGTAAGTGTATCATCACATAACCACACACCACATCAACCCACACAACCATTACACACAAACACAGTCACACATCCACACTACCGGTAAGTGCATCATCACATAACCACACACCACATCAACCCACACAACCATCACACACAAACACAGTCACACCTCCACACTACCGGTAAGTGCATCATCACATAACCAAACATCACATCAACCCACACAACCATCACACACAAACACAGTCACACCTCCACACTACTGGTAAGTGCATCATCACATAACCACACACCACATCAACCACACAACCATTACACACAAACACAGTCACATCTCCACACTACAGGTAAGTGCATCATCACATAACCACACATCACATCATCCCACACAACCATCACACACAAACACAGTCACACCTCCACACTACAGGTAAGTGCATCATCACATAACCACACACCACATCAACCCACACAACCATTACACACAAACACAGTCACACCTCCACACTACAAGTAAGTGCATCATCACATAACCACACACCACATCAACACACACAACCATCACACACAAACACAGTCACACCTCCACACTACCGATAAGTGCATCATCACATAACCACACACCACGTCAACCCACACAACCATCACACACAAACACAGTCACACCTCCACACTACCGGTAAGTGCATCATCACATAACCAACACATCACATCAACCCACACAACCATCACACACAAACACAGTCACACCTCCACACTACCAGTAAGTGCATCATCACATAACCACACACCACATCAACCAACACAACCATCAAACACAAACACAGTGACACCTCCACACTACAGGTAAGTGCATCATCACATAACCACACACCACATCAACCCACACAACCATCACACACAAACACAGTCACACCTCCACACTACCGGTAAGTGCATCATCACATAACCAAACATCACATCAACCCATACAACCATCACACACAAACACAGTCACACCTCCACACTACCGGTAAGTGCATCATCACATAACCACACACCACATCAACCCACACAACCATCACACACAAACACAGTCACACCCTCCACACTACCGGTAAGTGCATCATCACATAACCACACACCACATCAACCACACAACCATCACACACAAACACAGTCACACTTCCACACTACTGGTAAGTGCATCATCACATAACCACACACCACATCAACCCACACAACCATCACACACAAACACAGTCACACCTCCACACTACAGGTAAGTGTATCATCACATAACCACACATCACATCAACCAACACAACCATCACACACAAACACAGTCACACCTCCACACTACCAGTAAGTGTATCATCACATAACCACACACCACATCAACCAACACAACCATCACACACAAACACAGTCACACCTCCACACTACCGGTAAGTGCATCATCACATAACCACACACCACATCAACCCACACAACCATCACACACAAACACAGTCACACCTCCACACTACTGGTAAGTGCATCATCACATAACCACACACCACATCAACCCACACAACCATCACACACAAACACAGTCACACCTCCACACTACAGGTAAGTGCATCATCACATAACCACACACCACGTCAACCCACACAACCATCACACACAAACACAGTCACACCTCCACACTACAGGTAAGTGCATCATCACATAACCACACACCACATCAACCCACACAACCATTACACACAAACACAGTCACACCTCCACACTACCGGTAAGTGCATCATCACATAACCACACATCACATCATCCCACACAACCATCACACACAAACACAGTCACACCTCCACACTACAGGTAAGTGTATCATCACATAACCACACACCACATCAACCCACACAACCATTACACACAAACACAGTCACACCTCCACACTACCGGTAAGTGCATCATCACATAACCACACACCACATCAACCCACACAACCATCACACACAAACACAGTCACACCTCCTCCACACTACCGGTAAGTGCATCATCACATAACCAAACATCACATCAACCCACACAACCATCACACACAAACACAGTCACACCTCCACACTACTGGTAAGTGCATCATCACATAACCACACACCACATCAACCAACACAACCATCACACACAAACACAGTGACACCTCCACACTACAGGTAAGTGCATCATCACATAACCACACATCACATCATCCCACACAACCATCACACACAAACACAGTCACACCTCCACACTACAGGTAAGTGCATCATCACATAACCACACACCACATCAACCCACACAACCATTACACACAAACACAGTCACACCTCCACACTACAAGTAAGTGCATCATCACATAACCACACACCACATCAACACACACAACCATCACACACAAACACAGTCACACCTCCACACTACCGATAAGTGCATCATCACATAACCACACACCACGTCAACCCACACAACCATCACACACAAACACAGTCACACCTCCACACTACCGGTAAGTGCATCATCACATAACCAAACATCACATCAACCCACACAACCATCACACACAAACACAGTCACACCTCCACACTACCAGTAAGTGCATCATCACATAACCACACACCACATCAACCAACACAACCATCAAACACAAACACAGTGACACCTCCACACTACAGGTAAGTGCATCATCACATAACCACACACCACATCAACCCACACAACCATCACACACAAACACAGTCACACCTCCACACTACCGGTAAGTGCATCATCACATAACCAAACATCACATCAACCCATACAACCATCACACACAAACACAGTCACACCTCCACACTACCGGTAAGTGCATCATCACATAACCACACACCACATCAACCCCACACAACCATCACACACAAACACAGTCACACCTCCACACTACCGGTAAGTGCATCATCACATAACCACACACCACATCAACCAACACAACCATCACACACAAACACAGTCACACTTCCACACTACTGGTAAGTGCATCATCACATAACCACACACCACATCAACCCACACAACCATCACACACAAACACAGTCACACCTCCACACTACAGGTAAGTGTATCATCACATAACCACACATCACATCAACCAACACAACCATCACACACAAACACAGTCACACCTCCACACTACCAGTAAGTGTATCATCACATAACCACACACCACATCAACCAACACAACCATCACACACAAACACAGTCACACCTCCACACTACCGGTAAGTGCATCATCACATAACCACACACCACATCAACCTACACAACCATCACACACAAACACAGTCACACCTCCACACTACTGGTAAGTGCATCATCACATAACCACACACCACATCAACCCACACAACCATCACACACAAACACAGTCACACCTCCACACTACAGGTAAGTGCATCATCACATAACCACACACCACATTAACCCACACAACCATCACACACAAACACAGTCACACCTCCACACTACCGGTAAGTGCATCATCACATAACCACACACCACATCAACCAACACAACCATCACACACAAACACAGTCACACTTCCACACTACCGGTAAGTGCATCATCACATAACCACACAACACATCAACCAACACAACCATCACACACAAACACAGTCACACTTCCACACTACAGGTAAGTGCATCATCACATAACCACACACCACATTAACCCACACAACCATCACACACAAACACAGTCACATCTCCACACTACCAGTAAGTGCATCATCACATAACCACACACCACATCAACCAACACAACCATCACACACAAGCACAGTCACACCTCCACACTACCGGTAAGTGCATCATCACATAACCACACATCACATCAACCCACACAACCATCACACACAAACACAGTCACATCTCCACACTACTGGTAAGTGCATCATCACATAACCACACATCACATCAACCCACACAACCATTACACACAAACACAGTCACATCTCCACACTACCGGTAAGTGCATCATCACATAACCACACACCACATCAACCAACACAACCATCACAAACAAACAGAGTCACACCTCCACACTACAGGTAAGTGCATCATCACATAACCACACATCACATCATCCCACAGAACCATCACACACAAACACAGTCACACCTCCACACTACAGGTAAGTGCATCATCACATAACCACACACCACATCAACCCACACAACCATTACACACAAACACAGTCACACCTCCACACTACAAGTAAGTGCATCATCACATAACCACACACCACATCAACACACACAACCATCACACACAAACACAGTCACACCTCCACACTACCGGTAAGTGCATCATCACATAACCACACACCACGTCAACCCACACAACCATCACACACAAACACAGTCACACCTCCACACTACCGGTAAGTGCATCATCACATAACCAAACATCACATCAACCCACACAACCATCACACACAAACACAGTCACACCTCCACACTACCAGTAAGTGCATCATCACATAACCACACACCACATCAACCAACACAACCATCAAACACAAACACAGTGACACCTCCACACTACAGGTAAGTGCATCATCACATAACCACACACCACATCAACCCACACAACCATCACACACAAACACAGTCACACCTACACACTACTGGTAAGTGCATCATCACATAACCAAACATCACATCAACCCATACAACCATCACACACAAACACAGTCACACCTCCACACTACCGGTAAGTGCATCATCACATAACCACACACCACATCAACCCACACAACCATCACACACAAACACAGTCACACCTCCACACTACCGGTAAGTGCATCATCACATAACCACACACCACATCAACCAACACAACCATCACACAAAAACACAGTCACACTTCCACACTACTGGTAAGTGCATCATCACATAACCACACACCACATCAACCCACACAACCATCACACACAAACACAGTCACACCTCCACACTACAGGTAAGTGTATCATCACATAACCACACATCACATCAACCAACACAACCATCACACACAAACACAGTCACACCTCCACACTACCAGTAAGTGTATCATCACATAACCACACACCACATCAACCAACACAACCATCACACACAAACACAGTCACACCTCCACACTACTGGTAAGTGCATCATCACATAACCACACACCACATCAACCCACACAACCATCACACACAAACACAGTCACACCTCCACACTACAGGTAAGTGCATCATCACATAACCACACACCACATTAACCCACACAACCATCACACACAAACACAGTCACATCTCCACACTACCAGTAAGTGCATCATCGCATAACCACACACCACATCAACCAACACAACCATCACACACAAACACAGTCACACCTCCACACTACCGGTAAGTGCATCATCACATAACCACACATCACATCAACCCAAACAACCATCACACACAAACACAGTCACACCTCCACACTACAGGTAAGTGCATCATCACATAACCACACACCACATCAACCCACACAACCATCACACACAAACACAGTCACACCTCCACACTACCAGTAAGTGCATCATCACATAACCAAACATCACATCAACCCACACAACCATCACACACAAACACAAACACATCTCCACACTACTGGTAAGTGCATCATCACATAACCACACACCACATCAACCCACACAACCATTACACACAAACACAGTCACATCTCCACACTACAGGTAAGTGCATCATCATATAACCACACACCACGTCAACCCACACAACCATCACACACAAACACAGTCACACCTCCACACTACAGGTAAGTGCATCATCACATAACCACACACCACATCAACCCACACAACCATTACACACAAACACAGTCACACCTCCACACTACCGGTAAGTGCATCATCACATAACCACACATCACATCATCCCACACAACCATCACACACAAACACAGTCACACCTCCACACTACAGGTAAGTGTATCATCACATAACCACACACCACATCAACCCACACAACCATTACACACAAACACAGTCACACCTCCACACTACCGGTAAGTGCATCATCACATAACCACACACCACATCAACCCACACAACCATCACACACAAACACAGTCACACCTCCACACTACCGGTAAGTGCATCATCACATAACCAAACATCACATCAACCCACACAACCATCACACACAAACACAGTCACACCTCCACACTACTGGTAAGTGCATCATCACATAACCACACACCACATCAACCAACACAACCATCACACACAAACACAGTGACACCTCCACACTACAGGTAAGTGCATCATCACATAACCACACATCACATCATCCCACACAACCATCACACACAAACACAGTCACACCTCCACACTACAGGTAAGTGCATCATCACATAACCACACACCACATCAACCCACACAACCATTACACACAAACACAGTCACACCTCCACACTACAAGTAAGTGCATCATCACATAACCACACACCACATCAACACACACAACCATCACACACAAACACAGTCACACCTCCACACTACCGGTAAGTGCATCATCACATAACCACACACCACGTCAACCCACACAACCATCACACACAAACACAGTCACACCTCCACACTACCGGTAAGTGCATCATCACATAACCAAACATCACATCAACCCACACAACCATCACACACAAACACAGTCACACCTCCACACTACCAGTAAGTGCATCATCACATAACCACACACCACATCAACCAACACAACCATCAAACACAAACACAGTGACACCTCCACACTACAGGTAAGTGCATCATCACATAACCACACACCACATCAACCCACACAACCATCACACACAAACACAGTCACACCTCCACACTACCGGTAAGTGCATCATCACATAACCAAACATCACATCAACCCATACAACCATCACACACAAACACAGTCACACCTCCACACTACCGGTAAGTGCATCATCACATAACCACACACCACATCAACCCACACAACCATCACACACAAACACAGTCACACCTCCACACTACCGGTAAGTGCATCATCACATAACCACACACCACATCAACCAACACAACCATCACACACAAACACAGTCACACTTCCACACTACTGGTAAGTGCATCATCACATAACCACACACCACATCAACCCACACAACCATCACACACAAACACAGTCACACCTCCACACTACAGGTAAGTGTATCATCACATAACCACACATCACATCAACCAACACAACCATCACACACAAACACAGTCACACCTCCACACTACCAGTAAGTGTATCATCACATAACCACACACCACATCAACCAACACAACCATCACACACAAACACAGTCACACCTCCACACTACTGGTAAGTGCATCATCACATAACCACACACCACATCAACCCACACAACCATCACACACAAACACAGTCACACCTCCACACTACTGGTAAGTGCATCATCACATAACCACACACCACATCAACCCACACAACCATCACACACAAACACAGTCACACCTCCACACTACAGGTAAGTGCATCATCACATAACCACATACCACATTAACCCACACAACCATCACACACAAACACAGTCACATCTCCACACTACCAGTAAGTGCATCATCACATAACCACACACCACATCAACCAACACAACCATCACACACAAACACAGTCACACCTCCACACTACCGGTAAGTGCATCATCACATAACCACACATCACATCAACCCAAACAACCATCACACACAAACACAGTCACACCTCCACACTACAGGTAATGCATCATCACATAACCACACACCACATCAACCCACACAACCATCACACACAAACACAGTCACACCTCCACACTACCAGTAAGTGCATCATCACATAACCAAACATCACATCAACCCACACAACCATCACACACAAACACAGTCACATCTCCACACTACTGGTAAGTGCATCATCACATAACCACACACCACATCAACCCACACAACCATTACACACAAACACAGTCACATCTCCACACTACAGGTAAGTGCATCATCACATAACCACACACCACGTCAACCCACACAACCATCACACACAAACACAGTCACACCTCCACACTACAGGTAAGTGCATCATCACATAACCACACACCACATCAACCCAAACAACCATTACACACAAACACAGTCACACCTCCACACTACCGGTAAGTGCATCATCACATAACCACACATCACATCATCCCACACAACCATCACACACAAACACAGTCACACCTCCACACTACAGGTAAGTGTATCATCACATAACCACACACCACATCAACCCACACAACCATTACACACAAACACAGTCACACCTCCACACTACCGGTAAGTGCATCATCACATAACCACACACCACATCAACCCACACAACCATCACACACAAACACAGTCACACCTCCACACTACCGGTAAGTGCATCATCACATAACCAAACATCACATCAACCCACACAACCATCACACACAAACACAGTCACACCTCCACACTACTGGTAAGTGCATCATCACATAACCACACACCACATCAACCAACACAACCATCACACACAAACACAGTGACACCTCCACACTACAGGTAAGTGCATCATCACATAACCACACACCACATCAACCCACACAACCATCACACACAAACACAGTCACACCTCCACACTACCTGTAAGTGCATCATCACATAACCAAACATCACATCAACCCACACAACCATCACACACAAACACAGTCACACCTCCACACTACCGGTAAGTGCATCATCACATAACCACACACCACATCAACCCACACAACCATCACACACAAACACAGTCACACCTCCACACTACCGGTAAGTGCATCATCACATAACCACACACCACATCAACCAACACAACCAGCACACACAAACACAGTCACACTTCCACACTACTGGTAAGTGCATCATCACATAACCACACACCACGTCAACCCACACAACCATCACACACAAACACAGTCACACCTCCACACTACCGGTAAGTGCATCATCACATAACCACACACCTCATCAACCCACACAACCATCACACACAAACACAGTCACATCTCCACACTACCAGTAAGTGCATCATCACATAACCACACACCACATCAACCCACACAACCATCACACACAAACACAGTCACACCTCCACACTACCGGTAAGTGCATCATCACATAACCACACACCACATCAACCAACACAACCATCACACACAAACACAGTCACACTTCCACACTACTGGTAAGTGCATCATCACATAACCACACACCACATCAACCCACACAACCATCACACACAAACACAGTCACACCTCCACACTACAGGTAAGTGTATCATCACATAACCACACATCACATCAACCAACAAAACCATCACACACAAACACAGTCACACCTCCACACTACCAGTAAGTGTATCATCACTTAACCACACACCACATCAACCAACACAACCATCACACACAAACACAGTCACACCTCCACACTACTGGTAAGTGCATCATCACATAACCACACACCACATCAACCCACACAACCATCACACACAAACACAGTCACACCTCCACACTACTGGTAAGTGCATCATCACATAACCACACACCACATCAACCCACACAACCATCACACACAAACACAGTCACACCTCCACACTACAGGTAAGTGCATCATCACATAACCACACACCACATTAACCCACACAACCATCACACACAAACACAGTCACATCTCCACACTACCAGTAAGTGCATCATCACATAACCACACACCACATCAACCAACACAACCATCACACACAACACAGTCACACCTCCACACTACCGGTAAGTGCATCATCACATAACCACACATCACATCAACCCAAACAACCATCACACACAAACACAGTCACACCTCCACACTACAGGTAAGTGCATCATCACATAACCACACACCACATCAACCCACACAACCATCACACACAAACACAGTCACACCTCCACACTACCAGTAAGTGCATCATCACATAACCAAACATCACATCAACCCACACAACCATCACACACAAACACAGTCACATCTCCACACTACTGGTAAGTGCATCATCACATAACCACACACCACATCAACCCACACAACCATTACACACAAACACAGTCACATCCCCACACTACAGGTAAGTGCATCATCACATAACCACACACCACGTCAACCCACACAACCATCACACACAAACACAGTCACACCTCCACACTACAGGTAAGTGCATCATCACATAACCACACACCTCATCAACCCACACAACCATCACACACAAACACAGTCACACCTCCACACTACAGGTAAGTGCATCATCACATAACCACACATCACATCATCCCACACAACCATCACACACAAACACAGTCACACCTCCACACTACAGGTAAGTGTATCATCACATAACCACACACCACATCAACCCACACAACCATTACACACAAACACAGTCACACCTCCACACTACCGGTAAGTGCATCATCACATAACCACACACCACATCAACCCACACAACCATCACACACAAACACAGTCACACCTCCACACTACCGGTAAGTGCATCATCACATAACCAAACATCACATCAACCCACACAACCATCACACACAAACACAGTCACACCTCCACACTACTGGTAAGTGCATCATCACATAACCACACACCACATCAACCAACACAACCATCACACACAAACACAGTGACACCTCCACACTACAGGTAAGTGCATCATCACATAACCACACACCACATCAACCCACACAACCATCACACACAAACACAGTCACACCTCCACACTACCTGTAAGTGCATCATCACATAACCAAACATCACATCAACCCACACAACCATCACACACAAACACAGTCACACCTCCACACTACCGGTAAGTGCATCATCACATAACCACACACCACATCAACCCACACAACCATCACACACAAACACAGTCACACCTCCACACTACCGGTAAGTGCATCATCACATAACCACACACCACATCAACCAACACAACCAGCACACACAAACACAGTCACACTTCCACACTACTGGTAAGTGCATCATCACATAACCACACACCACATCAACCCACACAACCATTACACACAAACACAGTCACACCTCCACACTACCGGTAAGTGCATCATCACATAACCACACACCACATCAACCCACACAACCATCACACACAAAAACAGTCACACCTCCACACTACCGGTAAGTACATCATCACATAACCAAACATCACATCAACCCACACAACCATCACACACAAACACAGTCACACCTCCACACTACTGGTAAGTGCATCATCACATAACCACACACCACATCAACCAACACAACCATCACACACAAACACAGTGACACCTCCACACTACAGGTAAGTGCATCATCACATAACCACACATCACATCATCCCACACAACCATCACACACAAACACAGTCACACCTCCACACTACAGGTAAGTGCATCATCACATAACCACACACCACATCAACCCACACAACCATTACACACAAACACAGTCACACCTCCACACTACAAGTAAGTGCATCATCACATAACCACACACCACATCAACACACACAACCATCACACACAAACACAGTCACACCTCCACACTACCAGTAAGTGCATCATCACATAACCACACACCACGTCAACCCACACAACCATCACACACAAACACAGTCACACCTCCACACTACCGGTAAGTGCATCATCACATAACCAAACATCACATCAACCCACACAACCATCACACACAAACACAGTCACACCTCCACACTACCAGTAAGTGCATCATCACATAACCACACACCACATCAACCAACACAACCATCACAAACAAACACAGTCACACCTCCACACTACAGGTAAGTGCATCATCACATAACCACACACCACATCAACCCACACAACCATCACACACAAACACAGTCACACCTCCACACTACCGGTAAGTGCATCATCACATAACCAAACATCACATCAACCCACACAACCATCACACACAAACACAGTCACACCTCCACACTACAGGTAAGTGCATCATCACATAACCACACACCACATCAACCCACACAACCATCACACACAAACACAGTCACACCTCCACACTACCGGTAAGTGCATCATCACATAACCACACACCACATCAACCAACACAACCATCACACACAAACACAGTCACACCTCCACACTACCGGTAAGTGCATCATCACATAACCACACACCACATCAACCCACACAACCATCACACACAAACACAGTCACACCTCCACACTACAGGTAAGTGTATCATCACATAACCACACATCACATCAACCAACACAACCATCACACACAAACACAGTCACACCTCCACACTACCAGTAAGTGTATCATCACATAACCACACACCACATCAACCAGCACAACCATCACACACAAACACAGTCACACCTCCACACTACTGGTAAGTGCATCATCACATAACCACACACCACATCAACCCACACAACCATCACACACAAACACAGTCACACCTCCACACTACTGGTAAGTGCATCATCACATAACCACACACCACATCAACCCACACAACCATCACACACAAACACAGTCACACCTCCACACTACAGGTAAGTGCATCATCACATAACCACATACCACATTAACCCACACAACCATCACACACAAACACAGTCACATCTCCACACTACCAGTAAGTGCATCATCACATAACCACACACCACATCAACCAACACAACCATCACACACAAACACAGTCACACCTCCACACTACCGGTAAGTGCATCATCACATAACCACACATCACATCAACCCAAACAACCATCACACACAAACACAGTCACACCTCCACACTACAGGTAAGTGCATCATCACATAACCACACACCACATCAACCCACACAACCATCACACACAAACACAGTCACACCTCCACACTACCAGTAAGTGCATCATCACATAACCAAACATCACATCAACCCACACAACCATCACACACAAACACAGTCACATCTCCACACTACTGGTAAGTGCATCATCACATAACCACACACCACATCAACCCACACAACCATTACACACAAACACAGTCACATCTCCACACTACAGGTAAGTGCATCATCACATAACCACACACCACGTCAACCCACACAACCATCACACACAAACACAGTCACACCTCCACACTACAGGTAAGTGCATCATCACATAACCACACACCACATCAACCCAAACAACCATTACACACAAACACAGTCACACCTCCACACTACCGGTAAGTGCATCATCACATAACCACACATCACATCATCCCACACAACCATCACACACAAACACAGTCACACCTCCACACTACAGGTAAGTGTATCATCACATAACCACACACCACATCAACCCACACAACCATTACACACAAACACAGTCACACCTCCACACTACCGGTAAGTGCATCATCACATAACCACACACCACATCAACCCACACAACCATCACACACAAACACAGTCACACCTCCACACTACCGGTAAGTGCATCATCACATAACCAAACATCACATCAACCCACACAACCATCACACACAAACACAGTCACACCTCCACACTACTGGTAAGTGCATCATCACATAACCACACACCACATCAACCAACACAACCATCACACACAAACACAGTGACACCTCCACACTACAGGTAAGTGCATCATCACATAACCACACACCACATCAACCCACACAACCATCACACACAAACACAGTCACACCTCCACACTACCTGTAAGTGCATCATCACATAACCAAACATCACATCAACCCACACAACCATCACACACAAACACAGTCACACCTCCACACTACCGGTAAGTGTATCATCACATAACCACACACCACATCAACCCACACAACCATCACACACAAACACAGTCACACCTCCACACTACCGGTAAGTGCATCATCACATAACCACACACCACATCAACCAACACAACCAGCACACACAAACACAGTCACACTTCCACACTACTGGTAAGTGCATCATCACATAACCACACACCACGTCAACCCACACAACCATCACACACAAACACAGTCACACCTTCACACTACCGGTAAGTGCATCATCACATAACCACACACCTCATCAACCCACACAACCATCACACACAAACACAGTCACACCTCCACACTACCGGTAAGTGCATCATCACATAACCACACACCACATCAACCAACACAACCATCACACACAAACACAGTCACACTTCCACACTACTGGTAAGTGCATCATCACATAACCACACACCACATCAACCCACACAACCATCACACACAAACACAGTCACACCTCCACACTACAGGTAAGTGTATCATCACATAACCACACATCACATCAACCAACAAAACCATCACACACAAACACAGTCACACCTCCACACTACCAGTAAGTGTATCATCACTTAACCACACACCACATCAACCAACACAACCATCACACACAAACACAGTCACACCTCCACACTACTGGTAAGTGCATCATCACATAACCACACACCACATCAACCCACACAACCATCACACACAAACACAGTCACACCTCCACACTACTGGTAAGTGCATCATCACATAACCACACACCACATCAACCCACACAACCATCACACACAAACACAGTCACACCTCCACACTACAGGTAAGTGCATCATCACATAACCACACACCACATCAACCCACACAACCATCACACACAAACACAGTCACATCTCCACACTACCAGTAAGTGCATCATCACATAACCACACACCACATCAACCAACACAACCATCACACACAACACAGTCACACCTCCACACTACCGGTAAGTGCATCATCACATAACCACACATCACATCAACCCAAACAACCATCACACACAAACACAGTCACACCTCCACACTACAGGTAAGTGCATCATCACATAACCACACACCACATCAACCCACACAACCATCACACACAAACACAGTCACACCTCCACACTACCAGTAAGTGCATCATCACATAACCAAACATCACATCAACCCACACAACCATCACACACAAACACAGTCACATCTCCACACTACTGGTAAGTGCATCATCACATAACCACACACCACATCAACCCACACAACCATTACACACAAACACAGTCACATCTCCACACTACAGGTAAGTGCATCATCACATAACCACACACCACGTCAACCCACACAACCATCACACACAAACACAGTCACACCTCCACACTACAGGTAAGTGCATCATCACATAACCACACATCACATCATCCCACACAACCATCACACACAAACACAGTCACACCTCCACACTACAGGTAAGTGTATCATCACATAACCACACACCACATCAACCCACACAACCATTACACACAAACACAGTCACACCTCCACACTACCGGTAAGTGCATCATCACATAACCACACACCACATCAACCCACACAACCATCACACACAAACACAGTCACACCTCCACACTACCAGTAAGTGCATCATCACATAACCAAACATCACATCAACCCACACAACCATCACACACAAACACAGTCACACCTCCACACTACTGGTAAGTGCATCATCACATAACCACACACCACATCAACCAACACAACCATCACACACAAACACAGTCACACCTCCACACTACCGGTAAGTGCATCATCACATAACCACACACCACATCAACCCACACAACCATCACACACAAACACAGTCACACCTCCACACTACCGGTAAGTGCATCATCACATAACCACACACCACATCAACCAACACAACCAGCACACACAAACACAGTCACACTTCCACACTACTGGTAAGTGCATCATCACATAACCACACACCACATCAACCCACACAACCATTACACACAAACACAGTCACACCTCCACACTACCGGTAAGTGCATCATCACATAACCACACACCACATCAACCCACACAACCATCACACACAAAAACAGTCACACCTCCACACTACCGGTAAGTACATCATCACATAACCAAACATCACATCAACCCACACAACCATCACACACAAACACAGTCACACCTCCACACTACTGGTAAGTGCATCATCACATAACCACACACCACATCAACCAACACAACCATCACACACAAACACAGTGACACCTCCACACTACAGGTAAGTGCATCATCACATAACCACACATCACATCATCCCACACAACCATCACACACAAACACAGTCACACCTCCACACTACAGGTAAGTGCATCATCACATAACCACACACCACATCAACCCACACAACCATTACACACAAACACAGTCACACCTCCACACTACAAGTAAGTGCATCATCACATAACCACACACCACATCAACACACACAACCATCACACACAAACACAGTCACACCTCCACACTACCAGTAAGTGCATCATCACATAACCACACACCACGTCAACCCACACAACCATCACACACAAACACAGTCACACCTCCACACTACCGGTAAGTGCATCATCACATAACCAAACATCACATCAACCCACACAACCATCACACACAAACACAGTCACACCTCCACACTACCAGTAAGTGCATCATCACATAACCACACACCACATCAACCAACACAACCATCAAACACAAACACAGTGACACCTCCACACTACAGGTAAGTGCATCATCACATAACCACACACCACATCAACCCACACAACCATCACACACAAACACAGTCACACCTCCACACTACCGGTAAGTGCATCATCACATAACCAAACATCACATCAACCCATACAACCATCACACACAAACACAGTCACACCTCCACACTACCGGTAAGTGCATCATCACATAACCACACACCACATCAACCCACACAACCATCACACACAAACACAGTCACACCTCCACACTACCGGTAAGTGCATCATCACATAACCACACACCACATCAACCAACACATCCATCACACACAAACACAGTCACACTTCCACACTACTGGTAAGTGCATCATCACATAACCACACACCACATCAACCCACACAACCATCACACACAAACACAGTCACACCTCCACACTACAGGTAAGTGTATCATCACATAACCACACATCACATCAACCAACACAACCATCACACACAAACACAGTCACACCTCCACACTACCAGTAAGTGTATCATCACATAACCACACACCACATCAACCAACACAACCATCACACACAAACACAGTCACACCTCCACACTACTGGTAAGTGCATCATCACATAACCACACACCACATCAACCCACACAACCATCACACACAAACACAGTCACACCTCCACACTACTGGTAAGTGCATCATCACATAACCACACACCACATCAACCCACACAACCATCACACACAAACACAGTCACACCTCCACACTACAGGTAAGTGCATCATCACATAACCACATACCACATTAACCCACACAACCATCACACACAAACACAGTCACATCTCCACACTACCAGTAAGTGCATCATCACATAACCACACACCACATCAACCAACACAACCATCACACACAAACACAGTCACACCTCCACACTACCGGTAAGTGCATCATCACATAACCACACATCACATCAACCCAAACAACCATCACACACAAACACAGTCACACCTCCACACTACAGGTAAGTGCATCATCACATAACCACACACCACATCAACCCACACAACCATCACACACAAACACAGTCACACCTCCACACTACCAGTAAGTGCATCATCACATAACCAAACATCACATCAACCCACACAACCATCACACACAAACACAGTCACATCTCCACACTACTGGTAAGTGCATCATCACATAACCACACACCACATCAACCCACACAACCATTACACACAAACACAGTCACATCTCCACACTACAGGTAAGTGCATCATCACATAACCACACACCACGTCAACCCACACAACCATCACACACAAACACAGTCACACCTCCACACTACAGGTAAGTGCATCATCACATAACCACACACCACATCAACCCAAACAACCATTACACACAAACACAGTCACACCTCCACACTACCGGTAAGTGCATCATCACATAACCACACATCACATCATCCCACACAACCATCACACACAAACACAGTCACACCTCCACACTACAGGTAAGTGTATCATCACATAACCACACACCACATCAACCCACACAACCATTACACACAAACACAGTCACACCTCCACACTACCGGTAAGTGCATCATCACATAACCACACACCACATCAACCCACACAACCATCACACACAAACACAGTCACACCTCCACACTACCGGTAAGTGCATCATCACATAACCAAACATCACATCAACCCACACAACCATCACACACAAACACAGTCACACCTCCACACTACTGGTAAGTGCATCATCACATAACCACACACCACATCAACCAACACAACCATCACACACAAACACAGTGACACCTCCACACTACAGGTAAGTGCATCATCACATAACCACACACCACATCAACCCACACAACCATCACACACAAACACAGTCACACCTCCACACTACCTGTAAGTGCATCATCACATAACCAAACATCACATCAACCCACACAACCATCACACACAAACACAGTCACACCTCCACACTACCGGTAAGTGCATCATCACATAACCACACACCACATCAACCCACACAACCATCACACACAAACACAGTCACACCTCCACACTACCGGTAAGTGCATCATCACATAACCACACACCACATCAACCAACACAACCAGCACACACAAACACAGTCACACTTCCACACTACTGGTAAGTGCATCATCACATAACCACACACCACGTCAACCCACACAACCATCACACACAAACACAGTCACACCTCCACACTACCGGTAAGTGCATCATCACATAACCACACACCTCATCAACCCACACAACCATCACACACAAACACAGTCACACCTCCACACTACCGGTAAGTGCATCATCACATAACCACACATCACATCAACCCACACAACCATCACACACAAACACAGTCACACTTCCACACTACCGGTAAGTGCATCATCACATAACCAAACATCACATCAACCCACACAACCATCACACACAAACACAGTCACACCTCCACACTACTGGTAAGTGCATCATCACATAACCACACACCACATCAACCAACACAACCATCACACACAAACACAGTGACACCTCCACACTACAGGTAAGTGCATCATCACATAACCACACACCACATCAACCCACACAACCATCACACACAAACACAGTCACACCTCCACACTACCGGTAAGTGCATCATCACATAACCACACACCACATCAACCCACACAACCATCACACACAAACACAGTCACATCTCCACACTACAGGTAAGTGCATCATCACATAACCACACATCACATCAACCCACACAACCATCACACACAAACACAGTCACATCTCCACACTACAGGTAAGTGCATCATCACATAACCACACACACCACATCAACCAACACAACCATCACACACAAACACAGTCACACCTCCACACTACCGGTAAGTGCATCATCACATAACCACACATCACATCAACCCACACAACCATCAGACACAGTCACACCTCCACACTACCGGTAAGTGCATCATCACATAACCACACACCACATCTACCCACACAACCATCACACACAAACACAGTCACACCTCCACACTACAGGTAAGTGCATCATCACATAACCACACACACCACATCAACCCACACAACCATCACACACAAACACAGTCACACCTCCACACTACAGGTAAGTGCATCATCACATAACCAAACATCACATCAACCCACACAACCATCACACACAAACACAGTCACACCTCCACACTACCGGTAAGTGCATCATCACATAACCATAAACCACATCAACCAACACAACCATCACACACAAACACAGTCACACCTCCACACTACAGGTAAGTGCATCATCACATAACCACACACCACATCAACCCACACAACCATCACACACAAACACAGTCACACCTCCACACTACCGGTAAGTGCATCATCACATAACCACACACACCACATCAACACACACAACCATCACACACAAACACAGTCACACCTCCACACTACAGGTAAGTGCATCATCACATAACCACACACCACATCAACCCACACAACCATCACACACAAACACAGTCACACCTCCACACTACCAGTAAGTGCATCATCACATAACCACACACCACATCAACCCACACAACCATCACACACAAACACAGTCACACCTCCACACTACCTGTAAGTGCATCATCACATAACCAAACATCACATCAACCCACACAACCATCACACACAAACACAGTCACACCTCCACACTACCGGTAAGTGCATCATCACATAACCACACACCACATCAACCCACACAACCATCACACACAAACACAGTCACACCTCCACACTACCGGTAAGTGCATCATCACATAACCACACACCACATCAACCAACACAACCAGCACACACAAACACAGTCACACTTCCACACTACTGGTAAGTGCATCATCACATAACCACACACCACGTCAACCCACACAACCATCACACACAAACACAGTCACACCTCCACACTACCGGTAAGTGCATCATCACATAACCACACACCTCATCAACCCACACAACCATCACACACAAACACAGTCACACCTCCACACTACCGGTAAGTGCATCATCACATAACCACACATCACATCAACCCACACAACCATCACACACAAACACAGTCACACTTCCACACTACCGGTAAGTGCATCATCACATAACCAAACATCACATCAACCCACACAACCATCACACACAAACACAGTCACACCTCCACACTACCGGTAAGTGCATCATCACATAACCACACACCACATCAACCAACACAACCATCACACACAAACACAGTGACACCTCCACACTACAGGTAAGTGCATCATCACATAACCACACACCACATCAACCCACACAACCATCACACACAAACACAGTCACACCTCCACACTACCGGTAAGTGCATCATCACATAACCACACACCACATCAACCCACACAACCATCACACACAAACACAGTCACATCTCCACACTACAGGTAAGTGCATCATCACATAACCACACATCACATGAACCCACACAACCATCACACACAAACACAGTCACATCTCCACACTACAGGTAAGTGCATCATCACATAACCACACACACCACATCAACCAACACAACCATCACACACAAACACAGTCACACCTCCACACTACCGGTAAGTGCATCATCACATAACCACACATCACATCAACCCACACAACCATCAGACACAGTCACACCTCCACACTACCGGTAAGTGCATCATCACATAACCACACACCACATCTACCCACACAACCATCACACACAAACACAGTCACACCTCCACACTACAGGTAAGTGCATCATCACATAACCACACACACCACATCAACCCACACAACCATCACACACAAACACAGTCACACCTCCACACTACAGGTAAGTGCATCATCACATAACCAAACATCACATCAACCCACACAACCATCACACACAAACACAGTCACACCTCCACACTACCGGTAAGTGCATCATCACATAACCATAAACCACATCAACCAACACAACCATCACACACAAACACAGTCACACCTCCACACTACAGGTAAGTGCATCATCACATAACCACACACCACATCAACCCACACAACCATCACACACAAACACAGTCACACCTCCACACTACCGGTAAGTGCATCATCACATAACCACACACACCACATCAACACACACAACCATCACACACAAACACAGTCACACCTCCACACTACAGGTAAGTGCATCATCACATAACCACACACCACATCAACCCACACAACCATCACACACAAACACAGTCACACCTCCACACTACCAGTAAGTGCATCATCACATAACCACACACCACATCAACCAACACAACCATCACACACAAACACAGTCACACCTCCACACTACAGGTAAGTGCATCATCACATAACCACACACCACATCAACCAACACAACCATCACACACAAACACAGTCACACTTCCACACTACCGGTAAGTGCATCATCACAGAACCACACACACCACATCAACCCACACAACCATCACACACAAACACAGTCACACCTCCACACTACCGGTAAGTGCATCATCACATAACCACACACCACATCAACCCACACAACCATCACACACAAACACAGTCACATCCCAACATATGCCTATCATTGATCTATACAACTGCACCAACACAGTACCCTGAGGGTTAAAACAGGACACAACACAAGCACAAATGCCAAGGATCAACAAGGCCCAACCTGTCCAACTCCCTGGTTAACCCTCATGTTGCTGTGCTGATCACACATTAAAGGGTGGTATGTTCAACATCAGAACTGCTCCAACACAATGTCACCCATGTACCCACAGGGAAACCAGAACATAACCCCTTGAGTGCTAGAGGGATTAACAAAGCATCGCTCAACAATGCTTTGGCAACCCCTCTGGTAATCAAAGGGTTAACCAGAAAAAACCCAAGAGTCAATAGGCTAACGATCACATGCTACACAGGGGACATTCACTAAGAGGTGAGAAAGAGATGATGGAGAGAAATTAACCCTTACATACCCTCACTCCACCAATCCCAATGTTAGTCTATGGGGACTAGTCAATAACATGAATCAAGTTGCTAAGGTCACGTTGTATAGACTCCACAGAAAACATTAGAAATGGGGAAATGAGTTCACTGGAGAAGTCAGCATCATGTTCAGTTCATCAGGTCCACTTCACCGCTTACTGAATCACAGGTCAGGTCACACATCACAGTGCCACTGAGAATAACTGGTTGTATGTGCAACACACAGGCCTAAAACTATGCCACAGAATTAAAGGTGAAAAAGTATGCCTTGGTGTTGTGTATGCGATCATTTTCTGTAACTTGAATTTACATATCTCACATTTGATTCCCACATGGATCCTCAGGAGTGTTGATGGCATGGATGGATGGTACACCAGCCACTATTTGGAGGATACACATGGGAACCAAATATGAACCATTGTAGTTTGGTCAACATCAGGCCATGAATGATGGATATGTCAGATTGAGTACGGCTGCCTCACTCAGAAGGATGGATGGGCTCATCCAGAAAAAAACGCAGGCCTCAATCACAGATATCCTTCAATACTGGCTTCATTGTTGGCCTTCAGGATTCAACTGGAACAGACCTCATGGACAGGATCCTGTCAAGTACATCAATCCCTGATTGCCAGGGTGGTATCCCATGCATCACAATGTAACCCATAGGATACCTTCATGACAACCAGAGAGTGACATGTAAAATAATACAAAATATTGCACTGTACGGGATAAACTGATAACATAGTGATGAATACCACTTGAATTCCACTGCAGATCTGTTCCAAAAAGATTTGTACACAAAAAAAAATGGTCGGATATTTATGTGGATAGGTACCTTTCAAATGGGTACAAACATGTCCCAACAAGATGTGAACCCAGAGATCAGTTCAGTACGTGTGATTCCCTTACTGGCTATATATGTGCACCCATCACAAACTAACTCTTATTGATATCATCAGAATACATATACCTGGTATATTACACCTTACTTAGATGGGATATACGAGGTATGTTTTCATTTATGATATCAATAACAGTTAGTTTGTGATGGGTGCACATATATAGCCAGTAAGGCAATCACACGTACTGAACGGATCTCTGGGTTCATATCTAGTAAGGATATGTTTGTACCTATATGAAAGGTACATATCCACATACATATCAGACCATTTCTCCTTCTCTGTACCTTGGACGGGATGGCAATGGTTAATTTCACCGTGATGTAATATTGTAGGCATTGGAATAAGATGTGGATCCATGTTAGTACTATCCCTCCTACCCTCATAGTTAGACAGATATTGCTCTATGTGACAGATGGAGATTTCACTCATCTGACCACACTGAGGCTCTTCAGCAGAGCCAAAAGTGAACCATTTAGAGATCAATACTTTACTGGAATGGTCTAATAAGTGTGCCTGGTTTGCAAGCCCACTCTGTGGAACATCCCAATTATTAATCTATAAATGGTGCATTTTTAACGCAGTTGAAGAGCCTTCATGTGGTGAAATGAGTGAAACCTCCATCTGTCACATAGAGCAATATTTGTCTCACCATGAGGGTTTGAGGGATAGGACTAACTGTTCCACCACAGGCTGCTCCACCACAGGCTACACCAACACAGGCTGTTCCACCACAGTCTGCACCACTACAGTGGCTGGATGCAATAGGAGGAGAGGTGTATGTATTCAACCACCTCCACCAGCTACTACCCTCCAGCAACAGCACCACCACTACCAGGGAGGAAATGGCTGCCAGGGATAGTGGCCACCACCCAATATGGGCCATATTCCCCACAGATGGACCTATCCTCCTGGATGGCTCCCAAGCATGGACACAGGTATGATCCAAGGTGTGGGACAAGCACCTACCAGTGGTCAAGGTATGACCCTTGGCCACTGGACTACCAGCACCTGGGCCTGATTGGGGAGACCCATTACCCTCTACCCAGGATGACATCACTCCACCACCTCCGCCAGCAAAGACGTCACTGGGAAACTGTGGGTCACTTGACGTGGAGGGTCTATACCCATCATCTGCAACAGCCACTCCACCATCTGCCACAGCAGCAGCAGCCACAGCAGCAGAGGACTCACACGCAGAGGCAACACCACCAGCAGTCACCAGGCACATCCACCTCCACAATTGCATGCATCACGGGGATAGAGGCGGAGTGCATGGTGCTTCAGAGGAGGCTACTCTGGGCATGCCGTAGTACTGATCACATCTCAAGGAGCCGAAGGGAATCCTGGAGGAACACCTCAAGTATAGAGGACTGCATACATGCCCTGGAGGTTGAACTGACCAGGATCAACACACATCTCCATCAGTACCACACTGGGATGATGGACATGATTGGCCAGGTGCTGGTGAAGTGGAGAGACCACAATCGCAGGGAGAACCAATGGGTTGAGAGGGAGCAGCGGTCAACAGAGGGGTCCACTGTACCCACCACTCCCTCCATTGTGACCCCTGAAGCTACTCCTAGGGGGCAAAGAGTGACCAGGCAGTCAGCCAGGGCATCAACATCTGGCACCCAGTCAAATGTCCCCCCCAAGAAAAAGAAATAAACATCCCAAGTTGTTCTTCTCCCCATAAATAAAATAACTGTGCTTTGGAATCCTGTCTGATCTGCTTTGTGTTCAGTGATAGATTTGGTGGCAGAGTTGTCTCCAATGCAGTGAACACATCTTCTGCCTAGGTTTGTGGAATGTTACAACATGGGTTCACACACAAACAGTGTTGTCCAAATTCAACTGGAAATCCATCCCTGGAGCCATATAACATGATAGTGTTATATGGCCATGATGTGGGTTGAATTTGAACAACAAAACACACCCCTTAGCACAACAACTGGTGCAACACTGAACATTCATCTGCATCAATTGTTGTGTTTGAGGGGTTAACCAAACAAACATCTATTTGACCTAGCAGATACCTAACAAGCAGGACAGATGGAACACGAGGGAAATAGTCTTTGATTCACACTGTTATTGTGAAACTGACTTACTGGAGAGCCCATTGTTTACCCTGGAAATCCTGGGGTGAGCATTGGGTTATCTAGTAAGTTATGTTGTTGTTTTACTAAGGGTGTAACAGACTTCACCAGTGATAACACTTGTCCACTTAGTCTGGTTGTTTGTTGATGTAGCCCATGTACTGAGATATGTCAAAGTGAAGCAATCTCAGAACATTGATTATACTGAGCAACACAGAAACCGTGGACATGAAATCACTGTGGAGGTATGTCCCATGAGTCACCTCTTTATCACTCCCAGCACACATTAGTGTATCACTGACATCATCTGTTTGCATGAATACAGAGTCCACTCACTGGCAAACAAGTAGTAGACTCCTGTGATGTGGGTCATGCCTTCCCATGTATGGGGGATACTCTAGCCTTGTGTGTGGTTACGCATTGACACATGTGTAATCCAACATTTCTTCATACAGATTGAATAGTGATGGTTCTTCTTTATTGTGTCTCAAAGTACATTAGAATGTACATGTGTTTTCTGGGTATATTGCCTATATGCATTAAACACTTGTATGAGCACACTAAACGTACCTTGAAACTAAATACTTAAGAAACACTACTGTCCTGCACATGTGTTGTCCACTAGCTTTGACAGCTCTGTACAGGTTTGATACCTGGATGTTAGTACACACATGAATTAGTGTTTTCTGTGTCTATATGGGAATATTCCAGCAGAGGTTGCTGTGAACATCAGGTCAAACATTGCATCACCAACACAAACACTGGAAACACCAAGGGGTGAGATTCATAGAAGTGTTGTCCAGACTTCAGTCCAGTCACATGGAAGATCTTCTGTCCAAGGATGGATCATGCTATGGATGCCTGTGGGACAAGAGGACAGGATTTGGAGCAGGAACCTTGAACTGATCATTAAGCATCAACTTCAACTTCCTAATCCCCTCAATCTTTTTCGTTACAGGCGAGTACACAAACCATTGCTTTGTAATCTGTTGTGTACTCGTATGTAACCCATTATGTACAGAACTAAGGGAATGTGAAGCAGCCCTTGGGACATGTGCCCCTGACATGAAAACACACATCTACAAGTTCTGAGAGCTCCATGAAACTAATGAATTTGGGCTGCTACTGTGTGAGTGACAGTGGTAGTCCAATTTTATTTGTTTCATTGAACTATTAGGACATATTTGTTGATGTGTTAATTCATGTCAGGGGCACACACATCACTGCACACTCACAGGTCAGCATGGTGTCCCTGGGGATCTGATCCACGTTTCATGACCTCTATGTTGTGTATCAATACCACTGTAGATCTGTCCCTCTGCTGCTCTTCTCAGTTCTAGCAAACTACAGGTCCCATGATGACTCTAATGGCCCTTTAACCCCTGATATGACAGAGTGTTATACAATGCATTGCATTGGATAACAATCTTTCGCTACAAGGCTACCATGGTTGCTCTGGCTATGATCACAGCAAATCACGTTAGTTGCTGCCAATCAAGCCCTGTAAGATGCCGAACATCGGTTATGTGTTGTACCTTGGTTCTCCTGGGGGTGTGCGTGATATACTTGAGGTATCAGTGTCAACTTGGAGAAGGGAATGGAAGATGGTTTTGGAAACCCCACATACAATCTTGCACATCCATGGTATGTATGATGTTTGGGGCCATACTGCTGCAGTGCTGTGCCAATGATCCTGTTGGGTGGAACAGAACATCATGTGCAGGGTGTTTAGTGTGCTGGCACCAATTCACGGGACTGATGGGGGACTTGTATGGATTGTCTGAATGGTTGTGTTATAGGCACAGGTAAAGTGGTCCATGATGAGCCTGTCTCTGATCTGTGCCCCTCTCAGGGTCTCCACAACATGGCCGATGTCCATTAGCACTTCAGGTATGGGGGGTCCTGGATATCATCCACACACTTTTCCAGGTGCATATTGCAGTGCTCCCCCCGAGTGGTCCAGACATCGGAATCTGGACTTGAGGAGGCCGAAAGTCCACTCAATGACATTCCGAGTTCTGCCATGAGCCTGGTTGTATCTCTCCTTGGCATCTGTTTGGGGATTGGCAACCGGGGTCAGTAGCCAGGATTTGCATCCATAGCCAGCATCACCTGTGTAATGTGAGTGACATGGTGAGACAGAGAGCACGTTATATGAATGCTGTTTTGTATGGTGGAGGTACTAGCTGTGAGTCAGGAGCATGGTGAGCATTGTTGTGTGTGCAGCTGTGTATGTGGTGTGATTTAGTATTGTGAACTCACCCAGAAGCCATCCCCCCATATAAGTTCCATTCTCAAAGTCTCTGTGTACTGAGGAGTTTTGGAGAATGTACAAATCATGTGAGCTGCTAGGATACTTTGCACAGACATTCATGATCCTCATGTTGCTGTCACACACCATCTGCACGTTGATGGAGTGGAGGTTCTCCCTGTTGATGTAGATAGGTGCATCACGTGCTGGGGCCTTAATCCGGACATGGGTGAAATCTATAGCACCCATGACCCTTGGCATGCCTCCTCTTGTGTAGAAGCCCTGCTTCAGATGTATCCAGTCCATGTCGGTGGTGGGGAAATGTATATAGGTACTGGCCTTGCTTTTGAGGGCTGGCAAGACCTGGGTCAGCACCCTGGAGAATGTGGCCTGTGGCATGCCAGATGCGTAACCCTCAGTGGACTAGAAGGCCCCACTTGTCATGAAGTGTATGGCACAGAGTAGTTTTTGCAGGGCAGATAAGGCATGGTTGTGGATGTAGATGGGATCCACTTGATCCTTGATGACCTCATACAAGGCAATGATGCTATGTGGCCTCAACCTGTAGCGATCAATGACCTCATCGGTCATTCCAAATATGGCGACCCTTGGGCAGTATACCCTGGGCTTTGGTGGTTATCTATACATCCACCTCTGCTGCAGGGGTCCCAGTGGCAGCTGGGGAGCATCCTGTTGCTGCAGCTGTGCATCTGCAGGCAGGGGTCCTCCAGGTGGTGATTGGCTCCATGTTTTTGTGTTCTCTTGGCATTGCACGGGTTAATTTTTCCATTCACATGCTTGTGCGGTAAGCATTTTGTGCATTTTCCTATCTAACGGGTGTTTTGTTTTGCCCATTAAGTGTCTAACGGCTAAGAAAACTGGGTCTTAACTTTTGTCCGTTAAGTGTATCTTTTTTTTCAGCCATTAACAGTACCACAAGCCTTTAAATGGCTCTGGGGAATCTTGTTCCATGTGTCTCAATGCACGCAAGTGTATCGGCCATAAAGATTATCAAACTGCCATTCGTTTTTTTTTTTTCACTAACATCTGCCTTTAAATCTACCCCAGCATAGTGACATAGTGACACAGTAACATAGTAACATTGTGATATAAGAACACAGTAACATAGTAACACAGTAGCACAATAACATAGTAATATAATAACAAAGTAACATAGTAACACAGTGACTTAGGAACACAGTAAACCAGTAACACAGTAACATTGTAGCAAGTGACATAGTAATACAGTAACCTAGTGAAACAGTAACATAGTAACACAGTGACGTATTAACACAGTAACATAGTAACACAGTGACATAGTAACTCAGTAACATAGTAGCATAGTGACATATTAACATAGTAACACAGTGACATAGGAACACAATAACCAGTAACATAGTAACATAGTAGCACAGTGACATATTAACACAGTAACATAGTAACATTTTATCATAGTTGCACAGTGACATAGTAACACAGTGATATAGTAATATAGTAACTTAGTAACACAGTGACATAACAACATAGTAATATAGTAACACAGTGACCTAGTAACATAGTAACACAGAAGCATAGTAACAGAGTAACATAGTAACCCAGTAACATATTAACATAGTAACACAGTAGCATAGTGACATAGTAACACATAACATAGTGACATAGGAACACAGTAACATAGAAATATAGTAACAAAGTTACACAGTGACATAGTAACAGAGTAACATAGTAACACAGTAACATATTAACATAGTAACACAGTAGCATAATGACATAGTGACACAGTAACACAGTAACTGAGTAACATAGTAACACAGTAACATATTAACATAGTAACACAGTAGCATAATGACACAGTAACATAGTAGCATAGTAACATATAACATAGTGACAAAGGAACACAGTTACATAGTAACACAGTAACAGTAATATATTAACAAAGTAACATAGTAACACAGTAACATAGTACCACGTAACATAATAATACAGTGACACAGTAACACAGTAACATAGTACCACAGTAACATATTAACATAGTAATATAGTAACATAGTAACACAGTAACATATTAACATAGTAACACAGTAGCATAATGACATAGTGACACAGTAACACAGTAACATATTAACATAGTAACACAGTAGCATAGTGACACAGTAACATAGTAGCATAGTAACATATAACATAGTGACAAAGGAACACAGTTACATAGTAACACAGTAACAGTAATATATTAACAAAGTAACATAGTAACACAGTAACATAGTACCACGTAACATAATAATACAGTGACGCAGTAACACAGTAACATAGTACCACAGTAACATATTAACATAGTAATATAGTAACATAGTAACACAGTAACATATTAACATAGTAACACAGTAGCATAATGACATAGTGACACAGTAACACAGTAACATATTAACATAGTAACACAGTAGCATAGTGACACAGTAACATAGTAGCATAGTAACATATAACATAGTGACAAAGGAACACAGTTACATAGTAACACAGTAACAGTAATATAATAATAAAGTTAACAGAGTAACACAGTAACATAGCACTACTTAACATAGTAATACAGTGACACAGGAACAGAGTAACACAGTAACATAGTACCACAGTAACATATTAACATAGTAACATAGTAACAGAGTAACATAGTAACACAGTAACATATTAACATAGTAACACAGTAGCATAATGACATAGTGACACAGTAACATAGTAGCATAGTGATATAGTAGCACAGTGACATAGTAACACAGTAACATAGTAACACAGTGACATATTAACATAGTAACACAGTAACACAGTGACATAGTGACACAGTGACATAGTAACTTAGTAACATAGTAGCACAGTGACATTAACATAGTAACACAGTAACACAGTGACATAGTAGCACAGTGACATATTAACAAAGTAATACAGTACCATAGTAACACAGTGACATAGTAATGCAGTAACACAGTAATATTGTAACATAGTAACACAGTAACATAGTGACATAGTAACATAGTGACACAGTGACTTAGCAACATAATAATACAGTAACATAGTAACGAAGTAACACAGTAACATAACACAGTAAAATAGTAACACAGTAACTTAGTAACATAGTGGCACAGTAACATAGTAACACAGTAATATAGTAACACAGTAACATAGTGACACAGTGACATAGTAACAAAGTAATACAGTAACAGTAACATAGTAACACAGTAACATAGTAGCATAGTAATATAATAACCAAGTAATATAGTAACATAGTAACACAGTAACATATTAGCATAGTAATATAATAACCAAGTAATATAGTAACATAGTAATACAGTAACACAGTAACATAGTAATATAATAACCAAGTAATATAGTAACATAGTAATACAGTAACACAGTAACATAGTAATATAATAACCAAGTAATATAGTAACATAGTAATACAGTAACACAGTAACATAGTAATATAGTAACATGATAACATGAGGTTGAAAAAAGACTTGCGCCCATCAAGTCCAGCCCACGCCAAAACACAGCTGTTTATCCAGAGGAAGGCAAAAAAAAACACATTGAAGTAATTTCCAGTTTAGCACTAAATGGTTAAACAAATTTCCTCCCTGGCTCCACATGGCAGTCAGATATTTCTCTGGATCAATATCCTATCTGCACTGAAGCCATCTGTCATAATTCTCATTATTGTTCTGTGCTAGATAGGCATCCATTGCTTTTTTGAAAGCAGTTATAGTATCTGCAAGCACAGCCAAAGAGACAAAGAATTCCATAGATTTACTGCCCTTACTGTAAAAAAATCCATCACTTTGTTTTAGTCAAACACACTTTCCTCTAGTCTTAATGGATGACCTCTCATTCTTAGCTCAGCTATTTCAGTAAATAATTAATTGGATAGTTCTTTGTATTGAGCTCAGACATAAGTGTTAGGTTTGGAATACAGAGCTCAATTTCTGGTCAGGAAAGTAAGTAAGTAAATGATAAGAGCCCTGGATGTATAAAATCTGTGCCTTCTAGCTGGTTTAATCCTTGGTGAGGAGGTGTAATTTTATTAGAGACTGAGAACTTCAAAAGAGTGGTGCAGTGGCCAAGGTGGGAAGTAGAGCATTCCCCAGATCAGGAGCAATGACAGTCAATGGCTGATCATAAGTAGCGGGATGGGATATAGCGGGAGATCACAGTGGAAATGTGAGAGGAGAGAAGGGTCTAGAATGAGAGAAGTAAAATTTCGTAAGATATCTGGAATCTGATAGACAACCACTGGAGTGACTGGAGGACGAGGGCAGTGGGAAGAGAGAGAGAAGAAGGTTACAGTAGTCCATGCAGGAAAGGATAAGTGGTTGTATAATAATTTTAGCTGTGCAGGAACAGAGGAAGGGACCGATTTTATCTATGTTACACAAGAGAAAACAACAGGATTTAGCAGTGGCATTAATATGAGGAGCGAATGAGAGAGGAATGTCAATTACCACCCCTAGGCACTGTGCTTCAGATACTGGATTCATGGTAGCCCCATTTATGGTCACCTGGAATGGCACTACTGGGCCAGGCCTTGGTGGGATGAGGATTAGCTCTGTTTTAGACATATTGAGCTTGAGCTGTCTATGAGCCATCCAGTCTGAGATTGTCAGAGGTGCAGATAAATAAACCTGGGTGTCATCTGCATAGAGGTGATATTTGAGTCAGAATGAGTTAATAAGATCACCAAGTGTTATAGTGTAAAGGGAAAACAGAAGTTGTCCTAGAACAGAACCTTGAGGAACCCCAACAGAGAGGTGGACAGGAGAGGATGAAGAGGTGGCAGAGGAGACACTGAAGGAGCGGTTAGTTAGATATGAGGAGAGCCAGTCCAGTGCTACGTTACGGATTCCTAAGGAGTGAAGAATTTGGAGGAGGAGAGCATGATCAACTGTGTCAAAAGCAACTGAGAGACCAAGAAGGATAAGTATAGAACACTGACCTTGTGATCTGACAATGTGTAGATCATTAACCACACTTGTGAGAGCAGTTTCTGATTGTAATGGGTCAAGCAGTTGTGTGAGTTAAAAAAGTCAAGGTGTTAAATATATGTAATAGTATGGGGATCGGATGAGGTGAGAGGGAAGTTGATAGAGTGTGCATGTAGTGGAGTGAGAGAAGGATAGCAGGTTAGTCAATTCCTCCTTTGTGACTGGTGGGAAAGAGTCCAGCAGGATAGGAGGGGAACAGGGGAGGATAGGAGGGTATTTACAAGGGGGTGGGTTCCAGATACAGTCTACCTTGGCTTTGAAGAAGTTGGCAAATTCTTGTGGCTGTACAGAGTTTGATGGAGGTGGATGGAGGGCAGAGGAGGGAGTCAAGGTTAAAGAAAAGGCAGAGGGGGTTGAATTTGTTTGCGTTAATTGGTTGTGAAAAGTATAGTCTTTTAGCCAAGGACAGAGCAGAGTTCAAGCAAGAAAGGAGGAATTTGTGGTGAAGAAAATGTGACAGTAAGCTTGGCTTTCACCAGAGATGTTCAGATGAACGGGTACAGGAGCTAAGGAAGCTGGTGTCCTTGTTAAGCCACGGCCATGGATTTGTTTGTTGAGAGAGAGAGGAGCACAGAGGTTCAAAGAGGAAGACAAGACAGAGTTGTAGGTTTTTGACAAGACTGTGAGTGTCAGGATCAGTGGGAATGGATGAAAGTCCTGCAGCCACTGAAGACTGGAGAGCAGTAAAATTGATTGTGGGGAGAGGAAGCAGAGATTGTGGAAGAAGTATAAGCAGTGATGAATGTTACAAGGTGGTGATTAGATAGTGGAAAAGGGGAGATATTAAAATCAGAAACTACACAGCCTCTAGTGAACACAATGTCTAGGAAATGACCATCCTTGTGTGTACTAGCAGCCGTCCACTGCTGTAGTCCAAACGCAGATGTTAGAGAGAGAGAAGGAGGGCTGCTCAGAGGGACATCCAGATACAGTTGAAGTCCCACAGAAGAAGAGAAGGTGTGTCTGATGACAGGAAAAGGAAAACCATGATTCAAAGCCAGAAAGGAAATGTGAAGGTGTACAGGTGTTGGTAGGTGGGCAATAGATAACTGTAACCTGTAGAGAGACAGGAGAATAAATATGCCTAGCATGAAGTTCAGAAGAGGAGGAGCACAGTGCGATGGGGGGTGGAAAGTGGTTTGTAACGGCAGTGTTTAAAGATTAGCAGTCCCATGACTCCCCCTACGTCGGGTTGGGTGTAGAGTGTGAGAGAAGGTGAGACCACCGTAGGAGATTGTTGCCTCTAAAGTGGTGTCAGATTGAGACAGCCAAGTTTCAATCAGAGCCAAAAAGTATAGAGAATGAGAGAAAAATAGATCATGCACAGTGTCATATTTGTTAGTAAGGGAGTGAGATTCCAGAGAGCACATGGAAAAGGAAGAGACTGTGGTTGAAGACAGGGAAAAGTGACCAGGTTAGAATTATTCCCATGATGACTAGAGGTAGAGGGGTTGTGAAAGGAGAGGGGGTCAGGGTTTGGTGAGATATCTCCAGGTGAAAGTAGCAGAAGAAGAAGGAGAGACAGGCGATGGGATAGTGTTTTGTGTGCATAGTGTTTCCTGTTTGTGTAGGTGGAGGAATAAAAGAGAGGAGGAAAGTGAATTGTGTGTGTAAAGTACATTTATATATACACATCACAAAGTCTGATCTCCAAAAAGAGGGACACGGGGGGGGGGCAAAGAGGGACAAAGGGAGTTTTATTTTAGAGGAACAGTATCCCCAACAGAGGGACACTTGAAGGTATGAACATTCATACCTTTTATCCAGTCCCTGTTAAAAATGAATTAATTGAACACAAATTATTACAAGGAAACCCACAAAAAATGTTCTTACATTTTTTTTATATTCTTATAAATTAAATGGTGGGTCATACATACAGATGTGGTATCAAAACAAAGCCCTGCTCATGCTTAGACATTATTATATAGTTTGTGTGTTTGTACCAAAGGAATTAGAGGAAAAATATGGCTGAACAAAGGCAACTAAAAAGCCTCATTACCTAGGGGTTAAAATGTTTTCCATACCCCTCTGGCACTGAAAGGGTTATGTGAGGAAATTTCACTCCAGTGATTTAGTGAAAACACATGGGACCATGGAGTGAACTGCTCAAAGTGACAGTAATGTCCCAAAAAAAAAAGTCCAGTTTTGTAGAGGTTAAAATATCAGTCAATATGTTCCAAACCCTATCTCTCAAACCGCTATGGTGTGAGAGATATAGGGATTCACAGTTCCCCCTTCTTCTGACATCAGCGTCTAGCTGACAGCAGGAGATCCCAGGCCGGGGACCAGCAGGCGGCTCTGCAGCACAGCCGAAATCGCGTTATTAACTGGAAAGGACTAAAAGGTCTGCCTGGTTAGCAAGCGCACTTTGTAGACCTTTCCAGTGAATTCTTTATACATAGCGCAATCTCGGCTCTGCTGCAGAGCCTCCTCTAGTCGTACGACTCGAATCTCCTGTTGTGAGCTGTAAAGGGGAGAAGGGGGGGATGGAGGGGGACTTTGAACCCCTATATCTCTCACACCATAGCGGTTTGAGAGATAGGGTTTGGAGCATATTGATTAATATTTTAACCTCTACAAAACTGGACATTTTTTTGGGACATTACTGTCTCTTTAATTACCAGCGGGTACACAATGCATTGTGCACCACTCTGGTCATTAAGGGGTTAAGTTGAAGGAATGTAATTTGTAATTCCTAGCTTTTATGCATTTGAGTGAAAACAGAACTACTCTTTTACTACGTTTTTTGCCTTTGAATTTCAGTATATTTTTTTTTTTCAAAGAACATTTTGCAAGAGAAAAGATCTCCTTTGTAGTCCTGTGGTGCCATCTACTGATGAATGTGGGGTACTACACATAGAGTGATTTGTTCACTGGAGTTTACTACTTACTGCTCATGTTCAGTTAGACATATGTTTTTCTTTTTAACTTGGAAGTATAAATAGCCAAGCGATGAGGGGCCCTGAAAATGAACAGAAGCAATGTTGCCTGTTCTACTGCAAGTCACCTCTCAGTGCATCACATCTGAACTCTTCAGCACCTAAATCACTTCAGAAATAACCTGCCCAGTTCCAAATGACTGGTAAGGTTCCTCTGCACACAGAACCGCCATTTACCCCAGAAGATTGTTTTGGCCTTACTTGGGCCTCACCAGTGATGTGTAGCCATGTTTTCCTACCCACTGAGAGCAAGGGGTCCACATGTAGATTAACCTTTATTCTTACAGAGAAACCATAAGAGTTTTTCAAACAAAAAAACAAGGGATGTGAGAGGACAAAACAAGGATGAAACATACGTCTGGAGTTAGCTGGGTTATTCATGTGTAGGGGGGACTTGTCCATAATTTTAGAACTGACTGCGCTTATGGGTGGGATTAGTCTAACCTGTATGTGGACATTTCTCCTCTGTAATGGCACTAGAGAGCTAAATGTGATGCTCTTGAGCAGTGACTAGCTGTAAACCAGGAAACATTGCTGTGTCTGTCCTCAGAGCCTCTCACATCTTTTGGTGATTTTCTGAAAAACTGTTAGGGTCTCTCCTGAAGAGTAAGGGGGTAATACAGATGTGGACCTTTTGCTCTCAGTGGCTAGGGAAACTAGATACTCCTCACTAGTAAGACTAAAATGTATGTCTGGGCTTAGTAGGTGTTTCCCATGCAGAGTAGACTTGCTCAACTGTTTGGGACTGGCCCATCCTCCTGGGTGGGATTAGTCTAATATTTTTAGAATTATCTTCTCTGAAATAACACAAGAGAGATCAAATATGATGCTTTTGAGCAGTGACTAGCTGTAAAACAGACAACACTGTTTTGTTCATACTCAGAGCCTCTCACATCTTTTGGCTGTTTTCTGAAAAACTCTTAGGGTCTCTCCCTAAGAGTAAATGGTAAGCCAGATGTGGACCCTTTGCTCTCGGTGCCTAGGGAAACCAGATGAACATCACTGAGGAGGCACAAACAAGGCTGAAGTGTATGTCGGTGGTTTAGCTATTATTTCTCGTGTAGTGGGGACTTGCTCATTGTTTTGGAACTGGACTGCTTTTATGGGTGAGGTTAGTCTAATATGTATGTGGACATTTCTCCTCTTTAATGGAAATAGAAAGTTCAAATATGATGCACTTGAGCGGCGAGTAGCTGAAAAACAGGTAACATTGCATTTCTCATGCTTCAGCCTCTCACATCTTTTGGCTGTTTTCTGAAAAACTCTTAGGGTCTCTCACTAAGAGTAAAGGGTAATCCAGATGTGGACCCCTTGCTCTCAGTGCCTCGATAAACCAGCTACACTGCACTGTTGATGCCCAAGCAAGGTTGAAACATATGTCTGGGGTTAGCTGGTGTTTTCTGTGTAGATGGGGCTTGCCTATCGTTTTGGTAATTGGACTGACCTTATGAATGTGGAAATTTCTCTACTATAATGGCACTAGAGAGCTAAGCTATAATGCTCTTGACCGGTGACTAGCTGTAAAACAAGTAACATTGCATTTCTCATTCTCAGAGTCTCTCACATTTTTGGCCATTTTCTGAAAACCTTTTAGGGTCTCTCCCGAAGAGTAAAGGGTAATCCAGATGTGAACCCTTTGCTCTTAGTGATTAAGGAAACTACCTACGCATCACTGATGAGGCTAAAATGTACATGTCGGCTTGGCTTGGCTTGGCTTGAATTTGATGTGTAGAGTGGACTTGCCCATCATTTTGGAACTGAACTGCTCTTATGGGTGGGATTAGTCTAATATGAAGGTGGAAAATGTCTCCTCTATAAGAGCATTAGAGAGCTAAACTAAGATGCACTTGACCGGTGATTAGCTATAAAACAAGTAACGTTGCATTTCTCATGCTCAGAACCTCTCACATCTTTTGGCTATTTTCTTAAAAACTCTCAGAGTCTTTCCCTAAGAGTAAAGGGTAATCCAGATGTGGACCCCTTGCTCTCAGTGCCTCGATAAACCAGATACACTGCACTGTTGATGCCCAAGCAAGGTTGAAACATATGTCTGGGGTTAGCTGGTGTTTTCTGTGTAGATGGGGCTTGCCTCCTTTTGGTGATTGGACTGACCTTATGAATGTGGAAATTTCTCTACTATAATGGCACTAGAGAGCTAAACTATAATGCTCTTGACCAGTGACTAGCTGTAAAACAAGTAACACTGCATTTCTCATTCTCGGAGTCTCTCACATCTTTTGACCATTTTCTGAAAAACTCTTACGGTCTCTCCCTAAGAGTAAAGGGTAATCCAGATGTGAACCCTTTACTCTTAGTGATTAGGGAAGCTACCTATACCTCACTGATGAGGTTGAAACGCGTGGCGTGGCGTGGCGTGGCGTGGCGTGGCGTGGCGTGGCGTGGCGTGGCGTGGCGTGGCGTGGCGTGGCTTGAATTGAATTTGATGTGTAAAGTGGACTTGCCCATCATTTTGGAACTGAACTGCTCTTATGGGTGGGATTAGTATAATATGAAGGTGGAAAATGTCTCCTCTATAAGAGCATTAGAGAGTTAAACTAAGATGCTCTTGACCGGTGATTAGTTATAAAACAAGTAACGTTGCATTTCTCATGCTCAGAACCTCTCACATCTTTTGGCTATTTTCTTAAAAACTCTTAGGGTCTCTCCCCAAGACTAAAGAAACAAGCCACACCTCACTCATAAGGCCAAAACGAGGCTGAAATGTATATGTTAGCTGGTGATTCCTGTGTAGCGGAGACTTGCCCATCATTTTAGAACTGGACTGCCCTTATGGGATGGATTAGTCTAATATGTGTGTGGAAGTTTCTCCTCTGTAATGGTACTAGAGAGCTCAATTATGCTGCTCTCGTGTGATGACTAGCAGACGAACGGGCAACATTGCTTTGCTCGTGCTCGGAGCCTCTCACATATTTTGGCTATTTACTGAAAAACTTTTAAGGTCTTTCCCTAAGAGTAAAGGTAATCCAGTCGTGGACCCCTTGCTTTCAGTGTGTAAGGTAACCAGCTACACTGCACTGTTGATGCCCAAGCAAGGTTGAAACATATGTCTGGGGTAGCTGGTATTTCCTGTGTAGATGGGGCTTGCCTATCATTTTGGTGATTGGACTGATCTTATGAATGTGGAAATTTCTGTACTATAATGGCACTTGAGAGCTAAAATACTATGCTTTTGACCGGTGACTAGCTGTAAAACAGGTAACATTGCATTTCTCATTCTCAGAGGGTCTCTCCCTAAGACAAAGGGTAATCAAGATGTGGACCCCTTGCTCTTAGTGTTGTAAAGAAACAAGCCACACCTCACTGATAAGGCCAAAACAAGGCTGAAACGTATATGTCTGCAGTTAGCTGGTGATTCCTGTGTAGTGGAGACTTGCCCATCGTTTTGGTACTGGACTGCGCTTATGGGAGGGATTAGTCTAATATGTATGTGGAAATTTCTCCTCTGTAATGGTATTAGAGAGCTCAATTATGATGCTGTTGATGTGAACAGGCAACATTGCATTGCTCGTGCTCAGAGCCACTCACATATTTTGGCCATTTTCTGAAAAACTCTTAGGGCTGGATTCAAATGCAGGAGGTAAATGTTACCTACCGTTTTTTCAAAAAAATTCCCATTGAAGTCTATGGGGATACCTGGAAATAAAAGCAGAGATAAAATTAGCACCTGCATTTCAATCCAGCCCGTAGGATCTCTCCCTAAGAGTAAAGGGTAATCCAACCGTGGACCCCTTGCTCTCAGTGTGTAGGGTAACCAGCTACAATGCACTGTTGGTGACCAAGTAAGGTTGAAACATATGTCTGGGGTTTTCTGATATTTCCTGTGTAGGTGGGTCTTGACCATCATTTTGGAACTGGACTGTCCTTATAGGTGGGTTTAGTAGAATAGGAATATGGACATTTTTCTAGTATAATGACTGTAATGGAGCATAGTCTTGGCCTGGAACTGTTATCCCAAGAACCCCAGAGACTGTGGACATTTCTGGGTCCAAAGAGACTGACAACCATGGACTGCTGGCTTGCTTCCAAGAAAATGGGCAGTAAGGGTTAATTATTTGAGTTTGGGCAAAGTTACTTCCAATGTGTATTCTAGTCACTCAAGCCAGTGTATTGTGAACTGTACCGAGACCCCCTGCCGTGTGTCAATTCATTACGCCCCTCAAGTCTTTGTGTCCATTGCCTGAGTTCATCAACCCTTTTGTATTAGTAATGCAATCATGTCTGTGCCATTGTAATTGCTTGGACCATTTGCTCTTGGTCCTTTGTCTTGTATGTTGTGATTATATTATCCTTGTGACTCACCTATTTATCCTGTTGTCACTGAGTGACTAGAGAAATAAAGACAGTTGACGAGTACAAACTTAAATTAAATAAAATGTATTTAAACACAATAGTAGCAGCAATGATAATATACTTTCACGAGACCAGGGAAGAACAGTGCACACACTTTCTTCACCCTTCACTAGGCTAGTGTGATAGGACCCACATCTGTACCCTAATGCTAGGGTAAACCCAGGCAACAGGAGCGAGAAACTCCGGAACACGGGAGCAACACTTTAGTGACACAAACTCCACCACCTTCTCGAGGCCAGGTGTGAAGACAGTGCAAGACACTTCCTCAACCCTTCACTAGGCAGGGGTAGCTAGTATTCGGACGGCCCTTAGTAACCTTCACAAGACTAGATAGGAGGACAGAGGACAGTGCACGGCACTTCCTCGATCTTTCACCAGGCAGGTTAAGAATAGCGCAACTATACGCTACCGCTACTGTATACCAGAGGCAAGGGAAAATGGCACCTAGAATGCTAGGTGAGGCAACACCCCAACCGGACTTAGACCACAGGAGGTCAGTGACACGGACTGACTGACAAGCACTGCTACAGGGGTAGCGAGCACTGTGTGCAACAAGGATATCAATAGCCGGGGCTTGGCAGCTGAGGCTGGTAGTAACACCAGAGTCAGAGCTGGATCAGGTAGTCAGAGGAAGCCAGGAGACAGAGCCGGATCAGGTAGTCAAATGAAGCCAGGAGTCAGAGCCAAATCAGGTAGTCATACAGAGCAAGAGTAATACACAGAAACAGCAATGGATCAACACAGCACTAGGCTCAGGTACACCACGAAAGGGCACTGGTAACTGGAAATGCTGAGGCCTTTAAGGCCTAGTAGGTGGGCGGAGAGATGACATCACTAACCAGTGACCTATAAGAACAGCGACTTGCATAGAGCGACAGCCAGGAAGTAATAAGGTTGCTGTTACAGCAACTAAACACTGGAGGCAATCATCGGCACCGTGACAGTACCCCCCACTCAACGATCTCCCACCCCGCGGAGGAGACCATACATTATTGGGAAATGTCGTATGAAATCTGCGCAGCAATCTAGGAGCGTGAATATCCCACTGCTTTACCCAGGAACGCTCCTCTGGACCATAACCTTTCCAATGGACAAAATATTGGCTGCACCCCCCGGACCTTACGGGAGTCCAGAATGCTTTGAATCTCATACTCCTCCTGATTCCAAATGCGCACTGGACCAGGTACTACAGGAGCGGATGAGTAGCAGTTACAGACCAACGGCTTCAGGAGTGAGACATGAAAGACGCTGTGAATGCGCATGTTCCTATGAAGGTCTAAAGCATAAGACACAGGGTTTATTCTGCGAAGCACCCGGAAAGGTCCTATGAAACGTGGAGCCATCTTATGACAGGGTACTTGCATGTGCAGGTTTTTGGAGGCCAACCAGACTCTATCCCGCACCTGAAAGACAGGAGCAGGAAGCCTCCTGTGATCTGCGTGTCTCTTCTTAGGGCATTCTGAACCTGTGCCCATGTGGAGCGGAGCTGCCGAATATGCTCATCCAGAGCCAGAATATCCTGTGCTTGAAATGAATTCAGGAGCAGAGATGGTTGGAACCCATAGTTAATCAGGAAAGGAGAGCTCCCGGACGAGGAGTTTATAGCACAATTCCTGGCAAACTCAGCCCATGGCAACAGGTCAGCCCAATTATCATGATGGTCAGAAGCGAAACAGCGCAGGAATTGTTCCAACCCCTGATTAGCTCTTTCCGCAGCACCATTGGTCTGGGGGTGGTAGGCAGAAGAAAATGACAGTTTAATGCCCATCTGGTCACAGAAGGCCCTCCAAAACCATGATACAAACTGACTTCCACGATCAGAAACCAAGACCCGGCGTACTCCGCGGAGCCTGAATACCTCCCTGGCAAATACCATAGCCAACTCCTTAGAGGAAGGTAGTCTCTGGAGGGGGACAAAATGTGCCATTTTGGAAAATCGATCCACTATCATTAGTATGACCGTACAGCCCTTGCATCTAGGCAGTTCGACCATAAAATCTATGGAAATGTGTGACCATTGGCGCTCGCCATTCGGTACTGTCTGGAGCAGCCCTTGAAGAAGATGCCTGGGAGCTTTGGCACAAGCACAGATGGAACAAGTCTCCATAAAGGCTGCACAATCCGCTCTTAAACTAGGCCACCAGAAGAGCTGTGAAATCGACCGAATTAATTGGTCCAGACCAATGTGTCCATCTGCCTTGGACGGATGATAGGTTTCGAGTAGCTTAGTATGGATATTCTCTGCTACAAAACATTTGCCACTGAGTTTCTCTACTGGAGCATCACCTTGCGAAGCCAAAATCGCTTCGCCCAAGGGAGATGTAATGTGTATTGTGGCCAAAATGCGATCTGAGGAAATGATTGGAACGGGTTCACTTTCTGTCTCACACTCTGGGCCAAACTGTCTAGACAGGGCGTCTGCACGAATATTCTTGGAACCAGGGAGATACGAAACTACAAAATTGAATCTAGACAGAAACAATGCCCATCTGGCTTGTCTTGGTGACAGTGTCTTGGCCTCAGACAAGTATGTCAAGTTTTTATGATTCGTCAAGATCAGAATAGGAGCCTTAGTCCCGTCCAGGAGGTGACGCCATTCAAGAAGAGAGAGGATAATGGCTAGCAGTTCACGGTCCCCTATATCATACAGGCTTTGAGCCTTAGTCATTTTTTAGAGAAGGATCCACAGGGCATCAGAGTCTTGCTAGGCTCGGATCTTTGAGACAGTACAGCCCCTACACCTGTCTCAGATGCATCCACCTCCAGGGTAAAAGGCAGTGTGGTGTTAGGATGTACCAATACTGGGGCCACCAAAAAGGCAGATTTCAAGGCTTCAAAAGCATTGTTGGCCTCAGGGGACCAAACCGATGGGTTAGCTCCCTTATGCGTTAAATCAGTCAAGGGTTTGACCAAGGTCGAAAAATTTCTAATTAATTTTCTATAATAATTCGCAAATCCGAGGAATCTTTATATGGCCTTCAGGCCCACAGGACGTGGCCATTGCAAAACTGCCGAGAGCTTTTCCGTATCCATGGCAATACCTTCCGCAGAAATCATGTAGCCCAGGAGGGGCACCTGTTCTTTATGAAATTCGCACTTCTCAAGTTTGCAATATAATTTGTTTTCCCTCAGTCTTTGCAGCACAGAAATGACATCTCTCCTATGTGTCTCGATATCTGGAGAGTGTATCAAGATATCATCCAGGTAAACTACCACACAGGACTGTAGCAGGCTTCTCACAACATTGTGTATAAACTCCTGGAAGCCCGCTGGATCATTGCATAGTGCTAATGGCATGACCAAATACACATAGTGTCCACTACGAGTGTTAAAAACGGACTTCCACTCATCGCCCTCCTTGAGTCTAATCAAATTATATGCCGCCCTTAAATCAAGTTTCCTAAACACAGAGGAACCCTTCAGACGGTCAAACAATTCCGTATTTAATGGGATTGGGTATGCGTTTTTCACCATCAGTTTATTTAGACCTCTATAGTCGATGAAGGGTCTAAGCTCCCCATTCTTTTTCTTGACAAAAAAAAATCCAGCCCCCACAGGCGAGGAAGATTTCCTAATTATGCCTCTGGACAAAGCATCAGTAATGTATTCCTCCATGGCCCGGTTTTCTTCTACCGACAGGGGGTAGGTGCGGCCTTTAGGAGGTATCGAGCCTGGCATTAAATTGATAGCACAATCATACGGTCTATGTTCCGGCAGAGTGCTAGCCTCCCGCTTACCTCACTGAAAGACTGGTACTCTGCGGGTAAAGAGGGGGAGGTACACAATATCTTAATAGGTTGCTATAGACAGGCCCCTTTACAATAGTCAGACCAAGATAATATCTCACAAGTCTCCCAGTCCACTTTATGCCTCTGGAGCCAAGGGAATACCAAAATGACGGCATGGTGTGGAGACTGAATAACCTGAAATTGTAGAGTCTCGACATGGAGAGCTCCTACCCTTAGGGATAGTGGACAAGTCTCATGTGTGACATGGGATGGTTCTAGTGGACGACCATCAATAGCCTCTACAGCCAATGGAGATTCATGGAGCATCACGGGAATATTATGTGCCTTAGCAAACTCACCATCAATAAAATAGCCTGCAGCACCAGAATCGATCAGGGCTGGGGTAGCCACTGAGGAATTTGCCCAAGAAATAGCCACCTGTAAGATAGGCTTGCTTTGATCCTGATCTGGGGACCAACTGACTCCACCTAGGAGCTGTCCCCTCAGAGATCCTAGGTGCGTGCGTTTCCCGGACAAGCTCGTAACATATGTCCAGCCTTTCCACAATACAGGCATAGCCTGAAGGACTGCTCCTCCCTGGACAAACGTGTAAAGCCAACCTGCATAGGCTTAACCTTACTGACCTCCGCGCTAGGTGGCAAGGGAGGCGAGGGAGGCATGGGTGGGAACTCCCAGTTTGGTGCCAATCGTGACTCATGCCATCGCATGTGGATCTTATAAGTGGACCTTTCTCTTCTACGGGTATCAATCAGTATGATGAAGGAAATCAACTTATCCAAATCTACTGCCAGTTCACGGGCTGCTGTCTCATCTTCAATCGCATCATTCAGCCCTTGTGAGAAGGCTGCCACCAGAGCTTCATTGTTCCAGCCTACCTCTGCCACTAGTGTACAAAATTCTATAGTGTATTCTGCTACTGTACGGGCGCTGTTCAATCCTCATCAATTTTTTGCGGCAGAGATTGACGGACTGGAACATCAAAAACCCTGCGGAAGGCCTCAACGAATTGAGTGAAATTAGAAGTTATGGGTTTAGCCGTCTCCCACAACGGATTGGCCTATGCCAATGCTTTGCCGGTCAACAAGGAAATCATGAAGCCTACTTTGCTTCTCTCTGTTTGAAACGCATGGGATACCAGTTCCAAAAAAAATTCCGAGTTGGTTAATGAACCCACAACACAACATGGGATCCCCATCATATCTTGGAGGAAGTGGAGCGGTACTAGACAACCCTCTATAACTCGCATTCTCCACCTGAGTGGTTGTTACTGATGCCGATACTGAAGAGGCCATCAGTGGTTGCCCATTCTTGTCAAGATGCGCAGTTCGGTCTAGGAGTGTCTGCAACAGTACCGACAACTGATCAAGACATTGTTCCTGCATATCCATCCTGGACATGATATTAAGCGGCTGCCCACTACTGGTATCTGTACCGTCAGTGTTCATGGCCCTTTCGTACTGTCACGGAGTGACTATGATATAAAGACACTTGACTACTACAATTAAAATTAAATAAAACTTTATTTAAACACAATAGTAGCAGCAATGATAATACAATTTCAGGAGACCAGGGAAGAACAGTGCACACACTTTCTTCACCCTTCACTAGGCAAGTGAGATATGACCCACATCTGTACCCTAACGCTAGGGTAAACCCAGGCAACAGGAGCGAGGAACTTCAGAACACTGGAGCAACACTGTATTGACTCTAACACCACCACCTTCTCAAGGCCAGGTGTGAGGACAGCGCAAGACACTTCCTCAACCCTTCACTATGGAGTTATATCTAGTATTCGTACATCCCTTAGTAACCTTCAAAAGACTAAATAGGAGGAGAGTGCATGGTACTTCCTTAATCTTTCACCAGGCAGGTTAAGAATAGTGCAACTTATACCCTACCGCTAGGGTATACCAGCGGCAAGGTAAAACGGCACCTAGAATGCTAGGTGAGGCAACAACCCAACCGGACTTAGACCACAGGAGGTCAGTTACACGGACTGACCGACAAGCACTGCTACAGGAGTAGCGAGCGCGGTAATAACTGTAGGCCCAGACAACCAGGATATCAATACCTGAGGCTGGGTAGCTGAGACTAGTAGTAAACAAGCCGGAGAGCAACAGAGGAAGAGTAGTCATATGAAGCCAGGAGTCAGAGCTGGATCGGGTAGTCAGATGAAGCAGGAGTAATACATATGATCTAGCAAATGGACAAACACAGCACTAGGTTCAGGTACACCACGAAAGGGCACTGATAACTGGAAATGCTTAGGCCTTTAAGGTCTAGTAACTGGGCGGAGAGATGACATCACTAAACCAGTGACCTATAAGAACAGCGAATTGCATAGAGCGACAGCCAGGAAGTAACAAGGGCGCTGTTACTGCAACTAAACACTGGAGGCAATCACGGGCACCGTGATACCAACTTGACGAGGAAAGTGCTACCCCCCAAATTTGGACTAGACCCCGGACTGTGAACAGGCCTTTCAGGCTCTCAAGAAGGCCTTGGGCAAGGAGCCTGTGTTGGACGCCCCGGATTTTAACCAAAATTTTCTGGTCCACACAGACGCCTCTGACTGCGGACTAGGAGCTGTGCTGACCCAGGTCAATGCTGCCAGAGAGGAACATCCAGTTATCTACCTCATCCGGAAGCTTTTGCCCAGGGAAGCGGCCTATGCCGCCGTAGAGAACGAATGCTTGGAGCTGGTCTGGGCCCAATCTATTTGGCCGGCAATTCACTGTGTTCATAGACCACAATCCCTTTGTATGGCTCAACCGGGTGTCAGGAGATAATGGTCGGCTGCTGCGGTGGAGCCTGGCGCTACAAGCCTTTAATTTTTCCATTAAATACCGGTCTGGCAGGGAGAACCGAAATGCGGATGGCCTGTCCCCGCAAGAGGACACCTAAAGGACTTACAAATCACCCCCTGCGTGTGTGGACTAAAAATGGGGGGAATGATGTAACAGGCCATAGGACTTTACTGGGACTGTGGACTTGAGCTATGGACTGGTGGGACTATCAGTTATCCGACCCTATGTCGGATAGGGGATTTTATGCTACGGTGGTTCGACTGTTGTACACCAGCCTTGGTAAACTTATTGCCGATGCTCGGTCAAGGGATCACGGGACGGCGGGAACGCTCAACCCGGTGTCGTATGACCTCAACATCCATTGACAGGATTGGGCGAACCATAAGTGTTCAACCTACAGATTGGTCAAGCAAATGGCAGGATTCGTCAAACTACCAATGACGGCTCTGGAGCCACTGTCTTTGTTCAATGAAAGTGTATTGGGACTCATTATGAACTGTGCCCTCCCCCTCTGTTCTTCATGCTCCACCCTAGTCAGAGTGAGTTCTGGAAATAGACCAGTCGGGTTACCCCAGGTGTGGTCGCTCCCCTGCCCATTGGTCCAGAGGTTAACTCCAGCCCTTAGTGTATTTGGCCCCTCCCAGTTCATGGTTTTAAAATGTGTATAAAAGACCGTGTGTTCTGGTTAATAAAGTGAGCTCTTGTAGAGTAAACAGTCTCCGTCTGTACTTCTTGCCTGGATGATCTAAAGAGTCCACTCTGACTCCCATCTGCCAAAGGCATTCGAGCTGATTCACTCTTAGCCTCCAGAAACATGCGACTTTGACCCGCTCCTTCTTTGACCTTCAATCAGCGCTGCCCGATCCGACTTCCAACTGCCGACGCCTGGCCCATGCGAACTGCTTGACTCAGTGTTGAGACTCGGAGGTGACCGCCGCAGAGACCTGCTCGACTCGGTGTGGAGCCTCGGAGGTGACCGCTGTGGACTTAGTCGACCCAGCTGTCTCCCCATTCGACCAGGACATTCGAGCCTTAAGTTTCACTGTTAGACCGAGGCGTACAACGATTTCCGGCCGGCCTCTGCAGAGAGGACCTAGGGACGACGACCCAGGACCACCCAGCGACTTCGGTTCCCGTTATAGACCCCTCACAAACACAAAGTATATATATCTATATCACCAGGGATCCCTCACACACACACACAGTAGATATCTATATCACCAGGGACCCCTAACAAACACACACATTATATATCTATATCACCAGGGACTCCTCACACACACACACACAGTATATATCTATATCACCAGGGACCTCTCACACACACACAGTATATATCTATATCACCAGGGACCTCTCACACACAGTATATATCTATATCACCAGGGACCTCTCACACACACAGTATATATCTATATCACCAAGGACCTCTCACACACACAGTATATATCTATATCACCAGAGACCCCTCACACACACAGTATATATCTATATCACCAGGGACCCCTCACACACACACAGTATATATCTATATCACCAGGGACCCCTCACACACACACAGTATATATCTATATCACCAGGGACCCCTCACACACACAGTATATATCTATATCACCAGGGACCCCTCACATACACACAGTATATATCTATATCACCAGGGACCTCTCACACACACAGTATATATCTATATCACCAGGAACCTCACACACACACAGTATATATGTATACAACCAGGGACCTCTCACACACACAGTATATATCTATATCACCAGGGACCTCTCACACACACAGTATATATCTATATCACCAGGGACCCCTCACACACACACAGTATATATCTATATCACCAGGGACCCCTCACACACACAGTATATATCTATATCACCAGAGACCTCTCACACACACAGTATATATCTATATCACCAGGGACCCCTCACACACACAGTATATATCTATATCACCAGAGACCCCTGTGACAGAACTGTGGTGACTATAGTTGATTCCAGTACATTGCTGGAGTGCAGAGATAGTGGGGGGGGTTGGGCTTTGATTCCACTATACTCCAGGCCTGTGCTAAGGAATGTTAATTGATTCCTGCTGTGCTTCCTTGACCAATCAGAGGCGGTTATTGATGAGCCAGTTAAGAATGTAGGATTTCAATTCCTAATCTGCATTCTTATCCTGATAAGGGTGCTGGTGACTGATTGGTCAAGCATAGAAACACTGTCCCAAGTATTCATTTGCATGCTGATCTAGATAAGAGTCTCTGTAGTGTATATAACCTGTGTGTTTGATTCAATAAAAGAGAGTTCTTCCCTTCATCAAGTCTCGGCTGATGTTTGGGAACAGGAGGGTCAGTTTACTATTGGATTGTTATTCTGAGGAGAGAAAGGAACTATAAAAGAGGTATCCAGCTTATGATACAAGGCGTCACGTTACAACTGGTGGCAAGCGGCGGGATTCGGCTTATCCCAAGGAACTGAAACTGAGACCAGCATCCAGGGGGAGATATAGCCTCTGGCTTGACCCCGGTCTCAGCAGCGCAGCGAGCAGTGGATGGAGCAACAGCGAATCTGAGACCAGCATCCAGGGGGAGATATAGCCGCTGGCTTGACCCCGGTCTCAGCAGCGCAGCGAGCAGTGGGTGGAGCAACAGCAAAACTGAGACCAGCATCCAGGGGGAGATATAGCCGCTAGCTTGACCCCGGTCTCAGTAGCGCAGCGAGCAGTGGATGGCCAAAGCAACTTGGATATCCTGGGACTTGGAGTACTAGTATCCACTGCATTAGGAGGTACCTGGGATCCTGCCTGTGGAACATGGCAAATCTAGGACCAATGGGCGCTGTTAAGCCCAACTGGAGACGGATTGAGAAGCTGGTGGCATTGCGATGGCCGCTTCTGGGGGACAATCCTCTGCGGGATTGGGAGGACCGCATGGACTGCTTTGTGAAGGTGGAAAGTAAGCTACAGGATCAGTATATCGCCCTGTACCAGAAAGCGGAGCAGAAGTATTACAGCATGATCCGCCCCTCTTGTTCTGCTGCGGGCAATGGATACAATGGCCCAGGAGTAGGATGGGAGGCCATCTGTGTCGACCCCAACTTTGGCAGCAAGGAGGAGAGTAGGTTTTGGGAAATCAGGGATGCCCGGGAGGAGATGATGGGGTTCCAGAATATCCCTGAGCTAGCAGAGGAGCTGGAGGACCTGGTGGAGCAAGAGTGGCATCTGGAGCGAGCTTACCAAGGCCTTATCCGGAAAGTTGCGAGGCATACGGGGGAAGGACCACGGGCGGCCCCCCCATATACTATACCGCAGGAAGATGTGGCCTGGCTGGCCAATCCGCCCTGGGATGGAGGCTCCGACCTTGGAATGGAACAGTCCTTTGAGTCCTGCGACCCGGTGGGGTGGAGAATGAGGAATCTACTGCCCCACCTAGGACCCAATCCGTCGGAAGAGACGGTGGCCCAACTTAAACTGTCGGTCGAGCAACAGTACTTTCAAGACATCCAGAGCCCCTGGGTTGCCCCATGCTGGGGGAGTGAGACAGTGATACGCACCAGCCCCTTTGTTACCCCGGACCTGAGGAGTTGGAATTCGCTGCTCCTCAGCCCCAAGAATGCCCCTGTACCAGGGGGTGGGACAACCGTCCCCCCTGGTGGACATTTGGCCCCTTCCCCTGTTTTTCCTACTGTTGTGAGTGAGAGAGAGCTCACCAGCAGACCCAAGAAGATTCTCCCTTTGTTAATGGACACTGCCCTGGAGAAGGAGCAATGTGTGCTCTCCAGGGGCACGGTTGATACAACCCTGAGGAATGGGACTGCGGTCTTCCTCAGGGCAGAGAATGGCCCTGCGGTTTGTGGCCTGAAAGAAGAGGACCCCAGCAGACTGAAGGAGAACAGTGCTGCTGGCCCTCTTGTTGATCCTATGGACTGTGAACTGGTGGGTGGGAATGCGTTCCCCACCAGCCCCCCTGTGAACCCTGGCCTGGTGAGTAGAAGTGAGCTCCCCAGGGCCTGGGAAACCCCTGTTGCTGTGGATGAGACGCAGGTTCCCACCAGCAGCCCCTGTCCTTCCCCTTTATTATTGGATACTGCCCTGGAGAAAGAGAAATGTGTGCTCTCCAGGGGCGCAGATGTTATGGCCCTGAGGAATGGGACTGCGGTCTTCCTCAAGGCAGAGAATGGCCTTGGAATTTGTTGCCTGGAAGAAGAGGACCCCAGCAGACTGAAGGAGAACAGTGCTGCTGGCCCTCTTGTTGACCCTATGGACTGTGAACTGGTGGGTGGGAATGCGTTCCCCACCAGCCCCCCTGTGAACCCTGGCCTGAGTAGGAGCGAGCTCCCCAGGGCCTGGGAAACCCCTGTTGCTGTGGATGAGACACAGGTCCCCACCAGCAGCCCCTGTCCTTCCCCTTTGTTAATGGACACTGCCCTGGAGAAGGAGCAATGGGTGCTCTCCAGGGGTGCAGATGTTATGGCCCTGAGGAATGGGACTGCGGTCTTCCTCAAGGCAGAGAATGGCCTTGGAGTTTGTGGCCTGAAAGAAGAGGACCCTAGCAGACTGAAGGAGAACAGTGCTGCTGGCCCTCTTGTTGACCCTATGGACTGTGAACTGGTGGGTGGGAATGCGTTCCCCACCAGCCCCCCTGTGAACCCTGACCTGGTGAGTAGGAGCGAGCTCCCCAGGGCCTGGGAAACCCCTGTTGCTGTGGATGAGACACAGGTCCCCACCAGCAGCCCCTGTCCTTCCCCTTTGTTATTGGATACTGCCCTGGAGAAAGAGAAATGTGTGCTCTCCAGGGTCGTGGATGTTATGGCCCTGAGGAATGGGATTGCGGTCTTCCTCAAGGCAGAGAATGGCCTTGGAGTTTGTTGCCTGGAAGAAGAGGACCCCAGCAGACTGCCACAATGCAGTGCTGCTGCCCCTTGGGCTGTCCCTGTAGACTGTGAACTGGTGGGTGGGAGCGAGCCCACCAGCCCCTATGTGACCCCTGACCTGGTGGTTGGGAGCGAGCCCACCAGGCCCTGTAAAACCTTGGCTGTGATGAGTGGGACAACAGTCCTCATCAGCAGTCCCAAGCCTGTTGCCCCTTGTCCTGATACCCCAGCCTTGGTGAGTGGGACCACGGTCCTCACCAGGGATACCCTTGTTGCCCCTGGATCTTTTGACCCCAGCCTGGTGGGTGGGAAGTCATTCCCCACCAGGCCAACTGTTGATCCAGCCCGAGGGAGGGGGACCACCGTGCTCCCTAAGGAAGTTGGGAGTTGCCCCAGTTTTGCCAGCAGCCCACAGTCTGTTTGTCCTGGATTGGTGAGTGGGAGTGCGCTCCTCACCGGTCCTCTGGATGCCCCAACCCTGAGCAAAAGAGTCCCCAGTGTTTCCAGTAGCCCTTTGGATGTTGCCTCAGCCCAGGAGAGTGAGAGCAGCATCCTCTCCTGTTCCCGTGGGGTACTTGCCCAACCAAAAGGGGGAGATGTCCCCAGCGTCCACCAAGGTGACCCCCAGGCCATGGGGAACCCAGAGACACTGTTGCCAAAAGGAGGTCCACCTTGTAGACTGGCTATGGACCCTGAGTCACTGGACCCAGACCCAGGAGGGTCTGACCCCAGCTCTGCGTGGAGCCTGGCCCAGGAGAGGCCTCACAACTTGGTGATAGCCAGGACCAAGAGGTACATGTTTCCCTGGCACAGGACCAAGGACCCCAGTTTTACTCCTGGCCCCGGACAAGGGGCTTGTTTTTTCTTTCCAGACCCCAGGACTGTAGGGGCTGGCTGGGGACAAGACTTTTGGGACAAGTACTGTTGTGGACATGGAACCACAGGCAGAAAACCCCGGACATCCCTAAATTACACCCGACTGGGTCTAATCGGGTATGCCGGACATGGATACAAGGGGGAGATATGTGACAGAACTGTGGTGACTATAGTTGATTCCAGTACATTGCTGGAGTGCAGAGATAGTGGGGGGGGTTGGGCTTTGATTCCACTATACTCCAGGCCTGTGCTAAGGAATGTTAATTGATTCCTGCTGTGCTTCCTTGACCAATCAGAGGCGGTTATTGATGAGCCAGTTAAGAATGTAGGATTTCAATTCCTAATCTGCATTCTTATCCTGATAAGGGTGCTGGTGACTGATTGGTCAAGCATAGAAACACTGTCCCAAGTATTCATTTGCATGCTGATCTAGATAAGAGTCTCTGTAGTGTATATAACCTGTGTGTTTGATTCAATAAAAGAGAGTTCTTCCCTTCATCAAGTCTCGGCTGATGTTTGGGAACAGGAGGGTCAGTTTACTATTGGATTGTTATTCTGAGGAGAGAAAGGAACTATAAAAGAGGTATCCAGCTTATGATACAAGGCGTCACGTTACAACCCCTCACACACACAGTATATATCTATATCACCAGGGACCTCTCACACACACACAGTATATATCTATATCACCAGGGACCCCTCACACACACAGTATATATCTATATCACCAGGGACCTCTCACACACACACAGTAGATATCTATATCACCAGGGACCCCTAACAAACACACACATTATATATCTATATCACCAGGGACTCCTCACACACACACACAGTATATATCTATATCACCAGGGACCTCTCACACACACACAGTATATATCTATATCACCAGGGACCTCTCACACACACACAGTATATATCTATATCACCAGGGACCTCTCACACACAGTATATATCTATATCACCAGGGACCTCTCACACACACAGTATATATCTATATCACCAAGGACCTCTCACACACACAGTATATATCTATATCACCAGAGACCCCTCACACACACAGTATATATCTATATCACCAGAGACCTCTCACACACACAGTATATATCTATATCACCAGGGACCTCTCACACACACACACACAGTATATATCTATATCACCAGGGACCCCTCACACACACAGTATATATCTATATCACCAGAGACCCCTCACACACACAGTATATATCTATATCACCAGGGACCTCTCACACACACAGTATATATCTATATCACCAGGGACCTCTCACACGCACAGTATATATCTATATCACCAGGGACCCCTCACACACACACAGTATATATCTATATCACCAGGGACCCCTCACACACACAGTATATATCTATATCACCAGAGACCCCTCACACACACAGTATATATCTATATCACCAGGGACCCCTCACACACACAGTATATATCTATATCACCAGGGACCTCTCACACACACAGTATATATCTATATCACCAGGGACCTCTCACACACACACAGTATATATCTATATCACCAGGGACCCCTCACACACACACACAGTATATATCTATATCACCAGGGACCCCTCACACACACAGTATATATCTATATCACCAGGGACCTCTCACACACACACACAGTATATATCTATATCACCAGGGACCCCTCACACACACAGTATATATCTATATCACCAGGGACCTCTCACACACACACACAGTATATATCTATATCACCAGGGACCCCTCTCACACACACAGTATATATCTATATCACCAGGGACCTCACACACACACAGTATATATCTATATCACCAGAGACCTCTCACACACACAGTATATATCTATATCACCAGGGACCTCTCACACACACAGTATATATCTATATCACCAGGGACCTCTCACACATACACACAGTATATATCTATATCACCAGGGACCTCTCACACACACACACAGTATATATCTATATCACCAGGGACTCCTCACACACACAGTATATATCTATATCACCAGAGACCTCACACACACACAGTATATATCTATATCACCAGGGACCCCTCACACACACAGTATATATCTATATCACCAGGATCCCTTACACACAGTATATATCTATATCACCAGGGACCTCTCACACACACACAGTATATATCTATATCACCAGGGACCCCTCACACACACAGTATATATCTATATCACCAGGGACCCCTCACACACAAAGTATATATCTATATCACCAGAGACCTCTCACACACACACAGTATATATCTATATCACCAGGGACCCCTCACCCACACACAGTATATATCTATATCACCAGGGACCCCTCACACACACATTATATATCTATATCACCAGGGACCCCTCTCACACACACAGTATATATCTATATCACCAGGGACCTCTCACACACACATTATATATCTATATCACCAGGGACCCCTCACACACACAGTATATATCTATATCACCAGGGACCCCTCACACACACAGTATATATCTATATCACCAGGGACCTCTCACACACACACAGTATATATCTATATCACCAGAGACCTCACGCACACAGTATATATCTATATCACCGGGGACTCCTCACACACACAGTATATATCTATATCACCAGGGACCCCTCACACACACACAGTATATATCTATATCACCAGGGACCTCTCACACACAGTATATATCTATATCACCAGGGACCCCTCACACACACAGTATATATCTATATCACCAGGGACCTCTCACACACACAGTATATATCTATATCACCAGGGACCCCTCACACACACACAGTATATATCTATATCACCAGGGACTCCTCACACACACACACACAGTATATATCTATATCACCAGGGACTCCTCACACACACACAGTATATATCTATATCACCAGGGACCCCTCACACACACAGTATATATCTATATCACCAGGGACCTCTCACACACACACAGTATATATCTATATCACCAGGGACCACTCACACACACACACAGTATATATCTATATCACCAGAGACCCCTCACACACACACACAGTATATATCTATATCACCAGGGATCTCTCACACACACACAGTATATATCTATATCACCAGGGACCCTCACACACACAGTATATATCTATGTCACCAGGGACCCCTCACACACACACACAGTATATATCTATATCACCAGGGACCCCTCACACACACACAGAGTATATATCTATATCACCAGGGACCTCACATACACACAGTATATATCTATATCACCAGGGACCCATCACACACACACACACAGTATATATCTATATCACCAGGACCTCTCACACACACACAGTATATATCTATATCACCAGGGACCCCTCACACACACAGTATATATATATATCACCAGGGACCCCTCACACACACACAGTATATATCTATATCACCAGGGACCTCTCACACACACAGTATATATCTATATCACCAGGGACCTCTCACACACACAGTATATATCTATATCACCAGGGACCCCTCACACACACACAGTATATATCTATATCACCAGGGACCTCTCATACACACACACAGTATATATCTATATCACCAGGGACCCCTCACACACACACAGTATATATCTATATCACCAGAGACCCCTCACACACACAGTATATATCTATATCACCAGGGACCCCTCACACACACACAGTATATATCTATATCACCAGGGACCCCTCACACACACAGTATATATCTATATCACTAGGGACCCCTCACACACACAGTATATATCTATATCACCAGGGACCTCTCACACATACACAGTATATATCTATATCACCAGAGACCCCTCACACACACACAGTATATATCTATATCACCAGGGACCTCTCACACACACAGTATATATCTATATTACCAGAGACCCCTCACACACACACAGTATATATCTATATCACCAGAGACCCCTCACACACACACACAGTATATATCTATATCACCAGAGACCTCTCACAAACACACACAGTATATATCTATATCACCAGGGACCTCTCACACACACACAGTATATATCTATATCACCAGGGACCTCACACACACACAGTATATATCTATATCACCAGGGACCTCTCACACACACAGTATATATCTATATCACCAGGGACCCCTCACACACACACAGTATATATCTATATCACCAGGGACTCCTCACACACACAGTATATATCTATATCACCAGAGACCTCTCACACACACAGTATATATCTATATCACCAGGGACCCCTCACACACAGTATATATCTATATCACCAGAGACCTCACACACACAGTATATATCTATATCACCAGGGACCTCTCACACACACAGTATATATCTATATCACCAGGGACCCCTCACACACACACAGTATATATCTATATCACCAGGGACCCCTCACACACACAGTATATATCTATATCACCAGGACCTCACACACACACACAGTATATATCTATATCACCAGAGACCCCTCACACACACAGTATATATCTATATCACCAGGGACCCCTCACACACACATACAGTATATATCTATATCACCAGGGACCTCTCACACACACAGTATATATCTATATCACCAGGACCCCTCACACACACAGTATATATCTATATCACCAGGGACCTCTCACACACACAGTATATATCTATATCACCAGAGACCCCTCACACACACAGTATATATCTATATCACCAGGGACCCCTCGCACACACAGTATATATCTATATCACCAGGGACCCCTCACACACACACAGTATATATCTATATCACCAGGGACCCCTCACACACACACAGTATATATCTATATCACCAGAGACCTCTCACACACACAGTATATATCTATATCACCAGGGACCCCTCACACACACAGTATATATCTATATCACCAGGGACCCCTCACACACACAGTATATATCTATATCACCAGGGACCCCTCACACACATAGTATATATCTATATCACCAGGGACCCCTCACACACACTCAGTATATATCTTTATCACCAGGGACCTCTCACACACACAGTATATATCTATATCACCAGAGACCTCTCACACACACAGTATATATCTATATCACCAGGGACCCCTCGCACACACAGTATATATCTATATCACCAGGGACCCCTCACACACACACACACAGTATATATCTATATCACCAGAGACCCCTCACACACACAGTATATATCTATATCACCAGAGACCTCTCACACACACACACAGTATATATCTATATCACCAGGGACCTCTCTCACACACACAGTATATATCTGTATCACCAGGGACTCCTCACACACACACAGTATATATCTATATCACCAGGGACCCCTCACACACACACAGTATATATCTATATCACCAGAGACCCCTCACACACACAGTATATATCTATATCACCAGAGACCTCTCACACACACACAGTATATATCTATATCACCAGGGACCCCTCAACACACACAGTATATATCTATATCACCAGGGACCTCACACACACACAGTATATATCTATATCACCAGGGACTCCTCACACACACACAGTATATATCTATGTCACCAGGGACCTCTCACACACAGTATATATATCACCAGGGACCTCTCACACACACAGTATATATCTATATCACCAGGGACCTCTCACACACACAGTATATATCTATATCACCAGGGACCTCACACACACACAGTATATATCTATATCACCAGGGACTCCTCACACACACACAGTATATATCTATATCACCAGGGACCTCTCACACACAGTATATATCTATATCACCAGGGACCTCTCACACACACAGTATATATCTATATCACCAGGGACCTCTCACACACACACAGTATATATCTATATCACCAGGGACCCCTCACACACACACAGTATATATCTATATCACCAGAGACCCCTCACACACACAGTATATATCTATATCACCAGGGACCTCTCACAAACACACAGTATATATCTATATCACCAGGGACCCCTCACACACACACAGTATATATCTATAATACCAGGGACCCCTCACACACACACACACACACACACACAGTATATATCTATATCACCAGGGACCCCTCACACACACAGTATATATCTATATCACCAGGGACTCCTCACACACACACACAGTATATATCTATATCACCAGGGACCTCTCACACACACACAGTATATATCTATATCACCAGGGACTCCTCACACACACACACACACACACAGTATATATCTATATCACCAGGGACCTCTCACACACACACAGTATATATCTATATCACCAGGGACCTCTCACACACAGTATATATCTATATCACCAGGGACCTCTCACACACACAGTATATATCTATATCACCAAGGACCTCTCACACACACAGTATATATCTATATCACAGAGACCCCTCACACACACAGTATATATCTATATCACCAGGGACCCCTCACACACACACAGTATATATCTATATCACCAGGGACCCCTCACACACACACAGTATATATCTATATCACCAGGGACCCCTCACACACACAGTATATATCTATATCACCAGGGACCCCTCACATACACACAGTATATATCTATATCACCAGGGACCTCTCACACACACAGTATATATCTATATCACCAGGAACCTCACACACACACAGTATATATGTATACAACCAGGGACCTCTCACACACACAGTATATATCTATATCACCAGGGACCTCTCACACACACAGTATATATCTATATCACCAGGGACCCCTCACAAACACACAGTATATATCTATATCACCAGGGACCCCTCACACACACACAGTATATATCTATAATACCAGGGACCCCTCACACACACACACACACACACACAGTATATATCTATATCACCAGGGACCCCTCACACACACAGTATATATCTATATCACCAGGGACTCCTCACACACACACACACACACACAGTATATATCTATATCACCAGGGACCTCTCACACACACACAGTATATATCTATATCACCAGGGACCCCTCACACACACAGTATATATCTATATCACCAGGGACCTCCATACCTGGGAACTTCCAGTTGAGGGCTACCCGGAGGGTAGTCCTCTGTTCACCAGGGGGTGACAAAAATGACGCTAATCGCGTCAAAAAGGGGCGGGGCTTGCCGCGAGTGAGGGGGGGCTTAACCCTTTGAGTGCCAGAGTGGTACGGAATGCATTGCAAAGCAATGCATTCCTTACCACTCTGGTACTCAGAGGGTTAAAGGTGTCACACAGAAGGCTGGGGACTGAGGATCAGCGGGAGAAAAAGCGGATGTGGCAGAGTTTCAATAGAAACTCTCCACATCCGGAGGAATCTGCCTCTGCCCCGGAGACCCGGTAAAATTCTGTCAGAACCGGAGTCTCCGGGGCAAATCCGGAGAGTTCCCAGGTATGGGGACCTCTCACACACACACACAGTATATATCTATATCACCAGAGACCTCACACACACACAGTATATATCTATATCACCAGAGACCTCACACACACACAGTATATATCTATATCACCAGGGACCTCTCACACACACACAGTATATATCTATATCACCAGGGACCCCTCACACACACACACACACACAGTATATATCTATATCACCAGAGACCTCTCACACACACAGTATATATCTATATCACCAGGGACCCCTCACACACACAGTATATATCTATATCACCAGGGACCCCTCACACACACACAGTATATATCTATATCACCAGGGACCCCTCACACACACAGTATATATCTATATCACCAGAGACCTCTCACACACACAGTATATATCTATATCACCAGGGACCTCTCACACACACAGTATATATCTATATCACCAGAGACCTCACACACACACAGTATATATCTATATCACCAGGGACCTCTCACACACACAGTATATATCTATATCACCAGAGACCCCTCACACACACACACAGTATATATCTATATCACCAGGGACCTCTCACACACACACAGTATATATCTATATCACCAGGGACCTCTCACACACACAGTATATATCTATATCACCAGGGACCCCTCACACACACACAGTATATATCTATATCACCAGGGACCCCTCACACACACACAGTATATATCTATATCACCAGGGACCCCTCTCACACACACAGTATATATCTATATCACCAGGGACCTCTCACACACACACACACACAGTATATATCTATATCACCAGAGACCTCTCACACACACAGTATATATCTATATCACCAGAGACCTCTCACACACACAGTATATATCTATATCACCAGAGACCTCACACACACAGTATATATCTATATCACCAGGGACCCCTCACACACACACAGTATATATCTATATCACCAGGGACCTCTCATACACACACACAGTATATATCTATATCACCAGGGACCCCTCACACACACACACACAGTATATATCTATATCACCAGAGACCTCTCACACACACAGTATATATCTATATCACCAGGGACCTCTCACACACACACAGTATATATCTATATCACCAGGGACCCCTCACACACACACACAGTATATATCTATATCACCAGGGACCTCTCACACACACACAGTATATATCTATATCACCAGAGACCTCTCACACACACAGTATATATCTATATCACCAGAGACCTCTCACACACACAGTATATATCTATATCACCAGAGACCCCTCACACACACACACAGTATATATCTATATCACCAGGGACCTCTCACACACACACAGTATATATCTATATCACCAGGGACCTCTCACACACACAGTATATATCTATATCACCAGGGACCCCTCACACACACACAGTATATATCTATATCACTAGGGACCTCTCACACACACACAGTATATATCTATATCACCAGGGACCCCTCACACACACACAGTATATATCTATATCACCAGAGACCTATCTGTAAGTAGTTTGCAGCCAGACACAAGTGCAGCAGACAGACAGAAGTGTGTAGTTTCAAAAACTGCAGTACTTAAGTCAAGCTTGAGGTAAGCTCAGGCTATTACTATTACTTCACTCTTACTTCTCTCTTCTTTTCTATTGTAGACAAAAAACTTAAAAAAAAAATAAAAAATCTTACTATCATTCTTTAATACTGCTTATGTTGTAGTACTTGGAATTGTGTTGCATTTAGTATTTAGTTTGAATTGTGTGTTTATTTACTTTGGTTAATTTGGATCATTAGTGCTTAAGTTTGTATTTGGCTTGTTTTGGTTTCTGCATAGTGTGCATAGGTGTCTATTTGGGTGTAGCTGGTAACTGGTTTCATTAGATTAGCATAAGAAAAGGCTTGGCTCGCTTCGTTAGCGTATCAACTGCAGTAGGTGTATTTATAGGAGGTTTCAACTCTGTGAGTTTACTCTGTAAGTAGTTTGCAGCCAGACACAAGTGCAGCAGACAGACAGAAGTGTGTAGTTTCAAAAACTGCAGTAGTTTGAAAACGGCAGGAGTTTGGTGAAGGCATTGGTTTTGTCAGTTTGGTGAGTAACTGCTTTAATTCTAAGATGTCTGGTTTGGTGCAGTGTAACACTTGTCTGGCTGTTGTGTTCCGCAGTACTCTCTGGAGTTTGGGGTGTTGTCCAGTATGTTTGCATCTGTCCACATTGTATGGTGAAATTTCCAGGCTGCAGTCTTTGGTGTGTTATCTGCAATCAAAAGAAGTGAATCTTTCCCAGCTAGAGTGTGAAGTCAAGCAACCATGTAATCCACCACCGCAGCCCCAACGGCCCATGAAGAGAAGGGCTGTGTGGAAGACAGTTGGTTCCGGGAGGTTGAGAGTTGTGGAGCAGAAGCACAACACTGTTGGTATTTCGGTGTGTAATCCCTTTGGTGTCCTGTCTGAATTGGAAAGTGAGATTTCAGAAGATAAAAGCACAGATACTCAGGTACGGGATGTTGTGAGTCCCAAAGGAGAGAATTGTAACAAGCAGTCAGGAGCAGAAAATGGACTTAAAAAGAAGAGAAAGCATCTCCTTGTTGGTGACTCGATTGTTAGAGGTGTTGCTTTAGGGCAGAATGAGGATGGACTGAAGGAGGTGAGATGTCTTCCTGGTGCTACTGCAAGTAGGGATAAAAGACGCATCTCAAATATTGTCAAGGCTGCAACAAAGGAGACTGAAGTTGATCTGATCATTCATCTCGGTACAAACGATTTGTCCCAGAAAAGTGTTGAAGAGGTGAAAATGGAATTTCAAAGTCTCAGCCTGGAGCTGAGCAGAATGACAGACTCTATCACTTTTTCAGAGATTTTGCCAGTCCGCTCTGAAAATAGTAAGAGACTTCGTATCCTGGAGTTCAATGGTTGGCTAAGACAGTGGTGTAAAGAAGAAGGTTTTGGATTTGTCAGTCACAGTGTTAGAAGGTGGAGTTGTAAAGAAATGTTCAAGAGAGATGGTCTGCACCCGTCACACAGAGGAACTGAGGTACTTGGAGAAGAGTTCAGGTGTTTCTTGGAGAGGCATTTAAACTAGATGGAGGGGGCAGGAATTTCATTGAGAAGATTGATTTCTGTCCCCGAACAGTTTTGGTGAACCAGGGTTCTGAGTTTGTTAGTGTGATAGATACAGATGTTGGTGCACAGGAAGTTGCTGGTGCTTTACATACAGATGTTGGTGAGGTAGATGATGGTGCGGTAGATAGAGTTGTTGTTGGTGATAAATGTAATGTTCTTCGTGTAATGTGTACTAATGCTCGCAGCTTAGGCAACAAGCTCAGCGAGCTAATATCAATAGTTTGTAGAGATGACTTGGACTTGATTGTAATAACAGAGACATGGTTCAGGGACTGTAATGACTGGGAAATAGCCATTCCGGGATACACGTTGTATAGGAAAGATAGGGCTGAGAGAAGAGGGGGTGGGGTAGCCATTTATGTTAAAGATAGCATAAAATCCACAGCGATCCAGAATTCATGTAAAGAGTTGGAGACTCTCTGGATCTGTCTGCAGAATAAAAAGGGATCAGTTACAAGAATAGGTGCAGTCTACAGGCCTCCGGGGCAATCTGAAGAGCAAGACAACATGCTAGTGGACGAGATTACCCAAATGGCAGTAAAGGGAGATATAGTAGTTATGGGAGACTTCAACATGCCTGATGTTGATTGGAATATCCCTTGTGCGTCCACATGTAGAAGTAGGAGCATCGTAGAAGCCCTGACGGGGATGTCCCTAAAACAGCTGGTGAAGGCGCCAACTAGAGGGGACAATATCCTAGACTTAGTATTCACAAATGGAGACCTGGTATCTGAGGTGAAGGTGGGAGAAAATCTAGGTTCCAGTGACCACCAATGTTTGTGGTTCGGAATCCAGACTGACTACGAGAAATCCCATTCTGCAACCAAAGTATTGGACTTTAGGAAGACGAAGTTTGAGGATATGGGAGAATATGTAAAGAAAGAATTAAAAGGGTGGGATAAAACACCGAGAGTGAGTACTCAGTGGAAGACACTCAAAGAAGTCCTCTTAAAGGCAACAAGATTACATGTTAGACAAATTAGCAAGAGGAAAAGAAAGAGAAATCCACTATGGTTTACTAGAGAGGTAAGAGCTATAGTGAAATATAAAAAGTCTGCCTATAAGAGATATAAAGAGACTGGAAGTGAAGCGGACAGAGAAGGGTATAAAACTATACAGAAGAAGACTAAACAGATGATAAATGCTGCTAAAGCCTCAAAAGAGGAAGAAATGGCCAAATCTGTTAAGAAGGGGAATAAAACCTTCTTCAGATATATCAGTGACAGGAAGAAGAAAAACTGCGGGATTACAAAAATTAACAACGGAAAAAATCAGTATATAGAAGAGGAAAAGGCGGTCGCTGACCATCTGAATAACTACTTCTGCTCAGTTTTTTCAGACGGCGGCCCTCATAATCAGAAAATGGCTGAACACAGCATTGCCTCTAGTTGTATAATTTTAGCCCCAGTGTTTTCAGAGGCCGATGTTCTAGAGGAACTTGTCCGGCTAAAGTCAAATAAAGCGATGGGTCCGGATGGAATCCACCCTAGAGTTCTTAAAGAACTCCGATCTGTCATAGTTGGCCCCCTGACTAATCTGTATAACCAGTCCCTTCTTACGGGAGAAGTTCCTGATGATTGGAGAATGGCCAATGTTGTTACCCCATTCACAAGAAGGGTAGTAAAGAAGAAGCTAGTAACTACAGGCCAGTCAGCCTGACATCTGTAGTGGTAAAAATGATGGAGACTCTTCTAAAGAAGAAGATAATTGACCATCTAACAAAAAACAACCTGATGGACCCAAACCAACATGGCTTCACTGAGGGCCGATCCTGTCAGACTAATCTCATTGATTTCTTTGACTATGTAACTAAAGTGCTGGATGAAGGTGGTGCTGTGGATATCGCCTACCTGGATTTCAGTAAAGCTTTCGATACAGTTCCCCATAAAGAGCTGATAGATAAATTATCAAGAATTGGACTTAACCCCTGGATAGTTCAGTGGATCTGCAGTTGGCTGAAGGACAGAAACCAGAGGGTTGTTGTTAATGGAGTGTATTCTGAGCAGAGACTGGTTACAAGTGGAGTGCCACAAGGATCTGTTCTGGGCCCTGTTCTGTTCAACATGTTTGTAAGTGACATAAGGGAAGGCTTGGCAGGGAAGGTTTGCTTGTTTGCTGATGACACAAAAGTGTGTAATAGGGTTGATGTTCCAGGAGGTGTCTGTAATATGGAGAATGATTTGGCACTATTAGATAAGTGGTCAAAACAATGGAAACTTCAGTTCAATGTTTCCAAATGTAAAATAATGCACTTGGGGACAAGAAACCCTCAATCTGACTATCGTATTGGCAGTTCTGTGGTAGCAAAGACTTCAGAAGAGAAGGATTTGGGGGTGGTCATCTCTGACAGCCTCAAGATGAGTAACCAATGCAACCAGGCGGTGGGGAAAGCAAATCGTATGCTTGGCTGCATAGCTAGAGGTATAACAAGCAGGAAGAGGGAGATTGTGATCCCTCTGTATAGAGCTCTTGTGAGACCACATCTGGAATACTGTGTACAGTTCTGGAGGCCTCATCTGCAAAAGGATATAACTAAAATTGAGCGGGTTCAAAGAAGAGCTACAAAAATGGTGGAAGGTCTAAAGCATAGAACTTATCAAGAACGACTCAGAGATCTAAATATGTATAGTCTGGAGGAAAGAAGAGAAAGGGGGGACATGATTGAAACCTTTAAGTATGTTAAAGGACTGAACAAGGTTCAGGAGGGAAGTGTGATTAATAAGAATCTGAATACAAGAACAAGGGGGCACAATCTGAGGCTAGTTGGAGGAAAAATCAAGAAAAACATTAGAAAATATTATTTCACTGAAAGAGTAGTAGAAACTTGGAACAAACTTCCAGCAGAGGTGGTTGATAAATCCACAGTAACACAGTTTAAACATGCCTGGGATAAACATGTATCTATCCTAAGATAACAATAAAGGAATACTAAAGGGCAGACTAGATGGACCAGGTGGTCTTTTTCTGCCGTCAATCTTCTATGTTTCTATGACCTCTCACACACACAGTATATATCTATATCACCAGGGACCCCTCACACACACACAGTATATATCTATATCACCAGGGACCCCTCACACACACAGTATATATCTATATCACCAGGGACCCCTCACACACACACACACACAGTATATATCTATATCACCAGAGACCTCTCACACACACAGTATATATCTATATCACCAGGGACCTCTCACACACACACACAGTATATATCTATATCACCAGAGACCTCACACACACACACACAGTATATATCTATATCACCAGGGACCTCTCACACACACACAGTATATATCTATATCACCAGGGACCCCTCACACACACAGTATATATCTATATCACCAGAGACCTCTCACACACACAGTATATATCTATATCACCAGAGACCTCTCACACATACACACACACAGTATATATCTATATCACCAGGGACTTCTCACACACACACAGTATATATCTATATCACCAGGGACCTCTCACACACACAGTATATATCTATATCACCAGGGACCCCTCACACACACAGTATATATCTATATCACCAGAGACCTCTCACACACACACAGTATATATCTATATCACCAGGGACCTCACACACACACACAGTATATATCTATATCACCAGGGACCTCTCACACACACAGTATATATCTATATCACCAGGGACCCCTCACACACACAGTATATATCTATATCACCAGGGACCCCTCACACACACACAGTATATATCTATATCACCAGGGACCTCTCACACACACAGTATATATCTATATCACCAGGGACTCCTCACACACACACAGTATATATCTATATCACCAGGGACCCCTCACACACACACAGTATATATCTATATCACCAGGGACTCCTCACACACACACAGTATATATCTATATCACCAGGGACTCCTCACACACACACAGTATATATCTATATCACCAGGGACCTCTCACACACACACACACAGTATATATCTATATCACCAGGGACTTCTCACACACACACAGTATATATCTATATCACCAGGGACCTCTCACACACACAGTATATATCTATATCACCAGGGACCTCTCACACACACAGTATATATCTATATCACCAGGGACCTCTCACACACACACAGTATATATCTATATCACCAGGGACCTCACACACACACACAGTATATATCTATATCACCAGGGACCTCTCACACACACAGTATATATCTATATCACCAGGGACCCCTCACACACACAGTATATATCTATATCACCAGGGACCCCTCACACACACACAGTATATATCTATATCACCAGGGACCTCTCACACACACAGTATATATCTATATCACCAGGGACTCCTCACACACACACAGTATATATCTATATCACCAGGGACCCCTCACACACACACAGTATATATCTATATCACCAGGGACCTCTCACACACACAGTATATATCTATATCACCAGGGACTCCTCACACACACACAGTATATATCTATATCACCAGGGACCCCTCACACACACACAGTATATATCTATATACACACACTATATATCTATATATATATACACACACAGTATATATCTATATCACCAGGGACCCCTCACACACACACAGTATATATCTATATACACACACTATATATCTATATATATACACACACAGTATATATCTATATATACACACACAGTATATATTTATGTCATACAAAGTCATTCACACGTTTACTGTTTCATCGCTTAAGACTACATTTCCCAGAATGCAGCACGGAAACTGTCATTCCAAGACCGGAAGTGACGTGTGCAGTGGCTCAGCCGGAAACAGATGTGCTGTAGAGCTGTAGGAAGACTTCGAGACCGGAAATACCGAGTTTGGGACAGGAAGTACCGGGTTTGTGGGAGGAGGAATAATGCCAAGGAGGAAGCAGTCCCACCCCCAGCCTGTAAAATGTGAGACCTGCTGAGATCCACAGAGACACTGACCTAATGTGTTATACACACCCAAAAACCTCTATACACGAATCCGTCTATATACATATATATCTATACAGAATTGTCTGTCTATGTACATATATATCTATTTAGAATTGCCTGTCTATATACATATATATTTATAGAATTGTTTGTCTATATACATATATATATATATATATAGAATTGTCTGTCTGTATACATATATATATAATTGTCTGTCTATATAAACATATATATCTATATAGAATTGTCTGTATACATATATATAGAATTGTCTGTCTGTAAACACATATATATCTACATAGAATTGTCTGTCTATACACATATATATCTATATAGAATTGTCTACACACATATTTCTATATAGAATTGTCTATCTATATACAAATATATTTAGATTTAATTTTATATCTATTTACATATATATCTATATGTAAGTTTATATCTATTTACGTATATATCTATATGTACGTTTATATCTATTTACTTATATATCTATATGTACGTTTATATCTATTTACTTATATATCTATATATAATTTTCTATCTATACTCATATATCTCTATAGAATTTTCTATCTATACACATATGTATCTTTATAGAATTGTCCTTCTATACACATATATATCTATATAGTATTGTCTGTCCATTTACACATATCTATATAGATTGTCTATACACACATTTATATATATATATATATATATATGTATATATATATATATATATATATACGATTGTCTGTCTATACACACATATATATCTATATAGCATCGTCTGTCCATATACATTTATCTATATAGAATTGTCTACACACACACACACACACACACATATATATATATATATATATATATATATATATATATATATATATATAAAATTGTCTGTCTATACACACATATATCTATATAGAATTGTCTGTCTATACACATATATATCTATATAGTATTGTCTGTCCATTTACACATATCTATATAGATTGTCTATACACACATTTATATATATATATATATATATATATATATATATATATATATATATATATATATATATACGATTGTCTGTCTATACACACATATATATCTATATAGCATCGTCTGTCCATATACATTTATCTATATAGAATTGTCTACACACACACACACACACATATATATATATATATATATATATATATATATATATATAAAATTGTCTGTCTATACACACGTATATCTATATAGAATTGTCTGATTATATACGCACATACATATATATATCTATATAGAATTGTCTGACTATATACACACATACATATATATCTCTATATAGAATTTTCTGTCTATATACATTCATATATCTATATAGAATTGTCCGTCTATACACACTTTTATATATATGTAGAATTGTCTGTCTATATGAATGAATATGTTTATATAGCACCACAAGTGTACGCAGCTCTTTACAATTTAAGGGTTTAAACAATACAGAGTTACAGGTGCTTTGTAGAGTGAAACATTGGGTGGGAGGTCCCTACCCGAAAGCTTACAATCTATATACACACACACACGTATACCTATATAAAATTGTCTGTCTATATACGCACACACATATATCTATATAGAATTGTCTGTCTATGCACACATGTATATCTATATAGAATTGTCTGTTTAAATACACACACGCATATCGCTCGCAACTGACACACACACACAGACATGCACAGACACGCAACAGACATCACACATACACATGGAACAGAAACTTGGGAGGTATGCAATGTTGTATTTTATTTCTCCTTTACTTTGGGCCAGAATTGCAGTATTATGCCTGTGTGTGTTTGAGTTGTGCAAATGGAAAGCAGAAAATAAAAGGAGTGTTATACCTGCATGTTACTCCTTTGAATGCCAGAGGGCATTGCAATGCGTTGTACACCCCTCTTGCAATCCAAGGGTTAAGGTATAGAGAGGAATGTGAGAGTTAAATAGCAGTGGGAAGTGTATTCATACCTGGGAACTTTGACTTGTGGAGTCCCTGGAGGGGACTGTGGTGCTGATGTGGAGAGGCCAATGGGGCAATTTGCATTAAAAGTGTGTGGGGCTTAATCATAAATGTGGAAAAAGTGTTAGTAATAGGCCGGGGAAGGAGGAGAAGTGGGAGGGAATTGCAAGTTTACAGTGTGAGGGGTCTGAACACACTCCCTGAGGGGTAAAATTTGATACACAACCCTGTGGCAGTCATTGGGTTAAGTAGGGTGACCACATTTCCATTCTGCCATTCCGGGACATGTGGTCACCCTAGTCCAGCGGCTGAGGCTCCCGTCGGCGCTGGCCATCTTTCTGAGGCTGACACAGAGTAAGAGTTGCCAGTGGGAACCTCAGAAAGATGGTCACCGCCGGCGGGAGCCTCAGCCGCGGGTCTCACTTGCAGCTCCAGCATACGTGCTCCATCCCAGCTGTCTCGCACGCACAGCCAATGAGGACCATATAGCAAATACATTTCATTGGCTGGCTGGACTGGTGCTTGTTGCTCCATTCCGGGACTCCTTTTTGTCCCGGTGGGGGGTGATCCGGGACGTGGGACACAGACCCCCAGTAAGGGACAGTCCTGAGCATTCTGGGACGTGTGGTCACCCTAGGGTTAAGTGTTAACCTGATGGCTCTCTGTCCTGTGTCTTGCATGACAAATGATAACAGTCAAGAAATAATTCAGCATTGAGGGCCAACCTTAACCCTTTCAGTGCCATTTTGTTCCCCTGGTGCTGCCGCTTCCCTTCAGTGGTTGTACTACAGGTCCTGCTGAGCCCAATGGGAGTCAGTGAGTGACTGTGTGTGTGTGTGCCAGCCATATTTTTTTCTGATTTTATGTGTGTGTGTGTTTGATGCTGTGTGAGTGGGGCATGTGTGTGTGTGTGTGTGTGTGTGTGTGTGTGTGTTTGGTGCTGTGTGAGTGGGGCATGTGTGTGTGTTTGGTGCTGTGTGAGTGGGGCATGTGTGTGTGTCTGTGGTGTAGGAGCAAGTGGCAACCACTTTTTTCTTTTCCTCAGTTGGACAGTGGTGGGCAGGCTGGGCAGTGGGAAGTGTATTCATACCTGGGAACTTTGACTTGTGGAGTCCCTGGAGGGGACTGATTGGTGCTGATGTGGAAAGAGCAATGGGGCAATTTGTGTTAAAAGTGGGTGGGGCTTAATCGCAAGTAGGAGGCGAAGCTTAACATAAATGTGGAAAAGTGTTAGTAGTAGGCTGTGGAAGGAGGAGAAGTGGGAGGGAAATGCAAGTTTACAGCTTGAGGGGTTTGAACACACTCCCTGAGGGGTAAAACTTGATACACAACCCTGTGGAAGTCAGTGGGTTAAGTGTGTACCTGATGGCTGCTTGTCCTGTGTCTTGCATGGCAAATGATGAGAGTCAAAAAATAATTGAGCAATGAGGGCCTACCTTAACCCTTTGAGTGCCATTTTGTCCCCCTGGTACTGCAGCTTCCCTTCAGTGGTTGTACTACAGGTCCTGCTGAGGCCACTGGGAGTCAGAGTGAGTGACTGTGTGTGTGTGTGTGTGTGTGTGTGTGTGTGTGTGTGTGTGTGTGTGTGTCAGCCATATTTCTTTCTGGCTTTGTATATCTATATAGAATTGTTTATCTATACACACATATATATCTATATAGAATTGTCTGTCTATATACACACACACATATATATCTATATAGAATTGTCTGTCTATATACACACACACATATATATCTATATAGAATTGTCTATCTATATACACACACACACACATATATATCTATATAGAATTGTCTGTCTATATACACACACACATATATATCTATATAGAATTGTCTATCTATATACACACACACATATATATCTATATAGAATTGTCTATCTATATACACACACACATATATATCTATATAGAATTGTCTATCTATATACACACACACATATATATCTATATAGAATTGTCTGTCTATATACACACACACATATATATCTATATAGAATTGTCTATCTATATACACACACACATATATATCTATATAGAATTGTCTATCTATATACACACACACATATATATCTATATAGAATTGTCTGTCTATATACACACACACATATATATCTATATAGAATTGTCTGTCTATATACACACACACATATATATCTATATAGAATTGTCTGTCTATATACACACACACATATATATCTATATAGAATTGTCTGTCTATATACACACACACACATATATATCTATATAGAATTGTCTGTCTATATACACACACACATATATATCTATATAGAATTGTCTGTCTATATACACACACACATATATATCTATATAGAATTGTCTGTCTATATACACACACACATATATATCTATATAGAATTGTCTGTCTATATACACACACACATATATATCTATATAGAATTGTCTGTCTATATACACACACACATATATATCTATATAGAATTGTCTGTCTATATACACACACACATATATATCTATATAGAATTGTCTGTCTATATACACACAGGCAAATTATAGTTTTTGATACCTTTTATTGGCTAAGCAGATTTAGCCAATCCCTTCCTCAGATCCAGTGTTAATAACAAAAAGACAGAGACACCAGTGGGAGAACATTTTTGCCAATATGGGCACAGTGTCAGGGATATTAAGTTAACTGTATTGATGGGACGGTTCCGCACTCAGAGGGACAGAAAGGTATGGGAGGTAAAATTAATGTTAAAATTTAATGCAATTTGTAGTGGTTTAAATAGAGATAAAGAGTTTTTGTCACATTATCACTTAGTTGGTTGACCTTTCCAACAGAACCAAGAGCATCGTAAATACCTCTAAAGCCTCAGAGGAAGAGTGCAATTTACCACTGACTGATCAAAGATATCTGGATCAGGACTGCATTCTGTTATCTGATTTCCATGCTAAACAATGTGATGTGTACTTGTATTTAAGTGAGATGTTTTCATATTTATCTGTATAACATGCCTGAGGAAGAGACCTAAGGTCTTGAAAGCTTGCATTTAAATCTGCTTAGTTAGCCAATAAAAGGTATCAAAAACTATATTTGCCTCTTGTATTTCTACAGCTAACACGGTACCAACTCTCATCTGTTATATACACACACATACATATATATCTATATAGAATTGTCTATCTATACACATATATATCTATATAAAATTGTCTGTCTATATACACACACACATTTATATCTATATAGAATTGTCTATCTGTACACATATATATCTATATAGAATTGTCTATCTGTACACATATATATCTATATAGAATTGTCTGTCTATATACACACACACACACATATATATCTATATAGAATTGTCTGTCTATATGCGCACATTGGGTGGTTTAGACATAGAAGCGATAAGGAACATGCCAAGTCTCCCCAACCAGAAACTGACCATTAGGATATAGAAGCATTATGGTCTCATATAACTTGTACTTGGTGAACATAATGCCATGAGGCATCACTAAAATGTATTCCAGTTGAACTGCAACGTGTCTCCAGCTATTTGTATAGTGTTTGACCCCTTTTTGTTACAGTTAGGGGGCGCATTAGGGGATGATGCGCTCCATGCCCCTCTGGTACAGGGGGCCAATGCTCATATTATAACATAGCGCTTTAGATGTCTAGAACTACTGTAATCACATTTCTAATGTATGTAGTTAATTACATCAATGATCCCATATGATGACCATAGGACATGCAGCTCAGCACTTATCTAACACATTACTCTAAAGGAATTCTATTAATATTATGTGAATAACTCAATTACTCTACCTATCAGATAGTGAATTGACTACTTCCAGACACAAGATGGCATTAGCCCAGCAGACCATCTAGCACTAATATTGTATTGCCTGTCTTTAGATCCATTAGAGTGTGCTCTCAACACAATTATTAACCATGCCGACAATAACTGACACATATCAGACACTCAGATAATCAAAGAGACAACATCACTTTTTAACCAGGTATTCGGGTGCATAGACAAACCCTACTGGCAACAAATTCATGCACGAGGGACCTTTTCCTAAATACATATGGGGGACATCATAATAAAAGTGTCAACCTGCCTGGATATTTGACTTCTACTAGCGATACACACTACACTCTGATACGTTGCACAGCACCGCATGCACAGCGATCAACTTCTGGACTGCAACACTAATGCTTCTTACATGTTTCAATTCCTCTACTGCTCTATCATATATATGCTTGTATTATGATAACATCGGACTGTTTAACTGCATTCTATATTTTATACTTACAACCTTACGGGAGTGTTATTATAGCCACTATGTGGGGGTAGCCTTCATTTTAAGGTCTATTCACCAGGCTTATTTTGACATGAGACTACTTTATACATAAACATAACATTAATAACACTTGACAGTAGCAGTATACAGATCCATATAGTTAGCATGTATATTTGTTTTTATGTTAACACTATTAGCACTGTATAAGCTATTTGCATATTATGCTAATTGCCCTTAATTGATTTATTCCGCTTTTGGCGCCTAAACACAGTGTGGGGGAGGTTTTATAAGTGAGATTTTTGTTTGTTTCACACTATCCTGACGAAGGCTGCTTGTAGTGCAACCGAAACGTTGACTGAATTTGATACTGTCTCGCCTGAAGTCCTGTGAGTGCTTGCTACCAACACTGGAACTGAATATTATGCTGAAAGCGGAACTACCATGTCACAAAATGTTTAGCTTAACTAAGTCCCCTTCTGGCGCCTAGCAGCTTAGTAGCGCTAGTCGCCAGAATTATTACCTGATTTAATAGATATATGCTTTATTCCCCGGCTGTCAGTAGCACGGAGCGTGGACATCTTGCCATTGCGTCGTCCGCGCGTCTGCACTGTCAGTCACAGGCGGGTCTAGGAGGCGTTGCTAGGAACCATTCGGTTGTGCTTTACTGTGTTTGTTGTGTGTCTGTGTATTGTTTGTGTGTGTTTTTTTTTGTGCATATGTGTATTGCAGGTATGTATAGTGTTTGTATTCTCTGTTTGTGTTTTGCATGTATGTATTGTGTGTGTGGTGCATGTGTTTGTTCTGCACGTGTGTTGTGAGTGTGTGTAGTTTGTTTGTGCTCTTGTGTATTGAAGGCCCCTGCAATTCCTTAAAGAGATTATCACAGGAGTGGCAGGGGGTGTAAAGGCCATGTGTGTTTTTTGGAAGAGGAGTTAGTGGGGGAGGGCCATGTCCCTGTCCAAGTCCTGGACAGGCAGTATAGAGGAGATCTGAATATCTCCTCCTTACATCTACTTTGTGCCTGGCAAAACACACCCAGGGGCGGCAGTAAGGAGGAGTTACTGCTCCCATTGGGTGATTCAAAGGGGGTGTGATTTGTAACGTGACGCCTTGTATCATAAGCTGGATACCTCTTTTATAGTTCCTTTCTCAGAATAACACTCCAATAGTAAACTGACCCTCCTGTTCCCAAACATCAGCCGAGACTTGATGAAGGGAAGAACTCTCTTTTATTGAATCAAACACACAGCTTATATACACTACAGAGACTCTTATCTAGATCAGCATGCAAATGAGGACTTGGGACAGTGTTTCTATGCTTGACCAATCAGCCACCAGCATCCTTATCAGGATAAGAATGCAGATTAGGAATTGAAATCCTACATTCTTAACTGGCTCATCAATAACCGCCTCTGATTGGTCAAGGAAGCACAACAGGAATCAATTAACATTCCTTAGCACAGACCTGGAGTATAGTGGAATCAAAGCCCAACCCCCACTATCTCTGCACTCCAGCAATGTACTGGAATCAACTATAGTCACCACAGTTCTGTCACATATCTCCCCCTTGTATCCATGTCCGGCATACCCGATTAGACCCAGTCGGGTGTAATTTAGGGATGTCCGGGGTTTTCTGCCTGTGGTTCCATGTCCACAACAGTACTTGTCCCAAAAGTCTTGTCCCCAGCCAGCCCCTACAGTCCTGGGGTCTGGAAAGAAAAAACGAGCCCCTTGTCTGGGGCCAGGAGTAAAACTGGGGTCCTTGGTCCTGGGCCAGGGAAACATGTACCTCTTGGTCCTGGCTATCACCAAGTTGGGAGGCCTCTCCTGGGCCAGGCTCCACGCAGAGCTGGGGTCAGACCCTCCTGGGTCTGGGTCCAGTGACTCAGGGTCCATAGCCAGTCTACAAGGTGGACCTCCTTTTGGCAACAGTGTCTCTGGGTTCCCCATGGCCTGGGGGTCACCTTGGTGGACGCTGGGGACATCTCCCCCTTTTGGTTGGGCAAGTACCCCACGGGAACAGGAGAGGATGCTGCTCTCACTCTCCTGGGCTGAGGCAACATCCAAAGGGCTACTGGAAACACTGGGGACTCTTTTGCTCAGGGTTGAGGCATCCAGAGGACCGGTGAGGAGCGCACTCCCACTCACCAATCCAGGACAAACAGACTGTGGGCTGCTGGCAAAACTGGGGCAACTCCCAACTTCCTTAGGGAGCACGGTGGTCCCCCTCTCTCGGGCTGGATCAACAGTTGGCCTGGGGGGAAATGACTTCCCACCCACCAGGCTGGGGTCAAAAGATCCAGGGGCAACAAGGGTATCCCTGGTGAGGACCGTGGTCCCACTCACCAAGGCTGGGGTATCAGGACAAGGGGCAACAGGCTTGGGACTGCTGATGAGGACTGTTGTCCCACTCATCACAGCCAAGGTTTTACAGGGCCTGGTGGGCTCGCTCCCAACCACCAGGTCAGGGGTCACATAGGGGCTGGTGGGCTCGCTCCCACCCACCAGTTCACAGTCTACAGGGACAGCACAAGGGGCAGCAGCACTGCATTGTGGCAGTCTGCTGGGGTCCTCTTCTTCCAGGCAACAAACTCCAAGGCCATTCTCTGCCTTGAGGAAGACCGCAATCCCATTCCTCAGGGCCATAACATCCGCACCCCTGGAGAGCACACATTTCTCTTTTTCCAGGGCAGTATCCAATAACAAAGGGGAAGGACAGGGGCTGCTGGTGGGGACCTGTGTCTCATCCACAGCAACAGGGGTTTCCCAGGCCCTGGGGAGCTCACTTCTACTCACCAGGCCAGGGTTCACAGGGGGGCTGGTGGGGAACGCATTCCCACCCACCAGTTCACAGTCCATAGGGTCAACAAGAGGGCCAGCAGCACTGTTCTCCTTCAGTCTGCTAGGGTCCTCTTCTTTCAGGCCACAAACTCCAAGGCCATTCTCTGCCTTGAGGAAGACCGCAGTCCCATTCCTCAGGGCCATAACATCTGCGCCCCTGGAGAGCACACATTGCTCCTTCTCCAGGGCAGTATCCAATAATAAAGGGGAAGGACAGGGGCTGCTGGTGGGAACCTGCATCTCATCCACAGCAACAGGGGTTTCCCAGGCCCTGGGGAGCTCACTTCTACTCACCAGGCCAGGGTTCACAGGGGGGCTGGTGGGGAACGCATTCCCACCCACCAGTTCACAGTCCATAGGGTCAACAAGAGGGCCAGCAGCACTGTTCTCCTTCAGTCTGCTGGGGTCCTCTTCTTTCAGGCCACAAACCGCAGGGCCATTCTCTGCCTTGAGGAAGACCGCAGTCCCATTCCTCAGGGTCGTATCAACCGTGCCCCTGGAGAGCACACTGCTCCTTCTCCAGGGCAGTGTCCATTAACAAAGGGAGCATCTTCTTGGGTCTGCTGGTGAGCTCTCTCTCACTCACAACAGTAGGAAAAACAGGGGAAGGGGCCAAATGTCCACCAGGGGGGATGGTTCTCCCACCCCCTGGTACAGGGGCATTCTTGGGGCTGAGGAGCAGCGAATTCCCACTCCTCAGGTCCAGGGTAACAAAGGGGCTGGTGCGTATCACTTTCTCACTCCCCCAGCAGGGGGCAACCCAGGGGCTCTGGATGTCTTGAAAGTACTGTTGCTCGACCGACAGTTTAAGTTGGGCAGCCGTCTCTTCCGACGGATTGGGTCCTAGGTGGGGCAGTAGATTCCTCATTCTCCACCCCACCGGGTCGCAGGACTCAAAGGACTGTTCCATTCCAAGGTCGGAGCCTCCATCCCAGGGCGGGTTGGCCAGCCAGGCCACATCTTCCTGCGGTATAGTATATGGGGGGGCCGCCCGTGGTCCCTCCCCCGTATGCCTCGCAACTTTCCGGATAAGGCCTTGGTAAGCTCGCTCCAGATGCCACTCTTGCTCCACCAGGTCCTCCAGCTCCTCTGCTAGCTCAGGGATATTCTGGAACCCCATCATCTCCTCCCGGGCATCCCTGATTTCCCAAAACCTACTCTCCTCCTTGCTGCCAAAGTTGGGGTCGACACAGATGGCCTCCCATCCTACTCCTGAGCCATTGTATCCATTGCCCGCAGCAGAACAAGAGGGGCGGATCATGCTGTAATACTTCTGCTCCGCTTTCTGGTACAGGGCGATATACTGATCCTGTAGCTTACTTTCCACCTTCACAAAGCAGTCCATGCTGTCCTCCCAATCCCGCAGAGGATTGTCCCCCAGAAGCGGCCATCGCAATGCCACCAGCTTCTGAATCCGTCTCCAGTTGGGCTTAACAGCGCCCATTGGTCCTAGATTTGCCATGTTCCACAGGCAGGATCCCAGGTACCTCCTAATTCAGTGGATACTAGTACTCCAAGTCCCAGGATATCCAAGTTGCTTTGGCCATCCACTGCTCGCTGCGCTGCTGAGACCGGGGTCAAGCCAGCGGCTATATCTCCCCCTGGATGCTGGTCTCAGTTTTGCTGTTGCTCCACCCACTGCTCGCTGCGCTGCTGAGACCGGGGTCAAGCCAGCGGCTATATCTCCCCCTGGATGCTGGTCTCAGATTCGCTGTTGCTCCATCCACTGCTCGCTGCGCTGCTGAGACCGGGGTCAAGCCAGAGGCTATATCTCCCCCTGGATGCTGGTCTCAGTTTCAGTTCCTTGGGATAAGCCGAATCCCGCCGCTTGCCACCAGTTGTAACGTGACGCCTTGTATCATAAGCTGGATACCTCTTTTATAGTTCCTTTCTCAGAATAACACTCCAATAGTACACTGACCCTCCTGTTCCCAAACATCAGCCGAGACTTGATGAAGGGAAGAACTCTCTTTTATTGAATCAAACACACAGGTTATATACACTACAGAGACTCTTATCTAGATCAGCGTGCAAATGAGGACTTGGGACAGTGTTTCTATGCTTGACCAATCAGTCACCAGCATCCTTATCAGGATAAGAATGCAGATTAGGAATTGAAATCCTACATTCTTAACTGGCTCATCAATAACCGCCTCTGATTGGTCAAGGAAGCACAGCAGGAATCAATTAACATTCCTTAGCACAGGCCTGGAGTATAGTGGAATCAAAGCCCAACCCCCCCACTATCTCTGCACTCCAGCAATGTACTGGAATCAACTATAGTCACCACAGTTCTGTCACATGATTTTTCACAGGAGTTGCAGTACAGCTACTACTGTGAAAATCATGCAGGGAGTTGGCCCGTCTCCACTATCCAGCCAACTCACCACTATACAAGTGACAAAAAAAACAAAATGGCTGCCACTCCTACACCACAGACGCACACACATGCCCCACCCACACAGCACAAAACACACACACAAAACCAGAAACAAATATGGCTGCCATACACAGTCACTCACTCTGACTCCCAGTGGCCTCAGCAGGACCTATACATACATACATACATACAGACACACATACATACACAAGCCACAGATACACATACACAAGCCACAGACACAAAAAAGCCACAGACACACACAAGCCACGGACACACACACACAAGCCACGGACACACATACACAAGCCACGGACACACACACACACACAAGCCACAGACACACACATAAGCCACACACTGAGAAAAAAAATGGCTGCCACTCGCTCCTGCACCACAGACACATAAGACACAGACACACACACACAGAAGACACAGACACACACCTCTTATCATGGTCTGCTGCTGCTCCGGATGGCCTGTCTTGTGCAGGAAAGCCTGGAGCTCGGTGTGAGGCTACATCACTACCAGCCAGCGGAAGTCCTGATGCGCCTTCATGAGGGACCCTGGAGGTGACCTTATCCAAAATGCGGACAACAGGGAGGAGGAAGCGAGCAGCAGATAGACCCTAAGCCTGACACCGGAGCAGCGCTCGTATTTCATTCAAGAACATCTCTGTCTCTCTCTCTTTCTCTCCCCTTCTCAGCGTGATGAACACGCACAGAAGACAGAGAGAGTCTGGAGCACATACAGATGTTCTTCCATTAAATATGAGCACAGTGTACACTGAAGCGAGAGCAACTGTGATGCGAGTGGGAGTGGAGTAGTGCTGCACGGACCGGTGACAACATACAACTACAGACCCAGCCAGACCGCACAGCCCGGGGAGCCTAACTGACTCAGAGCAAGCGGCGCGGTTGATTGATCGGAGACTGCTGGGAGGGAGCTGAGCCGGGACTGGCCAAGCACCAGGGAGGAGCAGGATGTCCGGGGAGCGCTGGCCTCAGGTGAGAGGGTTCACTTTTAGATAGTCACGGTTAAATCATCCTGTGGCTAAACGGCGATATGCTTAATGCGGCCGTGTTCAAAATGGCGTCCTGACATTCTCATGTTCTTGAAGTGCATTTATGGTTCTATCAGGCAGAAGCATGGATCGCGGGAGTGAAGGGAACTTTCCAGCGTGGCAGTATATGCGCCAGCTCACATTTCTTTCTCCCTCATGAGAGATTACTTTGGAGGAGTTGAGCTGGAGAACCACCTATGGGCCGTAGTATTTGACACTATGGCTGGAAAGCCATTTCACCTTTGTAACTGGAAGGCTGTCATTTCCCAAGCTCACTCTCTTAATATGGATGACAATATTTTGCATATAACATAGCAAGCAAGGGGTTTAAAATGGTTCCATCACCCGGTACTGTATTTGCTCAACATTATAACTTTTTGTTATACTATTTCAGGCTTTAGGTTCCTCAGTTATCCCTAAGACATAAGGGTAAATCAGTTATCCCTAAGAGATAAGGGTAAATCAGTTATCCCTAAGACATACGGGTAAATCAGTTATCCCTAAGAGATAAGGGTAAATCAGTTATCCCTAAGACATACGGGTAAATCAGTTATCCCTAAGAGATAAGGGTAAATCAGTTATCCCTAAGAGATAAGGGTAAATCAGTTATCCCTAAGACATAAGGGTAAATCAGTTGTCCCTGGGTTATTTGTATTCATATTATCCCCCATGGGATAAGGATCTTTCATTCATTACTGAGCTGTATAGTAAGCACTACGTGATAAGGTTTGATCAGTTATTCCTGTGTTGGATGTGCTTATGTATTAATCTTCACACCACTGAAATGTCATTATATGTACACTTTGCACTGTTATGTCAGTCACGTGTCTCATCTCCCCGAATGGCTCTAGGACACAGATGTCTATAGTATTCATGTACTTATGTCATTTCATATTTTCATTCTATGACGGGCAATGCCGTCCCTCATTGCTAGTTTTTCTATAATTCTACTTAAACTAGGTTTCATAGGGGCAGCACTTCCAACAACAGCAGAGGCACTCATCCTAGCTAGGGTTGTGGATTCTGATAGCTGGTGTCGTTGCTGGTTACTCCACAATAGTATGGATGACTGAGCGGGACCTGGACCTGAAAGCGGTGACGATGCTGATGACTGATAGGACGATTGTGTATTTTTTGGCATCTTTGCTTGTCCGAGGTCAGACGTATCGCTTGTTTTCTCACTTAGTAGACAGACACAGGGTTCCTTTTCATCAGTGCCGGCCCAAGACATTGTGCTGCCTGGGTCCAACAACGAAATGCTGCCCCCCCAACCACGCCCACCAAAACACGCCCAGATCCATTATTTTATATCATGATAATTAAAACTAAAGTGAAACTTATCAGGAAGTGAGAATTTACATGCAACAGCACCTTGTCTGTATGCAAAATTAAATGAAATACAAATATATTCAATTCCAAACTGCAAACGCCAATATTAGTTTTTTTAAAATATCTTTATTTATATAAATAGGTTTATTAATGCTAAACGTGCATCTGGACATCATACACATAATCAGCATTCCCTATATGTTCTAACACAATATAATCCAACGTGGCACTTAATACCACCACAATCTGCACTTGTTTTATTAACCCTTTGAGTGCCAGAAAGGTACGCAACGCATTGCTTTGCAATGCGTTGCGTACCCCTCTGGCACTTAAAGGGTTAAGTTTGCTCTAGTTATCAGCACATATATCTCTCCCTTTCCTAACATATTGTGTTAGGATCAATCACTTTTCATTGAACAGCGCCCCCCAGCCCTGACAGCAGGCGCTATTGGCAGGTTGTCTCTAGCCGGCTGTCACTTGTCACTTAGCCGGCAGCCCAGCCCTGACTGACACTGTTAGAGCTGGGCTGCTGACTCAGTGACAAGTGACTGTCGGCTGGACACAAAGAGAAGTGACACCCTGCCCAGCGCGCCTGCTTACAGACTGAGGCTGAGCCACACTAATTACTGTCACAGCGGGCGCCCCGCTCACAGGAGGAATTCAAAACACTTTGTCCTGTGAGGTGTGGAGATATACCTGGCGGCCAGCTGGCCAAAAAATGACTGACTGGGGCGGCAAATTGCCACCCAAATCAAAGTGCCGCCTGGGTCCATGGACCCACCGGGACCCATGTTAGGGCCGGCCCTGCTTTTCATTGGTGGAAGACTGAGCCTTTGCCTTTCACCTAATTTTCTGTCCGTGTCATCATCTCTCACTCTCAACTTCATCTGTATGTGAAGAAGAGGAGAATGCTGGAGGGATATATTCTAGATTAACATCATCATCAGTCATTAGGTCTTCCTCCACATCACCCACTGCTTTTTCCCCATTATTTATATATTCCTCTAGGCTTATAGAGGTCTCAAATTATTTTGTTTTACTTTTCCCCTGAGAGGCATTTTCACAAAGTTCTCTACTACTTTGAGGACAGCTGTTTTTGTGTTTGTTTGTCTCACTGTCAGATGCAGCAGATGGTTGAGCTGCTTCACCTTCTTCCACTATTACATCATCACCAGAAGGCGACACGCTGTTGTCCTCAGTTTTTTAGATTAATAGTACTGGTGGAGTTGGTGGTGGTGGGACTTTGACAAACTGTCTTCTCAGGAAGAGAGGGATTGCCATAACTTATTCCACACACTGCAGCAACAATCACTGCCGTCAGTTTTTGGACTACCATTTTATCCCTGCACTGCTACTACTCCTTTAAAGGAATAGTAATGTTTCAGTTTGAAGAATGCTCCAATTCTGTCTTATGGCACATATAACCAATTTGCTATGTTAGTAATGCTGCTTTCGCTATATATCTTGGGAAATAATATCATGAATTTTCCCTTTCACACTCCTTTTTACAAATCTAGGCCAAGCCCCCATAATCTGAAGTCCAAGGGCAGGGTTTGCTATATACTGAAAGAAGATTGTCGCACGTCGCCATCCGCTTGTAGCGCTTAGGCTGGAAGAATGACTTAAGTGTAAGGGCCGTGAGGTGGATAATTCATAATATTATTTCATAAGGTATATAGTGAATGCAGCATTTCTAACAGATCGGTTGATTGCAACATAAGAAAGAATTGCAGCTTTCTTGAAATTGAAACGTTACTCTCCCTTTAACCCTACCCCTGCACATAGCACTTTTCCTGGACAATATTCAACTACAGTGTGTATTTGTACAGTAACAGATGAGAGTTGGTACTGTGTTAGCCCTAGAAATACAGGAGGCAAATATAGTTTTTGATATGTTTTATTGGCTAACTAAGCAGATTTAGAATACAAGCTTTCAAGACTTCTTAGGTCTTTTCCTCAGGCATGTTATACAGATAAATAAGAAAACATCTCTCTTAAATACAAGTACACATTTCATTGTTTGGCATATTTGTACAGTGACAGTCACAATAAAACTGATTTTATGTGATGTCTTGCCCTTTACAGAATGCTCTCTCTTCTACTATCAGTCTGCTTCAGTCACAGATCACATCAGTAACCCATCTGTCAAACATTTTTTATATATATATATTTTTTAATGAAGTGTCCCAATAATTTTGTTCCTTCACACACCCCAGACTCCACTAACACAGACATAACAATCATACCAGGAAGGAACTTGGATCACAGTTGTCTGTGTCTTCTCAATTAGCCGCACAAGATTTTGAGGTAAATCTCCTTTGCTCCCGTATCACAGCCCAGACTCCCCTAGCACAGGTTTAACAGCCAGATTTGAAAGGAACTTGGATCACAGCTGCCAGTCAGTGAAAAGTTTGGGCCTTTCTACCTTCACAGTCCCCCAGAGTGCCTCATAGATTCCTCAAATGCAGAGAAAAAATGTCCTGCCTACAAGACTCCCTAAACTTCACTTTATGTAGTTATCCTAACTAGCTGCAAGACTGTGCCTCTCTCTCTCTCTGTCGCAGACACGGAATGGTGGGAACTTGACTCTCATTTTATACTATTCCTGCTTGAAAAGAAGGGAAACTTGCAACGTGTGTGTGGGGGGTCAGTCTTGATTTCAATGCAATGAGATAGGCTGAAAAAGCAGAACATTGGCACTTTTCGCAAAAAAATTCCAGCTTAGCAGTAAGAGCCATTTTTCTTCTTCGGTGGCCATACTATAGATCCGGCTGAGGGTACGGTGAGAAAGAGTTTGTGAGGCACCCATGTTTTGTTTTTTGTTTTTGTTTTTTGAGCCAAATGTTGGAGGGCAAACTCTCTGCAGAGATTTTGACAGGATCACACCCCCTGTATCTTTTAGACAGGCGGTCAGGAGGAGATATATGTCAGGTCCGTCCAGAGAATTTGTTGTCACATAACCACTTTCTCTTTTATAGTATAGAATATTGCCCTATTCCAGATTCTTTTTTACAATCCTTATTTTTTTTATCACAGTGCCTGTGATTCCTGTCACTCTCATCTATGGCAGACACTATTTGCTGAGTTGGTTTGGCCCGCCCCCTGGTGACCTTTTTATACCTGGCTATCACTTCTGTCAGATGCCCTTTCGTGGTGTTTCTGAGCCAGTTATACTGTTGCTGTGTTCCTGTGTTCTGGATTCCTGTGTACCGATTCGGCTTGTCCTGACTATTCTCCAGTGTTCCTGCTTGTGTATGATCCGGTCCGTCTGACTACCACCCTTGGATCCTGACCCGGTTTGGCTGGCGTTCCTGCTTGTGTATGACCCGGCTTGTATGACTACCTCCTACGTGCTTCGACCCGGCCTGGCTGACTTCCTGCTCAGAAGATCGACTTCCAGCTTGTTCCAGTGACCTGCGTTCCAGTTGTCGCCGCCGCGACATTATTACCCGCTGTTCCAGTCTTTGTATGACTGTCTTGCCTGGTGTTACCCCGATCAGTGCAGTGATTCTACCTGTGCAGAGCTGTGTGCTTGTACGCCTCACTCATACGGCAGAGCCTTGCTGTACCGCTGAAAAGCCTCGAGTAAACGTGCCTTTTAACCCTAGCACTGCTGCCTTAGTACCACTCTCGCTACTCAGTGTGAGCCTCGTTCACGGTGATACTCCTGCTGAGTTGGCCACTCTCCGTCGGCAACTCTGTACATCCTAGCAGAGTATTCACATCCGTTGGGCCGGTTGGGCGCTTTTGGCTCTCTCTCTCTCATTGCAAATACTGGGCGATTCCGTTATACCGAGTAGTGGCAGGCAAAGGCTTCAGCTCCAGCAAATCCGGTAACTACGCCCGTGGGGCTATTGGCTCTTGTACGTCATATCCCAGTGTCCGGTTGAGTCCGAGGAGGCTTGGGAGCTCTTGCATTGCAGGCCGGTTCCAGCTACGCCCGTGGGGCTATTTCACTCGCACTAGCAGTAACAGTTCCAGTAGGTACGCCAGAGGGGGCTAAGTGGATTCCTGTTCTGCTTATTACTGAACACCGTGGCGAGGCAGTCCTGTATCCAGTCTATTGTGAATGTTGTCTCCAGCACAGCTTAACACCCAGGGCGTGCCAAACATCCACATCTGAGACTGACTGTTATCAAGGACTTAACCCTCTGTGGTTATATGCCATTCTACTGCCTTATATTTGTACATGTAATACATTTGTGCATTTACATTTGTATCTATCAGTCATCATTGCTGGTGTATATCAATCGCCACTAGAGGGCGGACCTTTGCCTTACCTTACTCTAAATAAATTGTGTTTTATTTCACACACTGGTCTGAGAGTCTTTAAAAACCGTTACAGTACGAAAGGGCCATGACCTCAGATGGTAAGGGTGAAAGTAATACACAGAACATCCATTGGAGAATGGATGCCCATGAGCAGCGCATAGACCAATTGGCACTGGCTCTACAGACGTTACTCGAACGTACAGTACATTTGGACAAGCCTAGTCCTATTCCGGTGGTCACCCCAGTCCTGACACCGGAAAATCCGCCTATAGTCCCCTTAGCTAACTCGAGAGGGTTAACGGCAGCAGCGCCGTTACCGTTAAGATATGATGGCGAACCCTCCCTATGCAGGGGATTCATTAATCAATTGGAGATATTTTTGGAATTGGCACCCCAGGCATTTCCTAACGACCGTAGTAAGGTCGGCCTTATGATATCTCTGTTGACGGGCAAGGCGTTGGCATGGGCAAATCCATTGTAGGAAAATGCCAGACCCTGCACACTGAACTTTAGAGAATTTGTGTTGAAGTTCAGACGAGTGTTTGAGGTTCCTGGCAGGGCTGCCTCTGCTGCCAAAAGGCTGATGGAAATTCAGCAGGGCGATCGCACACTGGGCGATTATGTAATCAAGTTCCGGACCTTGGCAGCAGAGGTGGGCTGGAACGATGAGGTTTTACTGGCTGCCTTTACCCAGGGTCTCTCCGAGCAAATTAAGGATGAGATAGCCGCTCGTGATGTACCCAGCGATCTGGTTGAGTACATCAATTATGTCATGCTAATAGACTCCCGCATCCGAGAGAGACGGTTGGCTAAGAGGGCTAAAGCAAAAAACTATGGCCAGACCAGTTTCCTTAACCCACCCACACCACCCGTTCTTCCTGAACGACCAGTCGATACTTCTGAACCTATGCAGTTAGGGTTCACCAGGCTCTCTAAGGAAGAGAGATTGTATCGTAGGAGGCAAGGCCTATGCCTATATTGTGGCAAACCAGGGCACCTTTTACGCAATTGTCCAGTTAGGCCGGGAAACGAACGCACCTAGGGTACCTTGGGGGACAGGCCCTAGGTGGTGTAGAACAGTCCCTAGATCCTAGCACCACTAAACCCACCATCCAGGTGGTATTCGCTTGGGCAGACAAGGTAATCGAGGTCCTGGCATTGGTGGACTCCGGGGCAGCCGGTTACTTCATGGATCAGTCCTTTGCCGACTTGCATGGCATTCCTTTATGTAAAAAGGACTCTCCTGTAGCTATTGAGGCCATTGATGGCAGACCCCTGGAGCCTGCATTTATTACATTTGAGACAATTCCAGTGACCATGACGGTGGGGGCTTGTCACAAAGAGCAAATTCGGTTTCAGATTATTCGTTCCCCGCACCACTCAGTTATTTTGGGGTTCCCATGGCTACAGGTACATAATCCTCAATTTGACTGGCAGAGATGTGAGGTTAACTCCTGGTCTGAATACTGTAATAAGAATTGTCTCTCTCTACCTGTCAAGATTATGTGTACCTCTCCGGCTGTGCCAACCGAATATGGGCAATTCAGTGACGTGTTTAGCAAAGGAGAGGCCAGCGCATTGCCTGAGAATAGGCCATATGACTGCGCCATTGATTTGCCTCCAGGTGCGGTGCCCCCCAGGGGACGCACTTACCCACTGTCCTGTGAGGAGAATAAAGCTATGGAGGACTATATTGCTGATGCCCTTGAGAGGGGTATCATTCGTAAATCTACCTCTCCGGCAGGTGCCGGATTTTTCTTTGTGAAAAAGAAAAGTGGTGAACTCAGGCCATGCATTGATTATCGTGGGCTGAACAAGCTAATGCCTAAGAACGCCTATCCTATTCCACTTATTACAGAATTGTTTGACAGATTAAAGGGCTCTTCGATCTTTACTAAACTTGACCTGTGAGCCGCCTATAATCTGGTCAGAATTAAAGAAGGTGACGAGTGGAAAACGGCATTTAATACCAGAACAGGGCATTATGAATATCTGGTAATGCCATTCGGCCTATGCAATGCACATGCAGTATTTCAGGAGTTTATTAATGATATTTTACGTGACCTGCTCCAGTCTTGCGTGGTCGTATATCTAGATGATATATTAATTCACTCTGCCAACCTCTCCCAACATATTAAGGATGTTTCAGAAGTCTTGCTCCGTCTTCGTAAGCACAAGCTATTCTGTAAACTAGAAAAGTGCGAATTCCATACATCTCAAGTACCATTCCTGGGTTTCGTAATCTCCAAAAATGGCATTGCCATGGATCAGGAGAAGTTGGCAGCAGTCTTGCAATGGCCTCTTCCTAAAGGGTTAAAGGCCATCCAACGATTCTTAGGTTTTGCTAGCTATTATAGGAAGTTTATCCAGAACTTTTCCTCGATTGTAAAACCTTTGTCAGATTTGACTCATAAGGGCGCTTCTCCCTCTCAGTGGTCCGTGGCAGCTGAAAAAGCATTTATTACCCTGAAATCTGCTTTTGCATCTGCTCCTGTACTGTCCCACCCTAATCCCTCCCTGCCATTTACTTTGGAGGTTGACGCTTCAGAGGTTGGGGTTGGGGCAGTACTCTCCCAACGTCCTGTGGGAGGTGGCGTCTTGAGGCCTTGCGGCTTTTTCTCTACGAAATTGTCTAGTGCACAGAGCCATTATGAGATTGGTGACAGGGAACTGTTGGCCATCATCCTAGCATTGAAGGAGTGGCTTCACCTTTTGGAAGGTACTCAGACTCCGGTACTTATCCTTACTGACCATAAGAATTTAACTTATGTCTCCGAAGCCAAAAGACTGTCCTCTCGAAAAGCTAGGTGGGCACTTTTTTTGTCTCGATTTAATTTCCTAGTGTCTTACCTTCCTGGCTCTAAAAATATTAAAGCTGATGCGTTGTCTCGTCAGTTCGCTTCTGATACTGAGAGGGAGGAGGAACCTGTACCTATCATTCAGCCAGATCGTATTCTGGCCACTATCCGTACCACCATAACCTCGCCCCTGGGGGAGGAGATATTGACATCACAATCAAGGGCACCCCCTGAGACCCCTGTGGGGAAGTGTTTCGTAGATGAGCTGTTCCGTGTCCGTCTGTTGGAAACTTATCACGCTTCTAAAGCGGCTGGGCATATTGGTAGGGACCAACTAGTATGGTCTATTTCACAATTATTTTGGTGGCCTACCCTGAGAGCCGATTGCGCCACTATTACAGCAGCCTGTACCACCTGTGCCCGTGCCAAGACCCCTAGGTATCTCCCTGTGGGCTTACTACAACCGGTGCCCAACGGAGACCGCCCTTGGTCTCATATTTCCATTGACTTCTTGGGAGAATTACCGGCCTCTAGGGGTTATATGTTTATTCTTATGGTGGTCGATAGATTCTCCAAGATGGTACATTTTGTGCCACTGACTGGCCTTCCATCGGCCCAGGAATTGGCTGTAGTCTTTCCCAGAGAAGTGTTCCGCCTGCACGGAGTACCCAGAGTGATTGTCTCCGACCGTGGGAGTCAGTTCGTTTCTAGGTTCTGGAGGGCATTTTGTGGTCAGATGGGCATCCAATTGTCATTTTCTTCCGCCTACCATCCCCAAACTAATGGGGCCGCTGAACGTGCCAATCAGGGACTGGAGCAGTTCCTACGCTGCTTTGTCACCGATCATCATGACAATTGGGCTGACCTGTTGCCATGGGCGGAGTTTGCCAGAAACTGTGCGGTTAATTCATCGTCCGGGAGCTCTCCGTTTCTCGTTAATTATGGGTTCCAGCCTTGTCTGCTCCCGGACTCTTTCCAGGCACAGCAGATTCCTGCTCTGGACGAGCATTTGGCACAACTTCGTTCCACTTGGGCACAGGTTCAGAGGTTCCTCAGTCAGTCATTTAGACGGCAGCAACAGCACGCTAATCGGAGACGTCTTCCAGCGGTGTCATTTCAAGTTGGGGACAGGGTATGGCTGTCATCCAGAAACCTCAATTTACAAGTGCCCTCCAACAAACTGGCTCCCCGGTTTATCGGTCCATTTAAGATTATCCGCAAGATTAATCCGGTTTCTTATGCACTGGAACTTCCACCCTCACTGCACATTTACAATGTGTTCCATGTGTCGCTCCTGAAACCCTTGGTGTGCAATCGTTATACTACTACGCCAGTGATTCCTGGGCCGGTGGACGTCCAGGGCCAGGAGGAGTATGAGGTTCAGAGTATTATTGATTCTAGGAGATTTAGAGGAAAGCTGCAATATTTGGTCCATTGGAAGGGCTATGGCCCTGAGGAACGTTCTTGGGTGGATCAAGGGGACCTCCATGCGCCTAGATTAGTACGCAGCTTTCACTCTAAATATCCTTTGAAACCCAGGCCTCAGGCAGGGAGAGGGGGGTACTATCACAGTGCCTGTGATTCCTGTCACTCTCATCTATGGCAGACACTGATTTGCTGAGTTGGTTTGGCCCGCCCCTGGTGACCTTTTTATACCTGGCTATCACTTCTGTCAGATGCCCTTTCGTGGTGTTTCTGAGCCAGTTATACTGTTGCTGTGTTCCTGTGTTCTGGATTCCTGTGTACCGATTCGGCTTGTCCTGACTATTCTCCAGTGTTCCTGCTTGTGTATGATCCGGTCCGTCTGACTACCACCCTTGGATCCTGACCCGGTTTGGCTGACGTTCCTGCTTGTGTATGACCCGGCTTGTATGACTACCTCCTACGTGCTTCGACCCGGCCTGGCTGACTTCCTGCTCCGAAGATCGACTTCCAGCTTGTTCCAGTGACCTGCGTTCCAGTTGTCGCCGCAACATTATTATCCTCTGTTCCAGTCTTTGTATGACTGTCTTGCCTGGTGTGACCCCGATCAGTGCAGTGTTTCTACCTGTGCAGAGCTGTGTGCTTGTACGCCTCACTCATACGGCAGAGCCTTGCTGTACCGCTGAAAAGCCTCGAGTAAACGTGCCTTTTAACCCTAGCAGTGCTGCCTTGGTACCACTCTCGCTACTCAGTGTGAGCCTCGTTCACGGTGATACTCCTGCTGAGTTGGCCGCTCTCCGTTGGCAACTCTGTACATCCTAGCAGAGTATTCACATCCGTTGGGCCGGTTGGGCGCTTTTGGCTCTCTCTCTCTCATTGCAAATACTGGGCGATTCTGTTATACCGAGTAGTGGCAGGAAAAGGCTTCAGCTTCAGCAAATCCGGTAACTACGCCCGTGGGGCTATTGGCTCTTGTACGTCATATCCCAGTGTCCGGTTGAGTCCGAGGAGGCTTGGGAGCTCTTGCATTGCAGGCCGGTTCCAGCTACGCCCGTGGGGCTATTTCACTCGCACTAGCAGTAACAGTTCCAGTAGGTACACCCGAGGGGGCTAAGTGGATTCTTGTTCTGCTTATTACTGAACACTGTGGCGAGGCAGTCCTGTATCCAGTCTATGGTGAATGTTGTCTCCAGCACAGCTTAATAACACCCAGGGCGTGCCAAACCTCCACATCTGAGACTGACTGTTATCAAGGACTTAACCCTCTGTGGTTATATGCCATTCTACTGCCTTATATTTGTACATGTAATACATTTGTGCATTTACATTTGTATCTGTCATCATTGCTGGTGTATATCAATCGCCACTAGAGGACGGACCTTTGCCTTACCTTACTCTAAATAAATTGTGTTTTATTTCACACACTGGTCTGAGAGTCTTTAAAAACCGTTACATTTTTATAGGGTTCAATCAACCATTTGACCTTTCAGAATACACAGTGTGTTTCTAATTGCGATTTATAACAGAATAATTGACTTTCCCCTCATTAGGAAAGGCACCTGTGTGTCTAGCTACAGTATGTAAAACACCACAGTCTATTTACAATGTGCAATACAGGTGGACAACAGCTTTTTCCTGGGTAGGAAAGACAACAGTGTGTCCACAACAATTGTAAATCTTCCATAAGGAGTCATTGGGTGTCTGAATGACCCATAGTCGGTGTGTGTGCTTATATTACTGATAAGTAGTGGGTCTGAGTGTTTGTGTAAATGAACAGTAGTTGGTGGGAACGTGTGACTGAATGATCAGTTGTGCTACTGTAGGTATGTGTGAAGGTGTGTGTGTGTGTGTGTGTGTGTGTGTGTGTGTGTGTGAATGTGAATGATCAGTAATGGGTTTGCGGAAGTGCTGAATTATCAGTGGTGAATGTATACGTTTCTAAGTGGTGCTTTATGGCACTGTAGATTTGTAAATTGTCAGTTATATGTATATGAGCTTGCCATTATTGTAGCAGAGATGTAAAGCCAAATATCTGTACAATAAATAATCCAAAATATAAAGGTCTCCTTGTCGGGAACCAGGGTCTCAGTACATAGTAAATGCATGATCAGCAGTTTCAGATTAAAGATAAAATTTCATGTGTATGAAGTTTCAGCTTATTTGATTGCTGGCAGATGTGTAGACGTGCCTGTGCAGTGTGTGTGTGTGTGTGTGTGTGTGTGTGTGTGACTGAAAGACTTGGTGTATAAACATCTCTATTATATAGTCGACCCATCTAGTCTGCCCATAGTGCAGAAAGAACTATTCCAGTGTGACGTTCAGTGACGTTCAGTCTCTTCCCTCCCCAGGGGGCAGTGAGGACCCTTTGGATCCTAATCCAAGCAGCCTGGTTCTTGAAAGTGATCTTCTTCTGGGCCATGAATTGGAATTCTCTGACAGCAGTGACCGTCTCCTCTCCCTTTCCAAGGACTCCGAGGGTCAGTATCGTGTCTGTGAGCAGTAGGCTGCTCTCGTTCCGTGGAAGACTGTTGTCTTGCCTTCCTTTTCTCCCTCATTGATGATATACATATATGTTGTGTCTTGCACCCCTGCAGAATTGATATATATGTGTGTTGTGTGTCTTGTACCCCTGCAGACTGATTGTTCATATACATGTGTGTGCCGTGTCTTATCCTATGAAGTTTCATTGATGATATACATATGTGTTCTGTGTCTTACCCCCTGAAAAGACATTGATCATATACTTTTTTTGTGTTATATGTGTTTTCTCCCTTTCCCCCTGCAGATACATTGGTGATACACATGCATTTATTATTTTTCTTGTCTTCTTATCCCCCAACTTATTAATTGATAGTATATGTAATTTATCTGTCTGTATTCTCTGATGTTTTCTCCTTTTGTCTCCTTCCTGTACATTCATTGGTGATGTACATGAGTGTGCTTTATGTATTCCTTCCATTGTGCCTTGTAGATTCATTGATGATGTACATGAGTGTGCTTTATGTATTCCTTCCATTGTGCCTTGTAGATTCATTGATGATGTACATGAGTGTGCTTTATGTATTCCTTCCATTGTGCCTTATAGATTCATTGATGATGTACATGAGTGTACTTTATGTATTCCTTCCATTGTGCCTTGTAGATTCATTGATGATGTACATGAGTGTGCTTTATGTATTCCTTCCATTGTACCTTATACATTCATTGATGATGTACATGAGTGTGCTTTATGTATTCTTTCCATTGTGCCTTATAGATTCATTGATGATGTACATGAGTGTGCTTTATGTATTCCTTCCATTGTGCCTTGTAGATTCATTGATGATGTACATGAGTGTGCTTTATGTATTCCTTCCATTGTACCTTATACATTCATTGGTGATGTACATGAGTGTGCTTTATGTATTTCTTCCATTGTACCTTATAGATTCATTGATGATGTACATGAGTGTGCTTTATGTATTCCTTCCATTGTGCCTTATAGATTCATTGATGATGTACATGAGTGTGCTTTATGTATTTCTTCCATTGTACCTTATAGATTCATTGATGATATACATGAGTGTGCTTTATGTATTTCTTCCATTGTACCTTATAGATTCATTGATGATGTACATGAGTGTGCTTTATGTATTTCTTCCATTGTACCTTATAGATTCATTGATGATGTACATGAGTGTGCTTTATGTATTTCTTCCATTGTACCTTATAGATTCATTGATGATGTACATGAGTGTGCTTTATGTATTCCTTTCATTGTACCTTATAGATTCATTGATGATATACATGAGTGTGCTTTATGTATTTCTTCCATTGTACCTTATAGATTCATTGATGATGTACATGAGTGTGCTTTATGTATTCCTTTCATTGTACCTTATAGATTCATTGATGATATACATGAGTGTGCTTTATGTATTCCTTCCATTGTGCCTTATAGATTCATTGATGATGTACATGAGTGTGCTTTATGTATTCCTTCCATTGTGCCTTATAGATTCATTGGTGATGTACATGAGTGTGCTTTATGTATTCCTTCCATTGTACCTTATAGATTCATTAATGATGTACATGAGTGTGCTTTATGTATTCCTTCCATTGTGCTTTATAGATTCATTGATGATGTACATGAGTGTGCTTTATGTATTTCTTCCATTGTACCTTATAGATTCATTGATGATATACATGAGTGTGCTTTATGTATTTCTTCCATTGTACCTTATAGATTCATTGATGATGTACATGAGTGTGCTTTATGTATTCCTTCCATTGTACCTTATAGATTCATTGATGATGTACATGAGTGTGCTTTATGTATTCCTTTCATTGTACCTTATAGATTCATTGATGATGTACATGAGTGTGCTTTATGTATTTCTTCCATTGTACCTTATAGATTCATTGATGATGTACATGAGTGTGCTTTATGTATTTCTTCCATTGTACCTTATAGATTCATTGATGATGTACATGAGTGTGCTTTATGTATTCCTTTCATTGTACCTTATAGATTCATTGATGATATACATGAGTGTGCTTTATGTATTCCTTCCATTGTGCCTTATAGATTCATTGATGATGTACATGAGTGTGCTTTATGTATTCCTTCCATTGTGCCTTATAGATTCATTGGTGATGTACATGAGTGTGCTTTATGTATTCCTTCCATTGTACCTTATAGATTCATTAATGATGTACATGAGTGTGCTTTATGTATTCCTTCCATTGTGCCTTCATGTTCATTGGTGATGTACATGAGTGTGCTTTATGTATTCCTTCCATTGTACCTTATAGATTCATTGATGATGTACATGAGTGTGCTTTATGTATTCCTTCCATTGTGCCTTATAGATTCATTGATGATGTACATGAGTGTGCTTTATGTATTCCTTCCATTGTACCTTATAGATTCATTGGTGATGTACATTAGTGTGCTTTATGTATTCCTTCCATTGTGCCTTATAGATTCATTGATGATGTACATGAGTGTGCTTTATGTATTTCTTCCATTGTACCTTATAGATTCATTGATGATGTACATGAGTGTGCTTTATGTATTTCTTCCATTGTACCTTATAGATTCATTGATGATGTACATGAGTGTGCTTTATGTATTTCTTCCATTGTACCTTATAGATTCATTGATGATGTACATGAGTGTGCTTTATGTATTCCTTCCATTGTACCTTATAGATTCATTGATGATGTACATGAGTGTGCTTTATGTATTCCTTCCATTGTGCCTTGTAGATTCATTGATGATGTACATGAGTGTGCTTTATGTTTTCCTTCCATTGTGCCTTGTAGATTCATTGATGATGTACATGAGTGTGCTTTATGTATTCCTTCCATTGTGCCTTGTAGATTCATTGATGATGTACATGAGTGTGCTTTATGTATTCCTTCCATTGTGCCTTGTAGATTCATTGATGATGTACATGAGTGTGCTTTATGTATTCCTTCCATTGTACCTTATAGATTCATTGATGATGTACATGAGTGTGCTTTATGTATTCCTTCCATTGTGCCTTGTAGATTCATTGATGATGTACATGAGTGTGCTTTATGTATTCCTTCCATTGTGCCTTGTAGATTCATTGGTGATGTACATGAGTGTGCTTTATGTTTTCCTTCCATTGTGCCTTGTAGATTCATTGATGATGTACATGAGTGTGCTTTATGTATTCCTTCCATTGTGCCTTGTAGATTCATTGATGATGTACATGAGTGTGCTTTATGTATTCCTTCCATTGTGCCTTATAGATTCGTTGGTGATGTACATGAGTGTGCTTTATGTATTCCTTCCATTGTGCCTTGTAGATTCATTGATGATATACATGAGTGTGCTTTATGTTTTCCTTCCATTGTGCCTTGTAGATTCATTGATGATGTACATGAGTGTGCTTTATGTATTCCTTCCATTGTACCTTATAGATTCATTGATGATGTACATGAGTGTGCTTTATGTATTTCTTCCATTGTACCTTATAGATTCATTGGTGATGTACATGAGTGTGCTTTATGTATTCCTTCCATTGTGCCTTGTAGATTCATTGATGATGTACATGAGTGTGCTTTATGTATTTCTTCCATTGTACCTTATAGATTCATTGATGATATACGTGAGTGTGCTTTATGTATTCCTTCCATTGTGCCTTATAGATTAATTGGTAATATACATATATGTGCTTTATATATTTCTTCCATCGACCCCTGCAGATTAATAGATGATATACATGTATGTGCTTTATATATATATCTTCCATTGTGCCTTGTAGATTAATTGGTAATATACATATATGTGCTTTATATATTTCTTCCATCGACCCCTGCAGATTAATAGATGATATACATATATGTGCTTTATGTATATATTCTATTGACTCCTGCAGATGCATTGATAGTAACATAACATAGTAACATAGTTGATCTAGTGGAAGGCAAAAAATACCCTCTGGAGCAATTTCTAATTTAGCTGGTAAAATAAAATTCCTTCCTGAATTCAAATAGCAGCCAGGTATTTCCCTATATCAACATCCTATCTGCTTTGAAGCCATCTGTCATAACTGTCAATATTGTTCTGTGCTAGATAGGCATCCATTGCTTTTTTGAATGCAGTTACATTATCTGCAAGTACAGCATCCCGAGGCAAAGAATTCCATAGCCTTACCAGCCTTACTGTAAAGAATCCCTGCCTTTGTTTTAGTCAAAAGCACCTTTCCTCTAGTCTTTATGGATGACTTCTTGTTGTTAGCTGAAGTCTTTGCGTAAATAATTAATTGGCTAGTTCTTTGTATTGACCCTGAATATAAGTGTAAATGGTAATCATATCACCCCTTATACATCTCTTCTCTAATGTAAACAAACCCAGTTTGGCTAGTCTCTCTTTATAACTCAGATCCTCCAATCCCTTTATCAGTTTTGTTGCACGTCTCTGCACCTTTTCCAGTTCAGTAATGTCTTTTTTTAGAACAGGGGCCCAAAATTGTACTCCATATTCTAGATGAGGCCTAACCAAGGATTTATACAGAGGTAGGATAATATTAGCATCCCTTGCATCTACACCCCTTTTTATGCAGGCTAGTACTCTATTTGCTCTTGCAGCAGCTGAGTGACTCTGCACACTGCTGTGAAGTCTATTGTCTATCAGTTCTCTAATGAGGATTCCCAAGTTGTTTCCCATTTAGAGTATATGTAGCAACCCAACCCAAATGCATAACCTTACATTTATCTACATTAAATGACATCTGCCACTTTTCTGCCCATTCACTCAGTTTATCTGAATCCTTACCTAAAACACCCAGCTCTGTATGTATTTCCTTACACAGCTTAGTGTCATCAGCAAAGATTGAGATGCTACTTTCTATTCCCACTTCTAGATCATTAATAAACAAATTAAAAAGCATTGGGCCCAGGACTGAACCCTGTGGCACCCCACTTATAACTTATTGATGATATACATGTATGTGCTGTGTGTATTTCTTCCATTGTCACCTACAAATTCATTGATGATATACATGTATGTGCTTTATGTATTTCTTCCATTTACCCCTGCACATTCATTGATGACTGACGAAAAAGAAGAGTGATTGCTCATATCTCACATAATCAAACTCTCTGATACTACTAACATGTACAGAAACACACATACACAATGTGTCACAAGCAGTCAGGTTAATGCACTAAGAAAAGTGGTGAAATTCTGTATCACACCAACTATACCATAAGAAAGAGATTAAAAAAATTATATTAATTTAAATAATGTTATCCACTCTTGCTTCAATGCCCCTTTTTATACAAGACAGGACTCTGTTTGCTTTTGCTGCTGCTATCTGACACTGATCACTATTTCCAAGTTTGTAGCTGACAAGGATACTCAGGTCTATCTCTAGCAATGAGTCCCATAAAACGATTCCATTAAATTCATAAGTAGCTTTGGAATTGTTTCCTCCGAAATGCATGACTTTACACTTCCCCACATTAAACTTCATATTCCATTCAAATATAGAGGACTGGGAAGGAACATGTACAGGGGACTGGGAGCAGTGAGGAGGGGACTGGGAGCAGTGAGGAGAGGACTGGGAGGGGACATGTACAGGAGACTGGGAGCAGTGAGGAGAGGATTGGAAGGGGACATGTGCAGTTATTGAAGTAATTGGGAGTGATTGCAACCTTTGGCCTCTGAACTAAGGGTCTCTACTGTGTCACAGGTTCCTCCACATTGTGTGATGGATACATTTATTTCCGGTGGTCTAACCCATTGATAACAGTATATCTACTGCGATCTGTGTGCCATGGTTGTTTGTGTGTCTCACTACGGGAGTGATACCCTGGAAATCACAGTTTACCCTTGTTCATAACTATGGCTATAGCATGTTACCCATCACCCAGTGTGCGGGATCTTCTGCTGGACAGGGCATGTTTCACGTGTACATCTATAGACATGTATGTGTGCTTTGGTCTCTTCTCACTTTAGTCCCCTCAGATTCATTGATGATACACATGTGTGCTTTTGTCTCTTCTCCCTTTACTCACCTCAGATTCATTGATGATATACATGTGTTTTTGTATCTTCTCCATTTACCCCCTCAGATTCACTGATGATATACATGTGTTTTTCTCTCTTCTCCCTTTACCCCCTCATATTTATTGATGATATACATGTGTTTTTCTCTCTTCTCCCTTTACCCCCTCAGATTCATTGATGATATACATGTGTTTTTGTATCATCTCCCTTTACCCCCTCAGATTCATTGATGATATACATGTTTTTGTATCTTCTTCCTTTACCCCTTCAGATTCATTGATGATATACATGTGTTTTTGTATCATCTCCCTTTACCCCCTCAGATTCATTGATGATATACATGTGTTTTTGTCTCTTCTCCCTTTACCCCCTCAGATTCATTGATGATATACATGTGTTTTTGTATCTACTCCCTTTACCCCTTCAGATTCATTGATGATATACATGTGTTTTTGTATCTACTCCCTTTACCCCTTCAGATTCATTGATGATATACATGTGTTTTTGTATCATCTCCCTTTACCCCCTCAGATTCATTGATGATATACATGTGTTTTTGTATCATCTCCCTTTACCCCCTCAGATTCATTGATGATATACATGTGTTTTTGTATCTACTCCCTTTACCCCTTCAGATTCATTGATGATATACATGTGTTTTTGTATCTTCTCCCTTTACCCCCTCAGATTCATTGATGATATACATGTGTTTTTGTATCTTCTTCCTTTACCCCTTCAGATCCATTGATGATATACATGTGTTTTTGTATCTTCTTCCTTTACCCCTCAGATTCATTGATGATATACATGTGTTTTTGTATCTTCTCCCTTTACCCCCTCAGATTCATTGATGATATACATGTGTTTTTGTATCATCTCCCTTTACCCCTTCAGATTCATTGATGATATACATGTGTTTTTGTATCTTCTTCCTTTACCCCTTCAGATTCATTGATGATATACATGTGTTTTTGTATCTTCTTCCTTTACCCCTTCAGATTCATTGATGATATACATGTGTTTTTGTATCATCTCCCTTTACCCCTTCAGATTCATTGATGATATACATGTGTTTTTGTATCATCTCCCTTTACCCCCTCAGATTCATTGATGATATACATGTGTTTTTGTATCATCTCCCTTTACCCCCTCAGATTCATTGATGATATACATGTGTTTTTGTATCTTCTCCCTTTACCCCCTCAGATTCATTGATGATATACATGTGTTTTTGTATCTTCTTCCTTTACCCCTTCAGATTCATTGATGATATACATGTGTTTTTGTATCATCTCCCTTTACCCCTTCAGATTCATTGATGATATACATGTGTTTTTGTATCTTCTTCCTTTACCCCTTCAGATTCATTGATGATATGCATGTGTTTTTGTATCTTCTCCCTTTACCCCCTCAGATTAATTGATGATATACATGTGTTTTTGTATCTACTCCCTTTACCCCTTCAGATTCATTGATGATATACATGTGTTTTTGTATCTTCTTCCTTTACCCCTTCAGATTCATTGATGATATACATGTGCTTTTGTATCTTCTTCCTTTACCCCTCAGATTCATTGATGATATACATGTGTTTTTGTATCTTCTTCCTTTACCCCTCAGATTCATTGATGATATACATGTGTTTTTGTATCTACTCCCTTTACCCCTTCAGATTCATTGATGATATACATGTGTTTTTGTCTCTTCTCCCTTTACTCCCCTCAGATCCATTTGAAGATATACATGCATTCTTAGTTTCTTCTTCTTTTACCCTGCCCCTTAAAGTGTACCTATATATTTATTTTTTATATATATTTGAAAATTTCATTCAAAAATGCCTTGTGTTTCACGTTAACCAAAATTCCAGCAGATGTGCACTTCAGGAATCACACTTTTATTTCTGGGGAAGTGAAAGTCTCTTGGTGCAACACAGTGCTTAATTAACAGGTAAAATGTCACTAGGTACCATCATTAGCCAATGAAACATCACTAAAAAGCTTATTTAATATGCGAAACGTCACTGATACTGCAGGGGGTACAGCAATTAGCATATGGTACCAGGTATGAGTATGTACATAAAGGGTTAGTAATGCCCGAAGATAACTATGTTTTACTGTAGATTAAAATAAAAAGAAATGATGTGCAACAAATCCCATCTCTCAATCCTTTACGATTTGAGAGATATTTGCCGCTAAAGTTCCCCCTCTTACAGCTGACAGCAGGAGATACGAGGCAGCCGACTCGAGGCGGCTGTTCAGCAGGGCCGAAATAACCATCTTTAAGAAGAAATACTTCAATGGAACGGTCTACAAAGTGTGCTTGCAAACCAGGCAAACCAAGCATACTTTGTAGACCGTTCCACTGAAGCAATTCCTTTTAAATAACGGTATTTCGGCTCTGCTGAAGAGCCAACGGCTGGTCCCAGGACCGGTATCTCCTGCTGTCAGCAGAGCACTTTAGTCAGGAGAAGGGGGGGGACTTTACATACGAATATCTCTCACACCATAAAGGTTTGAGAGATGGGATTTGCTGCATATAATTTTTTTTTTTTAAATATACAGTAAAACATAAAGTTATCTTTGGGCATTACTAACCCTTTAACTGTACGTGTGCTGGTCTTTTGAGCAACATGACACACAAGCAGTTTTTAGTGAACTTGAATGAAGGTGACAGGTCCAGTTGGAATCCATTGATGATACTCATGAGTCTTCCTTCTCTCCCCACCTGTACAGATTCAGTGGTATGCAAGTTGGAGATTCCCTGCTACTCTTTGAGTGAAGATGAATATTCAGGGTACCGTCCTCTGAGTGCTGAAAGTGACCCTGAGGAGGTGGGCCTGGGGGGCTTGCCTTCACCATGTGGGCAGTGTGGGACCACCCTGGGAGACACCCCTCGCTTCCTGGATCTGGTCCTTGGGCACCGCTGCATGCCTTGCCTAACCTCTTCCTCCTCTGCTGGGGAGTCCCCTCCTCCCACAGTGAACTCTAATACCCCAACCACAGAGATGGCCTCGCAGGGACAAAAGGAACGTGTGCTCTTTCCCTGCCAACTGTGCCCCTTCTCCACCCACTATTCCAGCCACTTAAAGCGTCACATGAAGACACACAATGGGGAGAAGCCATTCCGTTGCCCTCACTGCCTCTATGCGTCTTCGCAGCTCGTCAACCTTAAGCGCCACCTGCGCACCCATACAGGGGAGAAACCTTTCCGGTGCGAGCACTGTGGCTTTTCCTGCAGTAGCCCTGGGAACTTAAAGAGACACCAACGCGTCCACACCCAGGAGAAGCCATATGCTTGTAATCTGTGCCCATATCGCTGCAACCAGAGCCGCAACCTCAAACGCCACCTCCTCGGCCACCGTAGAAGAGGCCAGGAGAGGCAGCGCCATGGAGGTCAGAGAGATGGAGATGAAGAGGATGGAGAAGAGGCAGAAGATGAAGAGGAGAAAAAGGTTGGAAGAAAAGGTGAAGGTGAATTCTTCTATTTCACTCCGACTGGAGGCTGACCCGTACTCTTCACGCCACTTTTCTCCTTTACACAGTAAACGAAAGGAAAGTCTGCGCATCAGATCCTTTACAGGTCAATAACCGGTGACTTACTGTAGATAACAAACAGCGGGGCTTAGTTCATGTTTCTGGCCTAAAGTACGATCAGCTTGCCTGCCCCATCAAGGCACCCCAGATTTAGGCAAGTGTCTATCGGCCTCCAATCTGTGAACATGCATTTGGTATAAGACAGTTAAAAAACAATTATACCACCTTACCCCTACTGTGAGGGCAATAAGGGAAGTAGTTATATCCTAAATCACCTGATACAGGGAGCTACCAACCAGAGGCAGACAGGGACTTGCCTAAATCTGGGGTGCATTGAAGGGATAGGCAAGCTTATCCTGCTTTTGGAAGAAACGTGTAACTAAATCCAACTGTTTATTATCCATAATAATACATCCCTGGTCATTTGTAAAAGATCTGACGCACAGACTTTCCTTCTATTTACTTTGTGTATGTAGCCATTACATAGTTATTGCTGCCCTCCTGACTATACAGTACTGTGCAACAGTGTTAGGCAGGTGTGAAAAAACAAAACGTAAGATTGCTTTCAAAAATAGGCATGTTAATAGTTTATTTATATCAATTAACAAAATGCATAGTGAGTGATCAGAAGAAAAATCCAAATCAGTATTTGGTGTGACCACCCTTTGCCTTCAAAATGCCATCAGGTCTTCTAGGTAAACTTTCATATAGTCAGGTGTATGATTAAATAATTATACCAAACGGGTGCTAATGATCATCAGTTTAATATGTGGGAGGAAATACAGTCATTACCACAAACAGCTGTGTGAGAGGATATAATCTGGTGGGTGTTATCACTAGAAAACTAACTGCATTTCTCAGTGAGAGAGATTTTGATTGTGTGAGATATTGGAACTCCAGATTTCCACTTTGTTTGATAAGGCCAACTGCAGGGTGACACAGACAGAAGGGAGATATAGGACATGGAGTCTGTCCCTCCCACTGCAGGGTGACACAGACAGAAGGGAGATATAGGACAAGGAGTCTGTCCCTCCCAACTGCAGGGTGACACAGACAGAAGGGAGATATAGGACATGGAGTCTATCCCTCCCACTGCAGGGTGATACAGACAGAAGGGAGATATAGGACATGGAGTCTATCCCTCACACTGCAGGGTGACACAGACAGAAGGGAGATATAGGACATGGAGTCTGTCCCTCCCACTGCAGGGTGACACAGACAGAAGGGAGATATAGGACATGGAGTCTGTCCCTCCCACTGCAGGGAGACACAGACAGAAGGGAGATATAGGACACGGGGTCTGTCCCTCACACTGCAGGGTGACACAGGCAGAAGGGAGATATAGGACACGGGGTCTGTCCCTCCCACTGCAGGGTGACACAGACAGAAGGGAGATATAGGACATGGAGTCTGCCCCTCCTACTGCAGGGTGACACAGAGAGAAGGGAGATATAGGACATGGAGTCTGCCCCTCCCACTGCAGGGTGACACAGACAGAAGGGAGCTATAGGACATGGAGTCTGTCCCTCCCACTGCAGGGTGACACAGACAGAAGGGATCTATAGGACACGGAGTCTGTCCCTCCCACTGCAGGGTGACACAGACAGAAGGGATCTATAGGACACGGAGTCTGTCCCTCCCACTGCAGGGTGACACAGACAGGAGGGAGATATAGGACATGCAGTCTGTCCCTCCCACTGCAGGGTGACACAGACAGAAGGGAGATATAGGACATGGAGTCTGTCCCTCCCACTGCAGGGTGACACAGACAGAAGGGAGATATAGGACATGGAGTCTGCCCCTCCCACTGCAGGGTGACACAGACAGAAGGGAGATACAGGACATGTAGTCTGCCCCTCCCACTGCAGGGTGACACAGACAGACGGGAGATATAGGACATGAAGTCTGCCCCTCCCACTCCAGGGTGACACAGACAGAAGGGAGATATAGGACATGGAGTCTGTTCCTCCCACTGTAGGGTGACACAGACAGAAGGGAGATACAGGACATGGAGTCTGTCCCTCCCACTGCAGGGTGACACAGACAGAAGGGAGATATAGGACATGGAGTCTGCCCCTCCCACTGCAGGGTGACACAGACAGAAGGGAGATACAGGACACGGAGTCTGTCCCTCCCACTGCAGGGTGACACAGACAGAAGGGATCTATAGGACATGGAGTCTGACCCTCCCACTGCAGGGTGACACAGACAGAAGGGAGATATAGGACATGGAGTCTGTCCCTCCCACTGCAGGGTGACACAGACAGAAGAGATCTATAGGACATGTAGTCTGTCCCTCCCACTGCAGGGTGACACAGACAGAAGGGAGATATAGGACATGTAGTCTGTCCCTCCCACTGCAGGGAGACACAGACAGAAGGGATCTATAGGACACGGAGTCTGTCCCTCCCACTGCAGGGTGACACAGACAGAAGGGAGATATAGGACATGGAGTCTGCCCCTCCCACTGCAGGGTGACACAGACAGAAGGGAGATATAGGACATGTAGTCTGCCCCTCCCACTGCAGGGTGACACAGACAGAAGGGAGATATAGGACATGTAGTCTGTCCCTCCCACTGCAGGGTGACACAGACAGAAGGGATCTATAGGACATGTAGTCTGTCCCTCCCACTGCAGGGTGACACAGACAGAAGGGATCTATAGGACATGGAGTCTGTCCCTCCCACTGCAGGATGACACAGACAGAAGGGAGATATAGGACATGTAGTCTGCCCCTCCCACTGCAGGGTGACACAGACAGAAGGGAGATATAGGACATGTAGTCTGCCCCTCCCACTGCAGGGTGACACAGACAGAAGGGATCTATAGGACATGTAGTCTGTCCCTTCCACTGCAGGGTGACACAGACAGAAGGGAGATATAGGACATGGAGTCTGTCCCTCCCACTGCAGGGAGACACAGACAGAAGGGAGATATAGGACACGGAGTCTGTCCCTCCCACTGCAGGGTGACACAGACAGAAGGGAGATATAGGACATGGAGTCTGCCCCTCCCACTGCAGGGTGACACAGACAGAAGGGAGATATAGGACATGTAGTCTGTCCCTCCCACTGCAGGGTGACACAGACAGAAGGGAGATATAGGACATGTAGTCTGTCCCTCCCACTGCAGGGTGACACAGACAGAAGGGAGATATAGGACATGGAGTCTGTCCCTCCCACTGCAGGGTGACACAGACAGAAGGGAGATATGGGACATGTAGTCTGCCCCTCCCACTGCAGGGTGACACAGACAGACGGGAGATATAGGACATGAAGTCTGCCCCTCCCACTCCAGGGTGACACAGACAGAAGGGAGATATAGGACATGGAGTCTCTTCCTCCCACTGTAGGGTGATACAGACAGAAGGGAGATATAGGACATGGAGTCTGTCCCTCCCACTGCAGGGTGACACAGACAGAAGGGAGATATAGGACATGGAGTCTGTTCCTCCCACTGCAGGATGACACAGACAGAAGGGAGATATAGGACATGGAGTCTGTCCCTCCCACTGCAGGGTGACACAGACAGAAGGGAGATATAGGAGATGGAGTCTGACCCTCCCACTGCAGGGTGACACAGACAGAAGGGAGATATAGGACATGTAGTCTGCCCCTCCCACTGCAGGGTGACACAGACAGAAGGGAGATATAGGACACGGAGTCTGTCCCTCCCACTGCAGGGTGACACAGACAGAAGGGAGATATAGGACATGGAGTCTGTTCCTCCCACTGCAGGGTGACACAGACAGAAGGGAGATATAGGACACGGAGTCTGTCCCTCCCACTGCAGGGTGACACAGACAGAAGGGAGATATAGGACATGAAGTCTGTCCCTCCCACTGCAGGGTGACACAGACAGAAGGGATCTATAGGACATGGAGTCTGACCCTCCCACTGCAGGGTGACACAGACAGAAGGGAGATATAGGACATGGAGTCTGTCCCTCCCACTGCAGGGTGACACAGACAGAAGGGATCTATAGGACACGGAGTCTGTCCCTCCCACTGCAGGGTGACACAGACAGAAGGGATCTATAGGACACGGAGTCTGTCCCTCCCACTGCAGGGTGACACAGACAGGAGGGAGATATAGGACATGCAGTCTGTCCCTCCCACTGCAGGGTGACACAGACAGAAGGGAGATATAGGACATGGAGTCTGCCCCTCCCACTGCAGGGTGACACAGACAGAAGGGAGATATAGGACATGTAGTCTGCCCCTCCCACTGCAGGGTGACACAGACAGAAGGGAGATATAGGACATGGAGTCTGTCCCTCCCACTGCAGGGTGACACAGACAGAAGGGAGATATAAGACATGTAGTCTGTCCCTCCCACTGCAGGGTGACACAGACAGAAGGGAGATATAAGACACGGAGTCTGTCCCTCCCACTGCAGGGTGATACAGACAGAAGGGAGCTATAGGACATGTAGTCTGTCCCTCCCACTGCAGGGTGACACAGACAGAAGGGAGATATAGGACATGGAGTCTGTCCCTCCCACTGCAGGGGGACACAGACAGAAGGGAGATATGGGACATGGAGTCTGTCCCTCCCACTGCAGGGTGATACAGACAGAAGGGAGCTATAGGACATGGAGTCTGTCCCTCCCACTGCAGGGTGACACAGACAGAAGGGAGATATAGGACACGGAGTCTGTCCCTCCCACTGCAGGGTGACACAGACAGAAGGGAGATATAGGACATGTAGTCTGTCCCTCCCACTGCAGGGTGACACAGACAGAAGGGAGATATAGGACATGGAGTCTGTCCCTCCCACTGCAGGGTGACACAGACAGAAGGGAGATATGGGACATGTAGTCTGCCCCTCCCACTGCAGGGTGACACAGACAGACGGGAGATATAGGACATGAAGTCTGCCCCTCCCACTCCAGGGTGACACAGACAGAAGGGAGATATAGGACATGGAGTCTCTTCCTCCCACTGTAGGGTGACACAGACAGAAGGGAGATATAGGACATGGAGTCTGTTCCTCCCACTGCAGGATGACACAGACAGAAGGGAGATATAGGACATGGAGTCTGTCCCTCCCACTGCAGGGTGACACAGACAGAAGGGAGATATAGGAGATGGAGTCTGACCCTCCCACTGCAGGGTGACACAGACAGAAGGGAGATATAGGACATGTAGTCTGCCCCTCCCACTGCAGGGTGACACAGACAGAAGGGAGATATAGGACACGGAGTCTGTCCCTCCCACTGCAGGGTGACACAGACAGAAGGGAGATATAGGACATGGAGTCTGTTCCTCCCACTGCAGGGTGACACAGACAGAAGGGAGATATAGGACACGGAGTCTGTCCCTCCCACTGCAGGGTGACACAGACAGAAGGGAGATATAGGACATGAAGTCTGTCCCTCCCACTGCAGGGTGACACAGACAGAAGGGATCTATAGGACATGGAGTCTGACCCTCCCACTGCCGGGTGACACAGACAGAAGGGAGATATAGGACATGGAGTCTGTCCCTCCCACTGCAGGGTGACACAGACAGAAGGGATCTATAGGACACGGAGTCTGTCCCTCCCACTGCAGGGTGACACAGACAGAAGGGATCTATAGGACACGGAGTCTGTCCCTCCCACTGCAGGGTGACACAGACAGGAGGGAGATATAGGACATGCAGTCTGTCCCTCCCACTGCAGGGTGACACAGACAGAAGGGAGATATAGGACATGGAGTCTGCCCCTCCCACTGCAGGGTGACACAGACAGAAGGGAGATATAGGACATGTAGTCTGCCCCTCCCACTGCAGGGTGACACAGACAGAAGGGAGATATAGGACATGGAGTCTGTCCCTCCCACTGCAGGGTGACACAGACAGAAGGGAGATATAAGACATGTAGTCTGTCCCTCCCACTGCAGGGTGACACAGACAGAAGGGAGATATAAGACACGGAGTCTGTCCCTCCCACTGCAGGGTGATACAGACAGAAGGGAGCTATAGGACATGTAGTCTGTCCCTCCCACTGCAGGGTGACACAGACAGAAGGGAGATATAGGACATGGAGTCTGTCCCTCCCACTGCAGGGGGACACAGACAGAAGGGAGATATGGGACATGGAGTCTGTCCCTCCCACTGCAGGGTGATACAGACAGAAGGGAGCTATAGGACATGGAGTCTGTCCCTCCCACTGCAGGGTGACACAGACAGAAGGGAGATATAGGACACGGAGTCTGTCCCTCCCACTGCAGGGTGACACAGACAGAAGGGAGATATAGGACACGGAGTCTGTCCCTCCCACTGCAGGGTGACACAGACAGAAGGGAGATATAGGACATGGAGTCTGCCCCTCCCACTGCAGGGTGACACAGACAGAAGGGAGATATAGGACATGTAGTCTGTCCCTCCCACTGCAGGGTGACACAGACAGAAGGGATCTATAGGACATGTAGTCTGTCCCTCCCACTGCAGGGTGACACAGACAGAAGGGAGATATAGGACATGGAGTCTGTCCCTCCCACTGCAGGGTGACACAGACAGAAGGGAGATATGGGACATGTAGTCTGTCCCTCCCACTGCAGGGTGACACAGACAGAAGGGAGATATAGGACATGTAGTCTGTCCCTCCCACTGCAGGGTGACACAGACAGAAGGGAGATATAGGACATGGAGTCTGCCCCTCCCACTGCAGGGTGACACAGACAGAAGGGAGATATAGGACATGTAGTCTGTCCCTCCCACTGCAGGGTGACACAGACAGAAGGGAGATATAGGACATGTAGTCTGTCCCTCCCACTGCAGGGTGACACAGACAGAAGGGAGATATGGGACATGTAGTCTGTCCCTCCCACTGCAGGGTGATACAGACAGAAGGGAGATATAGGACACGGGGTCTGTCCCTCCCACTGCAGGGTGACACAGACAGAAGGGAGATATAGGACACGGGGTCTGTCCCTCCCACTGCAGGGTGACACAGACAGAAGGGAGATATAGGACATGTAGTCTGTCCCTCCCACTGCAGGGTGACACAGACAGAAGGGAGATATAGGACATGGAGTCTGCCCCTCCCACTGCAGGGTGACACAGACAGAAGGGAGATATAGGACATGTAGTCTGTCCCTCCCACTGCAGGGTGACACAGACAGAAGGGATCTATAGGACACGGAGTCTGTCCCTCCCACTGCAGGGTGACACAGACAGAAGGGATCTATAGGACACGGAGTCTGTCCCTCCCACTGCAGGGTGACACAGACAGGAGGGAGATATAGGACATGCAGTCTGTCCCTCCCACTGCAGGGTGACACAGACAGAAGGGAGATATAGGACATGGAGTCTGCCCCTCCCACTGCAGGGTGACACAGACAGAAGGGAGATATAGGACATGTAGTCTGCCCCTCCCACTGCAGGGTGACACAGACAGAAGGGAGATATAGGACATGGAGTCTGTCCCTCCCACTGCAGGGTGACACAGACAGAAGGGAGATATAAGACATGTAGTCTGTCCCTCCCACTGCAGGGTGACACAGACAGAAGGGAGATATAGGACATGGAGTCTGTCCCTCCCACTGCAGGGTGACACAGACAGAAGGGAGATATAAGACACGGAGTCTGTCCCTCCCACTGCAGGGTGATACAGACAGAAGGGAGCTATAGGACATGTAGTCTGTCCCTCCCACTGCAGGGTGACACAGACAGAAGGGAGATATAGGACATGGAGTCTGTCCCTCCCACTGCAGGGGGACACAGACAGAAGGGAGATATGGGACATGGAGTCTGTCCCTCCCACTGCAGGGTGATACAGACAGAAGGGAGCTATAGGACATGGAGTCTGTCCCTCCCACTGCAGGGTGACACAGACAGAAGGGAGATATAGGACACGGAGTCTGTCCCTCCCACTGCAGGGTGACACAGACAGAAGGGAGATATAGGACATGGAGTCTGCCCCTCCCACTGCAGGGTGACACAGACAGAAGGGAGATATAGGACATGTAGTCTGTCCCTCCCACTGCAGGGTGACACAGACAGAAGGGATCTATAGGACATGTAGTCTGTCCCTCCCACTGCAGGATGACACAGACAGAAGGGAGATATAGGACATGGAGTCTGTCCCTCCCACTGCAGGGTGACACAGACAGAAGGGAGATATGGGACATGTAGTCTGTCCCTCCCACTGCAGGGTGACACAGACAGAAGGGAGATATAGGACATGTAGTCTGTCCCTCCCACTGCAGGGTGACACAGACAGAAGGGAGATATAGGACATGGAGTCTGCCCCTCCCACTGCAGGGTGACACAGACAGAAGGGACATATAGGACATGTAGTCTGTCCCTCCCACTGCAGGGTGACACAGACAGAAGGGAGATATAGGACATGTAGTCTGTCCCTCCCACTGCAGGGTGACACAGACAGAAGGGAGATATGGGACATGTAGTCTGTCCCTCCCACTGCAGGGTGATACAGACAGAAGGGAGATATAGGACACGGGGTCTGTCCCTCCCACTGCAGGGTGACACAGACAGAAGGGAGATATAGGACACGGGGTCTGTCCCTCCCACTGCAGGGTGACACAGACAGAAGGGAGATATAGGACATGGAGTCTGTCCCTCCCACTGCAGGGTGACACAGACAGAAGGGAGATATAGGACATGGAGTCTGTCCCTCCCACTGCAGGGTGACACAGACAGAAGGGAGATATGGGACATGGAGTCTGTCCCTCCCACTGCAGGGTGACACAGACAGAAGGGAGATATAGGACATGTAGTCTGTCCCTCCCACTGCAGGGTGACACAGACAGAAGGGAGATATAGGACATGGAGTCTGCCCCTCCCACTGCAGGGTGACACAGACAGAAGGGAGATATAGGACATGTAGTCTGTCCCTCCCACTGCAGGGTGACACAGACAGAAGGGAGATATAGGACATGGAGTCTGTCCCTCCCACTGCAGGGTGACACAGACAGAAGGGAGATATGGGACATGTAGTCTGTCCCTCCCACTGCAGGGTGACACAGACAGAAGGGAGATATGGGACATGTAGTCTGTCCCTCCCACTGCAGGGTGACATAGATAGGGTTGTGATTAATATCAGATTCACTGTTTATTGTGTCCTCTTGCCCACAGATGTCCTGGCTACTGTCCTCTCGCTCCCAGTGACCTCCAGTGACCTGGATGAATTCCTGCCCTCCTGCGCCCAGATGAGCCGTGTCCCTTCTGCTCCTGCTCCTCCACCTCCTCCGGATGATGGGCTCCCTGAATTACTCTTTCCCTTCACCTGCCGCTCCTGCGGCCTGGTCCTAGATGAGGGCTGCCCCCAGGACAGTGAGTGTGACGGTGGTGCCCCAGAGGGGCAATCCTGCTCTCGCTGCACCTCCTCTTCTGCCCCGGAGAGCCCCGGAAAGGGCTTCTCCTGTGTCCTGTGCTCCTTTGTCACTCACTACCCCAACCACCTGTCTCGTCACATGAAGACCCACAGCGGGGAGAAGCCCTACAAATGCCAGCTTTGCTCTTATGCGTCCGCCCACTATGACAACCTGAAGCGACATCAGCGGGTACACACAGGGGAGAAGCCGTACAAGTGCCAGCTGTGTGACTATGCCTGCGGGAATCTGGCAAACTTAAAGCGGCATGGGCGAATCCACTCAGGGGATAAACCCTTCCGCTGTGGCCTGTGCAACTACAGCTGTAATCAGAGTATGAACCTGAAGCGCCACATGCTCCGGCACACGGGGGAGAAGCCCTTCCGCTGCGCACAGTGCCACTACACCACGGGACACTGGGACAACTACAAGCGCCACCAAAAGACTCATGGACACTCTCCTGAAGGTTGGATCAATCCACACAGGAGCAGCGAGTCCCCTTCATCACCAAGACGTCTCTCTTAACTACTTACACCTCTCCGCAGGGTTGGTTCAGAAATCCGCCCACTTGACTGGGTGATATCGGGGCAGTCGGTAATGCAGGTACCAGACTGCACAGCGCCCACAAGCTAAGAAACAGGCAGGGGCACAGTTCAGACTGCTCAGACCCTGGAGTCCTCAAGGACAATAGGGCAAGAGCAGTTATCACACTGTTCGGTGCCCGCAGGGCTTGATGTGACTTATGGCACGGACAGTCTGTAGAAAGGTTACCAGACTGTTCGGTGCCCACAGGGCTGGATGAGAGTCATGGCATGGACAGTCTGTAGCACACTTACCAGACTGGTCAGTGCCCATGGGGCATGTCTGAGAATGGGGCATTATGCCGTACAGTTACCAGTCTGCCCTTACACAGGCCTTTAAATAGAGGGATCTACTGTGTGTTATCCACTTTATATCTGATCACTAGTGAGATAATCACTGGTATAATCACAGAGAGGAGACAGGTCTGTAACTAGAGGGATCTACTGTGTGTTATCCACTTTATATCTGGTCACTAGTGAGATAATCACTGGTATAATCACAGAGAGGAGACAGGTCTGTAAATAGAGGGATCTACTGTCTGTTATCCACTTTATATCTGGTCACTAGTGAGATAATCACTGGTATAATCACAGAGAGGAGACAGGTCTGTAAATAGAGGGATCTACTGTGTGTTATCCACTTTATATCTGATCACTAGTGAGATAATCACTGGTATAATCACACAGAGAGGAGACAGGTCTGTAAATAGAGGGATCTACTGTGTGTTATCCACTTTATATCTGATCACTAGTGAGATAATCACTGGTATAATAACAGAGAGGAGACAGGTCTGTAAATAGAGGGATCTACTGTGTGTTATCCACTTTATATCTGATCACTAGTGAGATAATCACTGGTATAATCACACAGAGAGGAGACAGGTCTGTAAATAGAGGGATCTACTGTGTGTTATCCACTTTATATCTGGTCACTAGTGAGATATTCACTGGTATAATCACAGAGAGGAGACAGGTCTGTAAATAGAGGGATCTACTGTGTGTTATCCACTTTATATCTGATCACTAGTGAGATAATCACTGGTATAATCACACAGAGAGGAGACAGGTCTGTAAATAGAGGGATCTACTGTGTGTTATCCACTTTATATCTGATCAGTAGTGAGATAATCACTGGTATAATCACAGAGGAGACAGGTCTGTAACTAGAGGGATCTACTGTCTGTTATCCACTTTATATCTGATCACTAGTGAGATAATCACTGGTATAATCACAGAGAGGAGACAGGTCTGTAAATAGAGGGATCTACTGTGTGTTATCCACTTTATATCTGATCACTAGTGAGATAATCACTGGTATAATCACAGAGAGGAGACAGGTCTGTAAATAGAGGGATCTACTGTGTGTTATCCACTTTATATCTGATCACTAGTGAGATAATCACTGGTATAATCACACAGAGAGGAGACAGGTCTGTAAATAGAGGGATCTACTGTGTGTTATCCACTTTATATCTGATCACTAGTGAGATAATCACTGGTATAATCACACAGAGAGGAGACAGGTCTGTAAATAGAGGGATCTACTGTGTGTTATCCACTTTATATCTGATCACTAGTGAAATAATCACTGGTATAATCACACAAAGAGAGGAGACAGGTCTGTAAATAGAGGGATCTACTGTGTGTTATCCACTTTATATCTGATCACTAGTGAGATAATCACTGGTATAATCACAGAGGAGACAGGTCTGTAAATAGAGGGATCTACTGTGTGTTATCCACTTTATATCTGATCAGTAGTGAGATAATCACTGGTATAATCACAGAGGAGACAGGTCTGTAACTAGAGGGATCTACTGTCTGTTATCCACTTTATATCTGATCAGTAGTGAGATAATCACTGGTATAATCACAGAGAGGAGACAAGTCTGTAAATAGAGGGATCTACTGTCTGTTATCCACTTTATATCTGATCAGTAGTGAGATAATCACTGGTATAATCACAGAGAGGAGACAGGTCTGTAAATAGAGGCATCTACTGTCTGTTATCCACTTTATATCTGGTCACTAGTGAGATAATCACTGGTATAATCACAGAGGAGACAGGTCTGTAAATAGAGGGATCTACTGTCTGTTATCCACTTTATATCTGATCAGTAGTGAGATAATCACTGGTATAATCACAGAGAGGAGACAGGTCTGTAAATAGAGGGATCTACTGTCTGTTATCCACTTTATATCTGATCACTAGTGAGATAATCACTGGTATAATCACAGAGAGGAGACAGGTCTATAAATAGAGGGATCTACTGTGTGTTATCTACTTTATATCTGATCACTAGTGAGATAATCACTGGTATAATCACAGAGAGGAGACAGGTCTGTAAATAGTGGGATCTACTGTGTGTTATCCACTTTATATCTGATCACTAGTGAGATAATCACTGGTATAATCACAGAGAGGAGACAGGTCTGTAAATAGAGGGATCTACTGTCTGTTATCCACTTTATATCTGATCACTAGTGAGATAATCACTGGTATAATCACAGAGAGGAGACAGGTCTGTAAATAGAGGGATCTACTGTGTGTTATCCACTTTATATCTGATCACTAGTGAGATAATCACTGGTATAATCACAGAGAGGAGACAGGTCTGTAAATAGAGGGATCTACTGTGTGTTATCTACTTTATATCTGATCACTAGTGAGATAATCACTGGTATAATCACAGAGAGGAGACAGGTCTGTAAATAGTGGGATCTACTGTGTGTTATCCACTTTATATCTGATCACTAGTGAGATAATCACTGGTATAATCACAGAGAGGAGACAGGTCTGTAAATAGAGGGATCTACTGTCTGTTATCCACTTTATATCTGATCACTAGTGAGATAATCACTGGTATAATCACAGAGAGGAGACAGGTCTGTAAATAGAGGGATCTACTGTGTGTTATCTACTTTATATCTGATCACTAGTGAGATAATCACTGGTATAATCACAGAGAGGAGACAGGTCTGTAAATAGAGGGATCTACTGTCTGTTATCCACTTTATATCTGATCACTAGTGAGATAATCACTGGTATAATCACAGAGAGGAGACAGGTCTGTAAATAGAGGGATCTACTGTGTGTTATCCACTTTATATCTGATCACTAGTGAGATAATCACTGGTATAATCACAGAGAGGAGACAGGTCTGTAAATAGAGGGATCTACTGTGTGTTATCTACTTTATATCTGATCACTAGTGAGATAATCACTGGTATAATCACAGAGAGGAGACAGGTCTGTAAATAGTGGGATCTACTGTGTGTTATCCACTTTATATCTGATCACTAGTGAGATAATCACTGGTATAATCACAGAGAGGAGACAGGTCTGTAAATAGAGGGATCTACTGTCTGTTATCCACTTTATATCTGATCACTAGTGAGATAATCACTGGTATAATCACAGAGAGGAGACAGGTCTGTAAATAGAGGGATCTACTGTGTGTTATCTACTTTATATCTGATCACTAGTGAGATAATCACTGGTATAATCACAGAGGAGACAGGTTTGTAAATAGTGGGATCTACTGTGTGTTATCCACTTTATATCTGATCACTAGTGAGATAATCACTGGTATAATCACAGAGGAGACAGGTCTGTAAATAGAGGGATCTACTGTCTGTTATCCTCTTTATATCTGATCACTAGTGAGATAATCACTGGTATAATCACAGAGGAGACAAGTCTGTAAATAGAGGGATCTACTGTCTGTTATCCACTTTATATCTGGTCACTAGTGAGATAATCACTGGTATAATCACAGAGAGGAGACAAGTCTGTAAATAGAGGGATCTACTGTCTGTTATCCACTTTATATCTGGTCACTAGTGAGATAATCACTGGTATAATCACTGAGGAGACAAGTCTGTAAATAGAGGGATCTACTGTCTGTTATCCACTTTATATCTGGTCACTAGTGAGATAATCACTGGTATAATCACTGAGGAGACAAGTCTGTAAATAGAGGGATCTACTGTCTGTTATCCACTTTATATCTGGTCACTAGTGAGATAATCACTGGTATAATCACTGAGGAGACAGGTCTGTAAATAGAGGGATCTACTGTGTGTTATCCACTTTATATCTGATCACTAGTGAGATAATCACTGGTATAATCACTGAGGAGACAAGTCTGTAAATAGAGGGATCTACTGTGTGTTATCTACTTTATATCTGATCACTAGTGAGATAATCACTGGTATAATCACAGAGAAGACAGGTCTGTAAATAGAGGGATCTACTGTGTGTTATCCACTTTATATCTGGTCACTAGTGAGATAATCACTGGTATAATCACTGAGGAGACAGGTCTGTAAATAGAGGGATCTACTGTCTGTTATCCACTTTATATCTGATCACTAGTGAGATAATCACTGGTATAATCACTGAGGAGACAGGTCTGTAAATAGAGGGATCTACTGTCTGTTATCCACTTTATATCTGGTCACTAGTGAGATAATCACTGGTATAATCACTGAGGAGACATGTCTGTAAATAGAGGGATCTACTGTGTGTTATCCACTTTATATCTGGTCACTAGTGAGATAATCACTGGTATAATCACAGAGAGGAGGCAGGTCTGTAAATAGAGGGATCTACTGTGTGTTATCCACTTTATATCTGGTCACTAGTGAGATAATCACTGGTATAATCACAGAGGAGACAGGTCTGTAAATAGAGGGATCTACTGTCTGTTATCCACTTTATATCTGGTCACTAGTGAGATAATCACTGGTATAATCACAGAGGAGACAGGTCTGTAAATAGAGGGATCTACTGTCTGTTATCCACTTTATATCTGGTCACTAGTGAGATAATCACTGGTATAATCACAGAGGAGACAGGTCTGTAAATAGAGGGATCTACTGTCTGTTATCCACTTTATATCTGATCACTAGTGAGATAATCACTGGTATAATCACAGAGAGGAGACAGGTCTGTAAATAGAGGGATCTACTGTCTGTTATCCACTTTATATCTGATCACTAGTGAGATAATCACTGGTATAAACACAGAGAGAAGACATGTCTGTAAATAGAGGGATCTACTGTCTGTTATCCACTTTATATCTGGTCACTAGTGAGATAATCACTGGTATAATCACAGAGAGGAGACAAGTCTGTAAATAGAGGGATCTACTGTGTGTTATCTACTTTATATCTGATCACTAGTGAGATAATCACTGGTATAATCACAGAGAGGAGACAGGTCTGTAACTAGAGGGATCTACTGTCTGTTATCCACTTTATATCTGGTCACTAGCGAGATAATCACTGGTATAATCACAGAGAAGACAGGTCTGTAAATAGAGCGATCTACTGTCTGTTATCCACTTTATATCTGATCACTAGTGAGATAATCACTGATATAATCACAGAGAGGAGACAAGTCTGTAAATAGAGGGATCTACTGTCTGTTATCCACTTTATATCTGATCAGTAGTGAGATAATCACTGGTATAATCACAGAGAGGAGGCAAGTCTGTAAATAGAGGGATCTACTGTGTGTTATCCACTTTATATCTGATCACTAGTGAGATAATCACTGGTATAATCACAGAGAAGACAGGTCTGTAAATAGAGGGATCTACTGTGTGTTATCCACTTTATATCTGGTCACTAGTGAGATAATCACTGGTATAATCACAGAGAGGAGACAAGTCTGTAAATAGAGGGATCTACTGTCTGTTATCCACTTTATATCTGATCACTAGTGAGATAATCACTGGTATAATCACAGAGAGGAGGCAAGTCTGTAAATAGAGGGATCTATTGTCTGTTATCCTCTTTATATCTGAACACTAGTGAGATAATCACTGGTATAATCACAGAGAAGACAGGTCTGTAAATAGAGGGATCTACTGTCTGTTATCCACTTTATATCTGGTCACTAGTGAGATAATCACTGGTATAATCACAGAGAAGACAGGTCTGTAAATAGAGGGATCTACTGTCTGTTATCCACTTTATATCTGGTCACTAGTGAGATAATCACTGGTATAATCACAGAGAGGAGACAGGTCTGTAAATAGAGGGATCTACTGTCCACTTTATATCTAGTCACTAGTGAGATATTCATTCGTATAATCACAGAGAGGAGACAGATCTGTAAATAGAGGGATCTACTGTGTGTTATCCACTTTATATCTGATCACTAGTGAGATAATCACAGAGGAGACAGGTCTGTAAATAGAGGGATCTACTATGTGTTATTCACTTTATATCTGATCACTAGTGAGATAATCACTGGTATAATCACAGAGGAGACAGGTCTGTAAATAGAGGGATCTACTGTCTGTTATCCACTTTATATCTGATCACTAGTGAGATAATCACTGGTATAATCACAGAGAGGAGGCAAGTCTGTAAATAGAGGGATCTACTGTGTGTTCTCCACTTTATATCTGGTCACTAGTGAGATAATCACTGGTATAATAACAGAGAGGAGGCAAGTCTGTAAATAGAGGGATCTACTGTGTGTTATCCACTTTATATCTGATCACTAGTGAGATAATCACTGGTATAATCACACAGAGAGGAGACAGGTCTGTAAATAGAGGGATCTACTGTGTGTTATCCACTTTATATCTGGTCACTAGTGAGATATTCACTGGTATAATCACAGAGAGGAGACAGGTCTGTAAATAGAGGGATCTACTGTCTGTTATCCACTTTATATCTGATCACTAGTGAGATAATCACTGGTATAATCACAGAGGAGACAGGTCTGTAAATAGAGGGATCTACTGTCTGTTATCCACTTTATATCTGATCACTAGTGAGATAATCACTGGTATAATCACACAGAGACAAGACAGGTCTGTAAATAGAGGGATCTACTGTCTGTTATCCTCTTTATATCTGATCACTAGTGAGATAATCACTGGTATAATCACACAGAGACAAGACAGGTCTGTAAATAGAGGGATCTACTGTGTGTTATCCACTTTATATCTGGTCATTAGTGAGATAATCACTGGTATAATCACAGAGAGGAGACAGGTCTGTAAATAGAGGGATCTACTGTCTGTTACCCACTTTATATCTGATCACTAGTGAGATAATCACTGGTATAATCACAGAGGAGACAGGTCTGTAAATAGAGGGATCTACTGTCTGTTATCCACTTTATATCTGATCACAGTGAGATAATCACTGGTGTAATCACAGAGAAGACAGGTCTGTAAATAGAGGGATCTACTGTCCACTTTATATCTGGTCACTAGTGAGATAATCACTGGTATAATCACAGAGAGGAGACAGGTCTGTAAATAGAGGGATCTACTGTGTGTTATTCACTTTATATCTGATCACTAGTGAGATAATCACTGGTATAATCACAGAGGAGACAGGTCTGTAAATAGAGGGATCTACTGTCTGTTATCCACTTTATATCTGATCACTAGTGAGATAATCACTGGTATAATCACAGAGAGGAGGCAAGTCTGTAAATAGAGGGATCTACTGTGTGTTCTCCACTTTATATCTGGTCACTAGTGAGATAATCACTGGTATAATAACAGAGAGGAGGCAAGTCTGTAAATAGAGGGATCTACTGTGTGTTATCCACTTTATATCTGATCACTAGTGAGATAATCACTGGTATAATCACACAGAGAGGAGACAGGTCTGTAAATAGAGGGATCTACTGTGTGTTATCCACTTTATATCTGGTCACTAGTGAGATATTCACTAGTATAATCACAGAGAGGAGACAGGTCTGTAAATAGAGGGATCTACTGTCTGTTATCCACTTTATATCTGATCACTAGTGACATAATCACTGGTATAATCACAGAGGAGACAGGTCTGTAAATAGAGGGATCTACTGTCTGTTATCCACTTTATATCTGATCACTAGTGAGATAATCACTGGTATAATCACACAGAGACAAGACAGGTCTGTAAATAGAGGGATCTACTGTCTGTTATCCTCTTTATATCTGATCACTAGTGAGATAATCACTGGTATAATCACACAGAGACAAGACAGGTCTGTAAATAGAGGGATCTACTGTGTGTTATCCACTTTATATCTGGTCATTAGTGAGATAATCACTGGTATAATCACAGAGAGGAGACAGGTCTGTAAATAGAGGGATCTACTGTCTGTTACCCACTTTATATCTGATCACTAGTGAGATAATCACTGGTATAATCACAGAGGAGACAGGTCTGTAAATAGAGGGATCTACTGTCTGTTATCCCCTTTATATCTGATCACTAGTGAGATAATCACTGGTATAATCACAGAGAGGAGACAAGTCTTTAAATAGAGGGATCTACTGTGTGTTATCCACTTTATATCTGGTCACTAGTGAGATAATCACTGGTATAATCACAGAGAAGACAGGTCTGTAAATAGAGGGATCTACTGTCCACTTTATATCTGGTCACTAGTGAGATATTCATTCGTATAATCACAGAGAGGAGACAGGTCTGTAAATAGAGGGATCTACTGTCCACTTTATATCTGATCACTAGTGAGATAATCACTGGTATAATCACAGAGAGGAGACAGGTCTGTAAATAGAGGGATCTACTGTGTGTTATCCACTTTATATCTGGTCACTAGTGAGATAATCACTGGTATAATCACAGAGAGGAGGCAAGTCTGTAAATAGAGGGATCTACTGTGTGTTATCCACTTTGTATCTGGTCACTAGTGAGATAATCACAGAGAGGAGACAGGTCTGTAAATAGAGGGATCTACTGTGTGTTATCCACTTTATATCTGATCACAGTGAGATAATCACTGGTATAATCACAGAGAGGAGACAGTTCTGTAAATAGAGGGATCTACTGTCTGTTATCCACTTTATATCTGATCACAGTGAGATAATCACTGGTGTAATCACAGAGGAGACAGGTCTGTAAATAGAGGGATCTACTGTCTGTTATCCACTTTATATCTGATCACAGTGAGATAATCACTGGTGTAATCACAGAGAAGACAGGTCTGTAAATAGAGGGATCTACTGTCCACTTTATATCTGGTCACTAGTGAGATAATCACTGGTATAATCACAGAGAGGAGACAGGTCTGTAAATAGAGGGATCTACTGTGTGTTATCCACTTTATATCTGGTCACTAGTGAGATAATCACTGGTATAATCACAGAGAGGAGACAGGTCTGTAAATAGAGGGATCTACTGTGTGTTATCCACTTTATATCTGGTCACTATTGAGATAATCACTGGTATAATCACAGAGGAGACAGGTCTGTAAATAAAGGGATCTACTGACTGTTATCCACTTTATATCTGATCACTAGTGAGATAATCACTGGTATAATCACAGAGAGGAGACAAGTCTGTAAATAGAGGGATCTACTGTGTGTTATCCACTTTATATCTGGTCACTAGTGAGATAATCACTGGTATAATCACAGAGAGGAGACAGGTCTGTAAATAGAGGGATCTACTGTGTGTTATCCACTTTATATCTGGTCACTATTGAGATAATCACTGGTATAATCACAGAGGAGACAGGTCTGTAAATAAAGGGATCTACTGACTGTTATCCACTTTATATCTGGTCACTATTGAGATAATCACTGGTATAATCACAGAGGAGACAGGTCTGTAAATAGAGGGATCTACTGTCTGTTATCCACTTTATATCTGATCACTAGTGAGATAATCACTGGTATAATCACAGAGAGGAGACAGGTCTGTAAACAGGGGAATCTACTGTCTGTTATCCACTTTATATCTGATCACTAGTGAGATAATCACTGGTATAATCACAGAGGAGACAGGTCTGTAAATAGAGGGATCTACTGTCTGTTATCCACTTTATATCTGATCACTAGTGAGATAATCACTGGTATAATCACAGAGAGGAGACAGGTCTGTAAACAGGGGAATCTACTGTCTGTTATCCACTTTATATCTGATCACTAGTGAGATAATCACTGGTATAATCACAGAGGAGACAGGTCTGTAAATAGAGGGATCTACTGTCTGTTATCCACTTTATATCTGATCACTAGTGAGATAATCACTGGTATAATCACAGAGAGGAGACAGGTCTGTAAACAGGGGAATCTACTGTCTGTTATCCACTTTATATCTGATCACTAGTGAGATAATCACTGGTATAATCACAGAGAGGAGGCAGGTCTGTAAATAGAGGGATCTACTGTCTGTTATCCACTTTATATCTGGTCACTAGTGAGATAATCACTAGTATAATCACAGAGAGAAGACAGGTCTGTAAATAGAGGGATCTACTGTGTGTTATCCACTTTATATCTGATCACTAGTGAGATAATCACTGGTATAAACACAGAGAGGAGGCCAGTCTGTAAATAGATGGATCTACTGTGTGTTATCCCCTTTATATCTGATCACTAGTGAGATAATCACTGGTATAATCACAGAGAGGAGACAGGTCTGTAAATAGAGGGATCTACTGTCTGTTATCCGCTTTATATCTCATCACTAGTGAGATAATCACTTGTATAATCACAGAGAGGAGACAAGTCTGTAAATAGAGGGATCTACTGTCTGTTATCCGCTTTATATCTCATCACTAGTGAGATAATCACTGGTATAATCACTGAGGAGACAGGTCTGTAAATAGAGGGATCTACTGTCTGTTATCCACTTTATATCTGATCACTAGTGAGATAATCACTGGTATAATCACAGAGAGGAGACAGGTCTGTAAATAGAGGGATCTACTGTCTGTTATCCACTTTATATCTGAGCACTAGTGAGATAATCACTGGTTTAATCACAGAGAATAGACAAATCTCTAAATAGTGGGATCCTGTAACACTCTTCTACTTCCTCTCCTCTGGTCCTTCATGACTGTAACCGGGAGGGAATGGACACACGCTAAGGTACCACATTACTATCCTGTTACACTCTTCTACTTCCTCTCCTCTGGTCCTTCATGACTGTAACCGGGAGGGAATGGACACACGCTAAGGTACCACATTACTGTCCTGTAATACTTCTACTTCCTCTCCTCTGGTACTTCATGACTGTAACCGGGAGGGAATGGACACACGCTAAGATACCACATTACTATCCTGTAACACTCTTCTACTTACTGTCCTCTTGTCCTTCATGACTGTAACCAGGAGGGAATGGACACACGCTAAGGTACCACATTACTGTCCTGTAACACTTCTACTTCCTCTCCTCTGGTCCTTCATGACTGTAACCGGGAGGGAATGGACACACGCTAAGGTACCACATTACTGTCCTGTAACACTCTTCTACTTCCTCTCCTCTGGTCCTTCATGACTGTAACCGGGAGGGAATGGACACACGCTAAGGTACCACATTACTGTCCTGTAACACTTCTACTTCCTCTCCTCTGGTCCTTCATGACTGTAACCGGGAGGGAATGGACACACGCTAAGGTACCACATTACTGTCCTGTAACACTTCTACTTCCTCTCCTCTGGTCCTTCATGACTGTAACCGGGAGTGAATGGACACACGCTAAGGTACCACATTACTGTCCTGTAACACTCTTCTACTTCCTCTCCTCTGGTACTTCATGACTGTAACCGGGAGGGAATGGACACACGCTAAGGTACCACATTACTGTCCTGTAACACTTCTACTTCCTCTCCTCTGGTCCTTCATGACTGTAACCGGGAGGGAATGGACACACGCTAAGCTACCACATTACTGTCCTGTAACACTTCTACTTCCTCTCCTCTGGTCCTTCATGACTGTATCCGGGAGGGAATGGACACACACTAAGGTACCACATTACTGTCCTGTAACACTCTTCTACTTCCTCTCCTCTGGTCCTTCATGACTGTAACCGGGAGGGAATGGACACACGCTAAGGTACTACATTACTGTCCTGTAACACTTCTACTTCCTCTCCTCTGGTCCTTCATGACTGTAACCGGGAGGTAATGGACACACGCTAAGGTACCACATTACTGTCCTGTAACACTTCTACTTCCTCTCCTCTGGTCCTTCATGACTGTAACCGGGAGGGAATGGACACACGCTAAGGTACCACATTACTGTCCTGTAACACTCTTCTACTTCCTCTCCTCTGGTCCTTCATGACTGTAACCGGGAGGGAATGGACACACGGTAAGGTACCACATTACTGTCCTGTAACACTCTTCTACTTCCTCTCCTCTGGTCCTTCATGACTGTAACCGGGAGGGAATGGACACACGGTAAGGTACCACATTACTGTCCTGTAACACTCTTCTACTTCCTCTCCTCTGGTCCTTCATGACTGTAACCGGGAGGGAATGGACACACGGTAAGGTACCACATTACTGTCCTGTAACACTCTTCTACTTCCTCTCCTCTGGTCCTTCATGACTGTAACCGGGAGGGAATGGAAACGCGCTAAGGTACCACATTACTGTCCTGTAACACTTCTACTTCCTCTCCTCTGGTCCTTCATAACTGTAACCGGGAGGGAATGGACACTCGCTAAGGTACCACATTACTGTCCTGTTACACTTCTACTTCCTCTCCTCTGGTCCTTCATGACTGTAACTGGGAGGGAATGGACACACGCTAAGGTACCACATTACTGTCCTGTAACACTTCTTCTTCCTGTCCTCTTGTCCTTCATGACTGTAACCGGGAGGGAATGGACACACGCTAAGGTACCACATTACTGTCCTGTAACACTTCTATTTCCTCTCCTCTGGTACTTCATGACTGTAACCGAGAGGGAATGGACACACGCTAAGGTACCACATTACTGTCCTGTAACACTCTTCTACTTCCTCTCCTCTGGTCCTTCATGACTGTAACCGGGAGGGAATGGACACACACTAAGGTACCACATTACTGTCCTGTAACACTTCTACTTCCTCTCCTCTGGTACTTCATGACTGTAACCGGGAGGGAATGGACACACGCTAAGGTACCACATTACTGTCCTGTAACACTTCTACTTCCTCTCCTCTGGTCCTTCATAACTGTAACCGGGAGGGAATGGACACGCGCTAAGGTACCACATTACTGTCCTGTAACACTCTTCTACTTCCTCTCCTCTGGTCCTTCATGACTGTAACCGGGAGGGAATGGACACACACTAAGGTACCACATTACTGTCCTGTAACACTTCTACTTCCTCTCCTCTGGTACTTCATGACTGTAACCGGGAGGGAATGGACACACGCTAAGGTACCACATTACTGTCCTGTAACACTTTTACTTCCTCTCCTCTGGTCCTTCATGACTGTAACCGGGAGGGAATGGACACACGCTAAGATACCACATTACTGTCCTGTAACACTTCTACTTCCTCTCCTCTGGTCCTTCATGACTGTAACCGGGAGGGAATGGACACAAGCTAAGGTACCACATTACTGTCCTGTAACACTCTTCTACTTCCTCTCCTCTGGTCCTTCATAACTGTAACCGGGAGGGAATGAACACGCGCTAAGGTACCACATTACTGTCCTGTAACACTTCTACTTCCTCTCCTCTGGTCCTTCATGACTGTAACCGGGAGGGAATGGACACACGCTAAGGTACCACATTACTGTCCTGTTACACTTCTACTTCCTCTCCTCTGGTCCTTCATGACTATAACTGGGAGGGAATGGACACACGCTAAGGTACCACATTACTGTCCTGTAACACTCTTCTACTTCCTCTCCTCTGGTACTTCATGACTGTAACCGGGAGGGAATGGACACACGCTAAGGTACCACATTACTGTCCTGTAACACTCTTCTACTTCCTCTCCTCTGGTCCTTCATGACTGTAACTGGGAGGGAATGGACACACGCTAAGGTACCACATTACTGTCCTGTAACACTCTTCTACTTCCTCTCCTCTGGTCCTTCATGACTGTAACTGGGAGGGAATGGACACACGCTAAGGTACCACATTACTGTCCTGTAACACTTCTACTTCCTCTCCTCTGGTCCTTCATGACTGTAACCGGGAGGGAATGGACACACGCTAAGGTACCACATTACTGTCCTGTAACACTTCTACTTCCTCTCCTCTGGTCCTTCATGACTGTAACCGGGAGGGAATGGACACACGCTAAGGTACCACATTACTGTCCTGTAACACTTCTACTTCCTCTCCTCTGGTCCTTCATGACTGTAACCGGGAGGGAATGGACACACGCTAAGGTACCACATTACTGTCCTGTAACACTTCTACTTCCTCTCCTCTTGTCCTTCATGACTGTAACCGGGAGGGAATGGACACACACTAAGGTACCACATTACTGTCCTGTAATACTTCTACTTCCTCTCCTCTGGTCCTTCATAACTGTAACCGGGAGGGAATGGACACACGCTAAGATACCACATTACTGTCCTGTAACACTTCTACTTCCTCTCCTCTGGTCCTTCATGACTGTAACCGGGAGGGAATGGACACACGCTAAGGTACCACATTACTGTCCTGTAACACTCTTCTACTTCCTCTCCTCTGGTACTTCATGACTGTAACCGGGAGGGAATGGACACACGCTAAGGTACCACATTACTGTCCTGTAACACTCTTCTACTTCCTCTCCTCTGGTCCTTCATGACTGTAACCGGGAGGGAATGGACACACGCTAAGGTACCACATTACTGTCCTGTAACACTCTTCTACTTCCTCTCCTCTGGTCCTTCATGACTGTAACCGGGAGGGAATGGACACACGCTAAGGTACCACATTACTGTCCTGTAACACTCTTCTACTTCCTCTCCTCTGGTCCTTCATGACTGTAACCGGGAGGGAATGGACACACGCTAAGGTACCACATTACTGTCCTGTAATACTTCTACTTCCTCTCCTCTGGTACTTCATGACTGTAACCGGGAGGGAATGGACACACGCTAAGATACCACATTACTGTCCTGTTACACTCTTCTACTTCCTCTCCTCTGGTCCTTCATGACTGTAACCGGGAGGGAATGGACACACACTAAGGTACCACATTACTGTCCTGTAACACTCTTCTACTTCCTCTCCTCTGGTCCTTCATGACTGTAACCGGGAGGGAATGGACACACGCTAAGGTACCACATTACTGTCCTGTAACACTTCTACTTCCTCTCCTCTGGTCCTTCATAACTGTAACCGGGAGGTAATGGACACACGCTAAGGTACCACATTACTGTCCTGTAACACTTCTACTTCCTCTCCTCTGGTCCTTCATGACTGTAACTGGGAGGGAATGGACACACGCTAAGGTACCACATTACTGTCCTGTAACACTTCTATTTCCTCTCCTCTGGTCCTTCATGACTGTAACCGGGAGGGAATGGACACACGCTAAGGTACCACATTACTGTCCTGTAACACTCTTCTACTTCCTCTCCTCTGGTCCTTCATGACTGTAACCGGGAGGGAATGGACACACGCTAAGGTACCACATTACTGTCCTGTAACACTCTTCTACTTCCTCTCCTCTGGTCCTTCATGACTGTAACCGGGAGGGAATGGACACACGCTAAGGTACCACATTACTGTCCTGTAACACTCTTCTACTTCTTCTCCTCTGGTACTTCATGACTGTAACCGGGAGGGAATGGACACACGCTAAGGTACCACATTACTGTCCTGTAACACTTCTACTTCCTCTCCTCTGGTCCTTCATGACTGTAACTGGGAGGGAATGGACACACGCTAAGGTACCACATTACTGTCCTGTAACACTTCTATTTCCTCTCCTCTGGTCCTTCATGACTGTAACCGGGAGGGAATGGACACACGCTAAGGTACCACATTACTGTCCTGTAACACTCTTCTACTTCCTCTCCTCTGGTCCTTCATGACTGTAACCGGGAGGGAATGGACACACGCTAAGATACCACATTACTGTCCTGTAACACTTCTACTTCCTCTCCTCTGATACTTCATGACTGTAACTGGGAGGGAATGGACACACGCTAAGGTACCACATTACTGTCCTGTAACACTTCTATTTCCTCTCCTCTGGTCCTTCATGACTGTAACCGGGAGGGAATGGACACACGCTAAGGTACCACATTACTGTCCTGTAACACTCTTCTACTTCCTCTCCTCTGGTCCTTCATGACTGTAACCGGGAGGGAATGGACACACGCTAAGGTACCACATTACTGTCCTGTAACACTTCTATTTCCTCTCCTCTGGTCCTTCATGACTGTAACCGGGAGGGAATGGACACACGCTAAGGTACCACATTACTGTCCTGTAACACTTCTACTTCCTCTCCTCTGGTCCTACATGACTGTAACCGGGAGGGAATGGACACACGCTAAGGTACCACATTACTGTCCTGTAACACTCTTCTACTTCCTCTCCTCTGGTCCTTCATGACTGTAACCGGGAGGGAATGGACACACGCTAAGGTACCACATTACTGTCCTGTAACACTTCTACTTCCTCTCCTCTGGTCCTTCATGACTGTATCCGGGAGGGAATGGACACACGCTAAGGTACCACATTACTGTCCTGTAACACTTCTACTTCCTCTCCTCTGGTCCTTCATGACTGTAACCGGGAGGGAATGGACACACGCTAAGGTACCACATTACTGTCCTGTAACACTCTTCTACTTCCTCTCCTCTGGTACTTCATGACTGTAACCGGGAGGGAATGGACACACGCTAAGGTACCACATTACTGTCCTGTAACACTCTTCTACTTCCTCTCCTCTGGTCCTTCATGACTGTAACCGGGAGGGAATGGACACACGCTAAGGTACCACATTACTGTCCTGTAACACTCTTCTACTTCCTCTCCTCTGGTCCTTCATGACTGTAACCGGGAGGGAATGGACACACGCTAAGGTACCACATTACTGTCCTGTAATACTTCTACTTCCTCTCCTCTGGTACTTCATGACTGTAACCGGGAGGGAATGGACACACGCTAAGATACCACATTACTGTCCTGTTACACTCTTCTACTTCCTCTCCTCTGGTCCTTCATGACTGTAACCGGGAGGGAATGGACACACACTAAGGTACCACATTACTGTCCTGTAACACTCTTCTACTTCCTCTCCTCTGGTCCTTCATGACTGTAACCGGGAGGGAATGGACACACGCTAAGGTACCACATTACTGTCCTGTAACACTTCTACTTCCTCTCCTCTGGTCCTTCATAACTGTAACCGGGAGGTAATGGACACACACTAAGGTACCACATTACTGTCCTGTAACACTCTTCTACTTCCTCTCCTCTGGTCCTTCATGACTGTAACCGGGAGGGAATGGACACACGCTAAGGTACCACATTACTGTCCTGTAACACTCTTCTACTTCTTCTCCTCTGGTACTTCATGACTGTAACCGGGAGGGAATGGACACACGCTAAGGTACCACATTACTGTCCTGTAACACTTCTACTTCCTCTCCTCTGGTCCTTCATGACTGTAACTGGGAGGGAATGGACACACGCTAAGGTACCACATTACTGTACTGTAACACTTCTATTTCCTCTCCTCTGGTCCTTCATGACTGTAACCGGGAGGGAATGGACACACGCTAAGGTACCACATTACTGTCCTGTAACACTCTTCTACTTCCTCTCCTCTGGTCCTTCATGACTGTAACCGGGAGGGAATGGACACACGCTAAGATACCACATTACTGTCCTGTAACACTTCTACTTCCTCTCCTCTGATACTTCATGACTGTAACTGGGAGGGAATGGACACACGCTAAGGTACCACATTACTGTCCTGTAACACTTCTATTTCCTCTCCTCTGGTCCTTCATGACTGTAACCGGGAGGGAATGGACACACGCTAAGGTACCACATTACTGTCCTGTAACACTCTTCTACTTCCTCTCCTCTGGTCCTTCATGACTGTAACCGGGAGGGAATGGACACACGCTAAGGTACCACATTACTGTCCTGTAACACTTCTATTTCCTCTCCTCTGGTCCTTCATGACTGTAACCGGGAGGGAATGGACACACGCTAAGGTACCACATTACTGTCCTGTAACACTTCTACTTCCTCTCCTCTGGTCCTACATGACTGTAACCGGGAGGGAATGGACACACGCTAAGGTACCACATTACTGTCCTGTAACACTCTTCTACTTCCTCTCCTCTGGTCCTTCATGACTGTAACCGGGAGGGAATGGACACACGCTAAGGTACCACATTACTGTCCTGTAACACTTCTACTTCCTCTCCTCTGGTCCTTCATGACTGTATCCGGGAGGGAATGGACACACGCTAAGGTACCACATTACTGTCCTGTAACACTTCTACTTCCTCTCCTCTGGTCCTTCATGACTGTAACCGGGAGGGAATGGACACACGCTAAGGTACCACATTACTGTCCTGTAACACTCTTCTACTTCCTCTCCTCTGGTCCTTCATGACTGTAACCTGGAGGGAATGGACACACGCTAAGGTACCACATTACTGTCCTGTAACACTTCTACTTCCTCTCCTCTGGTACTTCATAACTGTAACCGGGAGGGAATGGACACACGCTAAGGTACCACATTACTGTCCTGTAACACTCTTCTACTTCCTCTCCTCTGGTCCTTCATGTCTGTAACCGGGAGGGAATGGACACACGCTAATGTACCACATTACTGTCCTGTAACACTCTTCTACTTCCTCTCCTCTGGTCCTTCATGACTGTAACCGGGAGGGAATGGACACACGGTAAGGTACCACATTACTGTCCTGTAACACTTCTACTTCCTCTCCTCTGGTCCTTCATGACTGTAACCGGGAGGGAATGGACACACGCTAAGGTACCACATTACTGTCCTGTAACACTTCTACTTCCTCTCCTCTGGTACTTCATGACTGTAACCGGGAGGGAATGGACACACGCTAAGGTACCACATTACTGTCCTGTAACACTTCTACTTCCTCTCCTCTGGTCCTTCATGACTGTAACCGGGAGGGAATGGACACACGCTGAGGTACCACATTACTGTCCTGTAACACTCTTCTACTCCTGTAACACTCTTCTACTTCCTCTCCTCTGGTCCTTCATGACTGTAACCGGGAGGGAATGGACACACGCTAAGGTACCACATTACTGTCCTGTAACACTGTTCTACTTCCTCTCCTCTGATACTTCATGACTGTAACCGGGAGGGAATGGACACACGCTAAGGTACCACATTACTGTCCTGTAACACTTCTACTTCCTCTCCTCTGGTCCTACATGACTGTAACCGGGAGGGAATGGACACACGCTAAGGTACCACATTACTGTCCTGTAACACTCTTTTATTTCCTCTCCTCTGGTCCTTCATCACTGTAACCGGGAGGGAATGGACACACGCTAAGGTACCACATTACTGTCCTTTAACACTCTTCTACTTCCTCTCCTCTGGTCCTTCATAACTGTAACTGTGATCTATATAGTGACATTAGTACCTCTCTGTACCCTGGAGATATGGTGTGTAGAACTGTACACTGTACTCTAGGTGATATCTTACCAGTGATCTATATAGTGACATTAGTACCTCTCTGTACCCTGGAGATATGGTGTGTAGAACTGTACACTGTACTGTAGGTGATATCTTACCAGTGATCTATATAGTGACATTAGTACCTCTCTGTACCCTGGAGATATGGTGTGTAGAACTGTACACTGTATTCTAGGTGAGATCTTACCAGTGATCTATATAGTGATATTAGTACCTCTCTGTACCCTGGAGATATGGTGTGTAGAACTGTACACTGTACTCTAGGTGATATCTTACCAGTGATCTATATAGTGACATTAGTACCTCTCTGTACCCTGGCGATATGATCTGTAGAACTGTACACTGTACTCTAGGTGATATCTTACCAGTGATCTATATAGTGACATTAGTACCTCTCTGTACCCTGCAGATATGGTCTGTAGAACTGTACACTGTACTCTAGGTGATATCTTACCAGTGATCTATATAGTGACATTAGTACCTCTCTGTACCCTGGAGATATGGTCTGTAGAACTGTACACTGTACTCTAGGTGAGATCTTACCAGTGATCTATATAGTGACATTAGTACCTCTCTGTACCCTGGGGATATGGTGTGTAGTACTGTACACTGTACTCTAGGTGAGATCTTACCAGTGATCTATATAGTGACATTAGTACCTCTCTGTACCCTGGAGATATGGTGTGTAGAACTGTACACTGTACTCTAGGTGATATCTTACCAGTGATCTATATAGTGACATTAGTATTTCTCTGTACCCTGGAGATATGGTGTATAGAACTGTACACTGTACTCTAGGTGATATCTTACCAGTGATCTATATAGTGACATTAGTACCTCTCTGTACCCTGGAGATATGGTCTGTAGAAATGTACACTGTACTCTAGGTGATATCTTACCAGTGATCTATATAGTGACATTAGTACCTCTCTGTACCCTGGAGATATGGTGTGTAGAACTGTACACTGTACTCTAGGTGAGATCTTACCAGTGATCTATATAGTGACATTAGTACATCTCTGTATCCTGGATATATGAGGTGTAGAACTGTACATTGTACTGTAGGTGAGATCTTACCAGTGATCTATATAGTGACATTAGTACCTCTCTGTACCCTGGAAATATGGTGTATAGAACTGTACACTGTACTCTAGGTTAGATCTTACCAGTGATCTATATAGTGACATTAGTACATCTCTGTACCCTAGAGATATGGTCTGTAGAACTGTACACTGTACTCTAGGTGATATCTTACCAGTGATCTATATAGTGACATTAGTACCTCTCTGTACCCTGGAGATATGGTGTGTAGAACTGTACTCTAGGTGATATCTTACCAGTGATCTGTATAGTGACATTAGTACCTCTCTGTACCCTGGAGATATGGTGTGTAGAACTGTACACTGTACTCTAGGTGAGATCTTACCAGTGATCTATATAGTGACATTAGTACCTCTCTGTACCCTGGAGATATGGTGTGTAGAACTGTACACTGTACTCTAGGTGATATCTTACCAGTGATCTATATAGTGACATTAGTACCTCTCTGTACCCTGGAGATATGGTGTGTAGAACTGTACACTGTACTCTAGGTGATATCTTACCAGTGATCTATATAGTGACATTAGTACCTCTCTGTACCCTGGAGATATGGTGTGTAGAACTGTACACTGTACTCTAGGTGAGATCTTACCAGTGATCTATATAGTGACATTAGTACCTCTCTGTACCCTGGAGATATGGTGTGTAGAACTGTACACTGTACTCTAGGTGATATCTTACCAGTGATCTATATAGTGACATTAGTACATCTCTGTACCCTGGAGATATGAGGTGTAGAACTGTACACTGTACTCTAGGTGATATCTTACCAGTGATCTATATAGTGACGTTAGTACCTCTCTGTACCCTGGAGATATGGTGTGTAGAACTGTACACTGTACTCTAGGTGAGATCTTACCAGTGATCTATATAGTGACATTAGTACCTCTCTGTACCCTGGAGATATGGTGTGTAGAACTGTACACTGTACTCTAGGTGATATCTTACCAGTGATCTATATAGTGACGTTAGTACCTCTCTGTACCCTGGAGATATGGTGTGTAGAACTGTACACTGTACTCTAGATGAGATCTTACCAGTGATCTGTATAGTGACATTAGTACCTCTCTGTACCCTGGAGATATGGTGTGTAGAACTGTACACTGTACTCTAGGTGATATCTTACCAGTGATCTATATAGTGACATTAGTACCTCTCTGTACCCTGGAGATATGGTGTGTAGAACTGTACACTGTACTCTAGGTGATATATTACCAGTGATCTATATAGTGATATTAGTACATCTCTGTACCCTGGAGATATGGTGTGTAGAACTGTACACTGTACTCTAGGTGAGATCTTACCAGTGATCTATATAGTGATATTAGTACCTCTCTGTACCCTGGAGATATGGTGTGTAGAACTGTACACTGTACTCTAGGTGAGATCTTACCAGTGATCTATATAGTGACATTAGTACCTCTCTGTACCCTGGAGATAGGGTGTGTAGAACTGTACACTGTACTCTAGGTGATATCTTACCAGTGATCTATATAGTGACATTAGTACCTCTCTGTACCCTGGAGATATGGTGTGTAGAACTGTACACTGTACTCTAGGTGAGATCTTACCAGTGATCTATATAGTGACATTAGTACCTCTCTGTACCCTGGAGATATAGTGTGTAGAACTGTACACTGTACTGTAGGTGAGATCTTACCAGTGATCTATATAGTGACATTAGTACCTCTCTGTACCCTGGAGATATGGTGTGTAGAACTGTACACTGTACTCTAGGTGATATCTTACCAGTGATCTATATAGTGACATTAGTACCTCTCTATACCCTGGAGATATGGTGTGTAGAACTGTACACTGTACTCTAGGTGATATCTTACCATGATCTATATAGTGACATTAGTACCTCTCTGTACCATGGAGATATGGTGTGTAGAACTGTACACTGTACTCTAGGTGAGATCTTACCAGTGATCTATATAGTGACATTAGTACCTCTCTGTACCCTGGATATATGGTGTGTAGAACTGTACACTGTACTCTAGGTGATATCTTACCAGTGATCTATATAGTGACATTAGTACCTCTCTGTACCCTGGAGATATGGTGTGTAGTACTGTACACTGTACTCTAGGTGAGATCTTACCAGTGATCTATATAGTGACATTAGTACCTCTCTGTATCCTGGAGATATGGTGTGTAGAACTGTACACTGTACTCTAGGTGAGATCTTACAAGTGATCTATATAGTGACATTAGTACCTCTCTGTACCCTGGAGATATGGTCTGTAGAACTGTACACTGTACTCTAGGTGATATATTACCAGTGATCTATATAGTGACAGTAGTACCTCTCTGTACCCTGGAGATATGGTGTGTAGAACTGTACACTGTACTCTAGGTGAGATCTTACAAGTGATCTATATAGTGACATTAGTACCTCTCTGTACCCTGGAGATATGGTCTGTAGAACTGTACACTGTACTCTAGGTGATATATTACCAGTGATATATATAGTGACATTAGTACCTCTCTGTACCCTGGAGATATGGTGTGTAGAACTGTACACTGTACTCTAGGTGAGATATTACCAGTGATCTATACAGTGACATTAGTACCTCTCTGTACCCTGGAGATATGGTTTGTAGAACTGTACACTGTACTCTAGGTGAGATCTTACCAGTGATCTATATAGTGACATTAGTACCTCTCTGTACCCTGGAGATATGGTGTGTAGAACTGTACACTGTACTCTAGATGAGATCTTACCAGTGATCTGTATAGTGACATTAGTACCTCTCTGTACCCTGGAGATATGGTGTGTAGAACTGTACACTGTACTCTAGGTGATATCTTACCAGTGATCTATATAGTGACATTAGTACCTCTCTGTACCCTGGAGATATGGTGTGTAGAACTGTACACTGTACTCTAGGTGATATATTACCAGTGATCTATATAGTGATATTAGTACATCTCTGTACCCTGGAGATATGGTGTGTAGAACTGTACACTGTACTCTAGGTGAGATCTTACCAGTGATCTATATAGTGATATTAGTACCTCTCTGTACCCTGGAGATATGGTGTGTAGAACTGTACACTGTACTCTAGGTGAGATCTTACCAGTGATCTATATAGTGACATTAGTACCTCTCTGTACCCTGGAGATAGGGTGTGTAGAACTGTACACTGTACTCTAGGTGATATCTTACCAGTGATCTATATAGTGACATTAGTACCTCTCTGTACCCTGGAGATATGGTGTGTAGAACTGTACACTGTACTCTAGGTGAGATCTTACCAGTGATCTATATAGTGACATTAGTACCTCTCTGTACCCTGGAGATATAGTGTGTAGAACTGTACACTGTACTGTAGGTGAGATCTTACCAGTGATCTATATAGTGACATTAGTACCTCTCTGTACCCTGGAGATATGGTGTGTAGAACTGTACACTGTACTCTAGGTGATATCTTACCAGTGATCTATATAGTGACATTAGTACCTCTCTATACCCTGGAGATATGGTGTGTAGAACTGTACACTGTACTCTAGGTGATATCTTACCATGATCTATATAGTGACATTAGTACCTCTCTGTACCATGGAGATATGGTGTGTAGAACTGTACACTGTACTCTAGGTGAGATCTTACCAGTGATCTATATAGTGACATTAGTACCTCTCTGTACCCTGGATATATGGTGTGTAGAACTGTACACTGTACTCTAGGTGATATCTTACCAGTGATCTATATAGTGACATTAGTACCTCTCTGTACCCTGGAGATATGGTGTGTAGTACTGTACACTGTACTCTAGGTGAGATCTTACCAGTGATCTATATAGTGACATTAGTACCTCTCTGTATCCTGGAGATATGGTGTGTAGAACTGTACACTGTACTCTAGGTGAGATCTTACAAGTGATCTATATAGTGACATTAGTACCTCTCTGTACCCTGGAGATATGGTCTGTAGAACTGTACACTGTACTCTAGGTGATATATTACCAGTGATCTATATAGTGACAGTAGTACCTCTCTGTACCCTGGAGATATGGTGTGTAGAACTGTACACTGTACTCTAGGTGAGATCTTACAAGTGATCTATATAGTGACATTAGTACCTCTCTGTACCCTGGAGATATGGTCTGTAGAACTGTACACTGTACTCTAGGTGATATATTACCAGTGATATATATAGTGACATTAGTACCTCTCTGTACCCTGGAGATATGGTGTGTAGAACTGTACACTGTACTCTAGGTGAGATATTACCAGTGATCTATACAGTGACATTAGTACCTCTCTGTACCCTGGAGATATGGTGTGTAGAACTGTACACTGTACTCTAGGTGAGATCTTACCAGTGATCTATATAGTGACATTAGTACATCTCTGTACCCTGGAGATATGGTGTGTAGAACTGTACACTGTACTCTAGGTGAGATCTTACCAGTGATCTATATAGTGACATTAGTACATCTCTGTATCCTGGAGATATGGTGTGTAGAACTGTACACTGTACTCTAGGTGAGATCTTACCAGTGATCTATATAGTGACATTAGTACATCTCTGTACCCTGGAGATATGGTGTGTAGAACTGTACACTGTACTCTAGGTGAGATCTTACCAGTGATCTATATAGTGACATTAGTACCTCTCTGTATCCTGGAGATATGGTGTGTAGAACTGTACACTGTACTCTAGGTGAGATCTTACCAGTGATCTATATAGTGATATTAGTACCTCTCTGTACCCTGGAGATATGGTGTGTAGAACTGTACACTGTACTCTAGGTGTGATCTTACAAGTGATCTATACAGTGACATTAGTACCTCTCTGTACCCTGGAGATATGGTGTGTAGAACTGTACACTGTACTCTAGGTGAGATCTTACCAGTGATCTATATAGTGACATTAGTACATCTCTGTATCCTGGAGATATGGTCTGTAGTACTGTATAGTGTACTCTAGGTGAGATCTTACCAGTGATCTATATAGTGACATTAGTACCTCTCTGTACCCTGGAGATATGGTGTGTAGATCTGTACACTGTACTCTAGGTGAGATCTTACCAGTGATCTATATAGTGACATTAGTACCTCTCTGTATCCTGGAGATATGGTGTGTAGAACTGTACACTGTACTCTAGGTGAGATCTTACTAGACACAACCATGACCAGAGCTGCTGTTAAAAAAATTGTTCAATGCATGGAATTATACACACAGACTGGGAGGAGGCTGCTTCATGTAACTAGGTCCTCTCACCAAATTTAGTGTGTCCTGGACTGTCCATTCTGCACACTCCACCATGATTCATATGAATTGAATCCACACTCCTCTGCCATTCCCAGCCAGGCCTCTCTCGTATTAAGTCTGTGGAAGGAAGACCCAGAGGGAGACATCTGCACATTTCCAGTTGGGTTTCTTAGCCCCGTGGCCAGAGACCTATCCATTCCTCTGCCCACAGGTGAGATACTGAGGCCCCATTTTCCGTGCCTGCCTCTCAGCTAGCCCATGGACAGTAGTATCCCCTGCCACTCAAATGATAGATTGTAAGCTCTGTGGGCAGATGTTATTGTGCCTGTGAATACCCTCTTGTACAATATTACCTACAGAGTCGGTGCTCTGGATATTATTTTGTGTGGACTGTTTAATTGCATGCCCCATGAAGTGGGAGTGTGTCAGAAGACATTAAATCATGTTGTGTCTCTGGGACTCTTATTTGGATGATGAATTTCACTTGACAGGTAGAGAGCTGTAGGTCTGTAATAAAGGGATCTACTAGAAGCTGCAGCACTTCCTAGCAGTGGCATCGCATAACAGTTCTTCCCCCTGTTATTGGAGACAGTGTCACGTCACCCCCCCATCCCTACCTATTTGAGACAGTGTCACTCCTACCCCTTTCCTCACTATTAGCGACAGTGTCACTCCTCCCTCCCCCAGTATTAGCTGTACTGTCACTTCTCCTACCTCCCTCCCTATTAGAGGTTTTGTCACTTCTCCCTCCCCAGGTATTAGTGATAGCGTCACTTCTCCTCCTGCTCCCGCTATTAGCCATAGTACCATCGCTTCTCCTCCTCCCTCTCCCCAGTATTGGCCATAGTGTTGTCGCTTCTCCTCCTCCCTCCCCCCGGTATCTGCCATCGTGTCATTGCTTCTCCTCCTGCCTCCCCCTGATATTGGCCGTCGTGTCATCTCTTCTCCTCCTGCCTCCCCCCAGTATTGGCCATCATGTCATTGATTGTCCTCATGCCCCCCCAGTATTGGCCATTGTGTCGTCAATTCTCCTCCTGCCTCCCCCTGATATTGGCCATCTTGTCGTTGCTTCTCCTCCTGTCTCCGCAGATATCGTCCATCGTGTCATGGATTCTCCTTCTGCCTCCACCAGATATCGGCCATCGTGTCGTCGCTACTTCTCGTCCCTCCCCCTGTTATCGGCCATCGTGTGGTTGCTTCTCCTCCTGCCTCCCCCCTGTATCGGCCATCGTGTCATCTCTTCTCCTCATGCCTTCTCCTGGTATCGGCCATTGTGTCGTCACTTCTCCTCTTCCCTCCCCCCAGTATCGGCCATTGTGTCGTCACTTCTCCTCCTCCCTCCCCCCCAGTATCGGCCATCATGTCGTTGCTTCTCCTCCTGCCTCCCCCTGATATTGGCCATCATGTCATCGTTTCTCCTCCTGCCTCCCCCCGGTATCGGCCATCATGTCATTGATTCTCTTCCTGCCTCCCCCCGGTATCGGCCATCATGTCATTGATTCTCCTCATGCCTCCCCCCAGTATCGACCATTGTGTCGTCAATTCTCCTCCTGCCTCCCCCTGATATCGGCCATCGTGTCGTTGCTTCTCCTCCTGTCTCCGCTGGGTATCGGCCATCGTGTCATTGATTCTCCTTCTGCCTCCCCCCGATATCGGCCATTGTGTTGTCACTTCTCCTCCTCCCTTCCCCTGGTATCAGCCATTGTGTCGTCACTTCTCCTCCCCCCAGTATCAGCCATCGTATCGTTGCTTCTCCTCCTGCCTCTCCCCAATATTGGGCATCGTGTCATTGCTTCTCCTCCTGCCTTCCCCGGTATCAGCCATCATGTCATTGATTCTCCTCATGCCTTCCCCCGGTATCGGCCATCGTGACGGCAATTCTCCTCCTCCCTCCCCCAATATCGGCCATCGTGTCGTCGCTTCTCCTCCTCTCTCCCCCCGTTATCGGCCATTGTGTGGTTGTTTCTCCTCCTGCCTCCCCCTGGTATCGGCCATTGTGTTGTCACTTCTCCTCCTCCCTCCCCCTGGTATCAACCATTGTGTCGTCACTTCTCCTCCCCCCAGTATCGGCCATCGTGTCGTTGTTTCTCCTCCTGCCTTCCCTCAATATTGGGCATCGTGTCATCGCTTCTCCTCCTGCCTTCCCCGGTATCGGCCATCATGTCATTGATTCTCCTCATGCCTTCCCCCGGTATCAGCCATCGTGTCGGCAATTCTCCTCCTGCCTCCCCCTGATATCGGCCATAGTGTAGTTGCTTCTCCTCCTGTCTCCGCCGGATATCGGCTATCATGTCATTGATTCTCCTCCTGCCTCCCCCCGATATCAGCCATCGCGTCGTCTCTTCTCCTACTCCCTTTCCCTGGTATCGGCCATCGTGTGGTTGCTTCTCCTCATGCCTCCCCCCGGCATCGGCCATTGTGTCGTTGCTTCTCCTCCTGCCTCCCCCCAGTATCGGCCATCGTGTCATTGATTCTCCTCCTGCCTCCCCCTGGTATCGGCCATCGTGTCATTGATTCTCCTCCTGCCTACCCCCCAGGTATCAGCCATCGTGTCATTGATTCTCCTCATGCCTTCCCCCCCACCCAGTATCAGCCATCGTGTCACTGATTCTCCTCCTCCCTCCTTCCATCCGGTATCGGCCATCTTGTCATTGCTTTTCCTCCTGCCTCCCCCCGATATCGGCCATCGTGCCATTGATTCTCCTCATGCCTCCCCCTGGTATTGGCCATCGTTCCGTTGATTCTTCTCCTGCCTCCCCCCCTCCCCGGTATCGGCTATCATGTTGTTGCTTCTCTTCCTGCCTCCTCCGCCCAGTATCGGCTATTGTTTTGTTGTTTCTCCTCCTGCCTCCCCCTGCTTTCAGCGGTATTACACACACTGTCACTTCTTTATACGCCATTCCTCCAGGAGGACCTGGTATAAGGATTGGTGGGGAAGAATGGCAGCCTCCTGTTCGTTTGATAAAATATCAGGGGAAGAAGAAGAATCTGAACCCTCTAAGACCTTAAAGGACCAGGGAGTTCCTCAAAAGACAACAACAAATCCAGACATCCACTTTAGATTCTCCTTCCGTAGCGGAGGAGTCCCCATCCATGTGGACACCACTCACAAAATAGCTAAAGCCCCTTTGGGGGGGATGGACCTGGGACCAAAAGTCTAAAATCCATTGAATAGAGGAAGGGAAAGAACTCATTGAGGAGATTAAGGCCTTAACCCATGCTAGCTGCTATTCATTAGATGAGTGCTCAGGAGGTTGTGGAGGGTGCCACAGAGCAAGAGGAACAAAGAGTACCTGGAAATTCCATAGGCAAGGTAATATGGCACTAGGAGCAATGGATTAAAGGGTTCAAGGGGACCTTGAAACTTTAGTAACTCTTGCCTTGCCCATACTTCCCTTAAGATCATACATAGCCAACAGACCCCTTAAAATATACAGAATAATAGTACAAGTAGAATAAAGTTACTTTTGAAAAGTTAAAAGTACTTTTCTTTCTGCAAAGGGTTAATGTGGCAAGTATGGAGAGAGAGGCCAGCCTATTGTGTGGCACACTGAGTAAAAAATATGGCGGAGGGTCAGTGTAGGACCAGCTCTTTTCCTGTATTGGAACATGAGAATCATAGGGGAATGGGTATTGTATTTTCCTGTATCGGAAAATGGTGCACTGGCCCCCAAGTCAACACGTAGGACACTCCCCCAATACCAGGGCACCGCTATGTAGTGCACAAAGAACGAATCACATTAAGCACTCTTGGGAGTCACTGGAAGGCAACCGGTGGCAAAGAGAGTCCTCTACGCTCGTTTATGTTCCATACAATAAGGTAATGCATGTGCCTGTTTTTAAAGGCACCTCGACCCCATAAAAAACAAACCTAAGGTGCACTCAGCAGTAATTATCAAGGTAGAAACATAAGTAAAAGAAGTAATAAAATGAAAGAATATGAAACTTAAAATGTATGACAGTGTGAGTTTAAGTGAAACAAACTGTAGTTAAGTAACGAAAGTGTTAAATATGCATCAGATGCCCTTCTCTGCCCCTCTCCTTTACAGAAGGGGACATAAAAGTGATTCAAGTGTATGAAATACGTAAGTATACAGAAGGCCAGTGCAACCAAAACACCACAGAAAAGACAAATGTGGCTGCCAGACAAACAGACGGGGGCATACTCACAGGACATGTGCATGCTGAAGAGGACAGTACCTTCCTGCATTCATTCTTCAGGCTCCTATGGACTGTACCAGGTCTGCTCAGATCAAGCAGAAGAAAGCAGAGAAGAGGGCTGATGGTACAAGGCATCATCTAACAGACCCAGGTCCATTACGTCTGTGCTGTGGTTCAAACCAACAATGGAGGCCGGAGATAGACACCTAACGAGGGATCACACAGCCACATCCTACAAGAAGAAAAAACAAAAAAATGGGATATTTGTATTTACTGATAAATCCTTTTCTCTGTCCGTAGAGGGATGCAGGGCCCATGGGACACAGAGTGCCCTGTCTCCTAGTAGTAAGAACTCTAACTAAACTCCTCCTACTCCCTGTCTTCTACACCCTTCCACCAATCAGAGATCACTAAGTTGCCAGTTAGTAAAGTCAGGAAAGGAATAGAGAAGTTGATGCAGGTTGGGATAACCGAGACAAACTTTCCTTGGGAGCAATGTCGGTACAAAAACCCCATTTTCTCTCTCACCCGTGAGGGATGCAAGGACAAAGGGGATGACCCAAATCAGAGAAGAAGTCAGAGATGCCCAACTCGGCTTGCAAGAGTATACAAAAACCTCACTGGCACTGTGTCTTCCTGCCCAGGGTGCAATCACTTTTTAGATAGCAAATGCCATTCACAGAGAATAAATATTCTGAAGCGTATCATACAGGTTCTGCCAAAATGACAGTCCAGCCACAAAATGTCAGACAATTCTTCTCTGAACAAGGGAAACCGCTAACTCCAGATGTACTTTTTGGTCTTATTAGGCCTTGTCAGGGTGGTGCAGCTGATCCCTGTAAGCACTTTTGAGCAAGGGGTCCACGTCTGGATTCCGCCATGACCCTTAGGGTGACCAACCCTAAGAGAAATTTGCATATACAGAGAAGTCAAGAGTCTCAACTCGGCTCATGCGCTTGCAAGAGTGTACAAAAACCTCACTGGGACTGTATTCTTGCTCTCAGGGTGCAATCTCTTTTAGATCACAAGTGCCATTTACATAGAATAAATATTCTGAATATCATACAGGTCCTGCCAAAATGACAGTCCAGCTTTAAAAAGCCAGGCAATTCTTCTCTGAACAAGAGAAACCGCTATTACCCTCTCACCACAGGCTCAGTGCCACATGTTTGGGGAAGAGCCAGTACAGTACTTCTATTTAAAAAGGAAACTAAAACAGAACCTAGAAATTATAGACCAGTGAGTTTGACCTCTGTAGTGGGAAAACTGCTAGAAGGGATAGTAAGGGACTATATTCAGGATTACAACACAAAAAATAAGATCATTAGCAGGGATCAACATGGTTTTATGAGGAATAGATCATGCCAAACTAATCTTTTCAGCTTCTATGAGGAGGTAGCAACCTAGATAATGGCAAGGCAGTAGATGTAGTATATCTAGACTTTGCAAAGGCATTTGATACAGTGCCACACAGAAGGCTGGTGTATAAAATAAGGAAATTGGGGCTAGGAGATAACCTTTGCAATTGGATACAAAACTGGTTGAAGGATAGGGAACAGTGTGTGGTTGTAAATGGAAAATTCTCCAATACAGTTAAAGTGGAGAGTGGAGTTCCTTAGGGTTCAGTATTAGGTCCGCTGCTTTTTACCATGTTTATAAATGACCTGGAAATAGATATAGAAAGCAAAATATCAATATTTGCACATGACACTAAAATATGCAAAGTCATTAATTCAGAACAGGATAATTGCTCTCTACAGAGGGATTTACATAAAATGACAGATTGGACAAACAAATGGAATATGAAACGTAATGTAGGAAAATTGTGCATCTGGGACGAGCAAATAGCAATGTTATTTATGAGCTTAATGTAATCATTTTAGGGGACTTGTTGCTAGAGAAAGACCTCGGTATCCTTGTCAACTACAAAGTTGGAAACAGTGACCAGTGTCAAACAGCAGTAGCAAAAGCAAACAAAATCCTGTCTTGTATAAAAAGGGATATTGAAGTAAGAGTGGATAACATCAATTTGCCATTGTACAAATCATTGGTAAGACTTCATCTGGAATATGCAGTGCAGTTTTGATCACCAGTTCTGAAAAGGATATACTAGAACTGGAGAGGGTACAGCGAAGAGCAACAAAATTAATTAAGGGAATGGAAGACTTGACAAATGAGGAACGACTAGAAAAACTTGGTTTATTTATTCTAGAGAACAGATGAGTAAGCGGAGATCTTTTCACAATATACAAGTATATGTCACAAAGTCCCGGGTACTAGTGGTGGTACCCACAGGAGAGTGAGTGCTCAGGTGTGACGCTAGGGGGCCGGTGCTCGGCATGTGCTGTCTGTCTGCAAAGGTACTGTGCTGCGGCCTAGGCCGGATATAGGTGCCAGCCGCAAAGCTGGATGACAAACCCCAGAGGAGATGGAAATGAGCCCGGGATGGAACCTCCACACGCAGCACCTTCTCTCCTGCAGGGGCAAGTAGGCCTAATAGCGTAACTCTCCTACAGCAATACCAAAACAAAGTTGTGATGGAACAGTGGACACTGGAACAGGAACTAAATGTGGAGAAAATGCTAGAAGAAAGGATGGTCAGATGAAGACTAGGCCATACACGGTCAGGAGGTGGTCACAGCAGAATCAGCAAGCAACAAGAGTAGTGAGGATGAAAGCCAGGGTCATACACAGTCTGTGGTGGATAAGAAGAATCGGCAGGCAATGAGAGTAGCGAACGGATACAAGGTAACAGCGGTAACCAGGAGACTAGACAAGGCAATATAAAATGGGAAGCTACAAATGCTAAGGAAACACTATTCGAGTGCACCCGCGTCTGTCCGGAGTGTCCAGATATAGACGGGATGACATCACGGCACATGTGATGCAACCCGGAAGAGAAGCAAAGAGCTCTGAGAATGGAGCAGACCTGGAAGAGAGGCAGAAGATGCTCCGAGAGAGGAGCAATGGGTGTATGAGAGGTCAATACAAGGATCTCTGTGGTGAGATATTCATTCCAAGGCCTGATCATGTGACATGGGGACACCCCTTGAAATTAGAGGAAAGGAGGTTTAGACTTCAGCAAAGAAAGGGTTTATTATACAGTAAGGGCTGTTAAATTGTGGAATTCCTTGCCCAAGGAGGTGGTTATGGAAGATACAATGGATACATTTAAGAGAAGATTACATACATTTCTTTCAAAAGGGAACACCATCCTAGTTAGCTCTGTGCATACCTTTGCAAGCTCATGAGCCTAGCTGAGCATCTCTGACTTCTTCTATCCATATATGCAAATTGCTCTTAGGGTTAGTCACCCTAAGGGTAATGGGGCCCAACAAGGCTGAAATGTATGTCTGGGATTGGCTGTTTCTTTTGTTCAGAGAATAATTGTCTGGCATTTTTCAGCTGGACTGTCATTTTGGAGTCTGGTTCGGTGGAAAAGGCACTGCCCTGAAGTGTTGGGATGAAAGACTAGCAAAAGTGAGACAGAAATTTGGACTATGGAGCCTCAGGGACCTCACCATAGAGGGAAAAATACTGGTACTGCAGAATGAGATCCTTCCAGTTCTGCAATATATGGCCCAAGCTTGGCCACCCTTGGCAACAATTTGCAGAGCCATCACAAGGGCAGTGTTTCACTTCATCTGGGGCTCCAAATTGGACAGAGTGAAGCGTGCAGTTATGTACAAGGAGGCCCGGAAAGGGGGTGCCAGACATCCCCACCATGCTGCAAGCCTTTTTTGTGTGAAGAGGACTTTGAGAGAGTGACCAGGCATCTGTCGGTAATGCCATGTCCCGTCTCTTCCTGCTACCTCTTTGGAGGGGACTCAGGTGGGACAGCACAATCCCTTACAACTGGACTACCTCCTGGTTCTACCAGGATGTTGGTAGATTTGTGAGGGAGAACCACCTGGAGGGTGTTAAACCAGAATTGTGGACTCCAAAGGTCATATATAAGCTCATCAGAGCAAAAGACATTATAGAGATAATTTCAGGACTCCCAGCTGCCACTCACCAACAGACACAAGGACACTGCATGGATGGCCATTCAGGGGGATCTGTCTCTCAGATCATTCATGCATGCAAGGAACCTATGCAGGTATAGACACTGCCCTAGAGGATGTGTGGCAGAAGAAACTGCCCTGCATGTTTTTTTGGCAATGTCCCTTTGCCCAAGCTCTGTTGGATGACCTGGAAAATGAGCTCAAAGACTCTGTTCCAAAGAGACCCTTGTCGTACCACTCGGTACTGTATGGACTATTTCCAGGGACACACTCGTATAGTGCTATCCAGGAAGCCTGGCGCATCATGTGCTGTGTCAAAGACGCTCTGTGGTTTGCAAGGAATCGTCTGGTGCTGAGGACAGAACAGGTGACAACACAGGACTGTCGCAGACTGATCCACATCCTGTTAAGAGACTATACCATCTTGGACAGCCCTGAAGAGGAGGACTAGCATCCCCTCCAATGGCCCAATACCACTGTCACCTCCCCTCGCTCCCCTGCCCCATATCCCCCCCACACACACACACAATCCCCCAGGCGAATGCCCACAGAGACTTTAATACAGTGAAATAAAGTACAAGTGTTGAATTCAATAAAGTGATGATACAATAAAGTTCAAATGTACCTGTGCGCTGCCAAAGTGCACTGCGTTGCAGGTATTAAGAATGTTATTGTTTTAAATTATGAAGCATATCATACAGGTCCTGCTAAAATGACAGTCCAACCACAAAATTCCATTGGAAAGCATTACTGTACAAAGAAATGTTGTATTGTATTTTCCATGGCAAAATAAAGATTATTATTTTTTTTTTTAAAAAGTATGTCTGTGGCTAGCTGGTTCAGAGAAGGATTGTCTGGCATTTTGTGACTATCCTGTCATTTTGGTAGGACTTGTATGATATCCTTCAGAACATTTCTTCTCTGAGTATGGCATTTGTGATCTAAAAGAGATTGCACCCTGGGTGTGAGGACACAGTCCCAGTGAGATTTTACATACCCTTACAAGCTCATGAGTCTAGTTGAGCATCTCTGACTTCTTTTCTTTATATGTAAATTGCTCTTGGGTTTGGTCACCCTAAGGGTAATGCAGGAATCCAGATGTGGACCCCTTGCTCACAAGTGCTTAGAGTGATCAGCTGCACCTCACTAACAAGGTAAAAGATGCATCTGGGGTTAGCTGGTTTTCTTGTTCAGAGAAGAATTGAATGGAATTTTGTGGTTGGACTATCATTTTGGCAGGACCTGTATGATATGCTTCAGAATATTTCTTCTCTGTGTATGACATTTGTGAGATAAAAGAGATTGCACCCTGGGTGTGAGGTCACAGTCCTAGTGAATTCTCTGCATACCCTTGCAAGCTCATGAGCCTAACTGAGCATCTCTGACTTCTTCTATCCAATTGCTGTTTGGGTTTGGTCACCCTAAGGGTAATGGGGGAATCCAGAGGTGGACCCCTTGCTCACAAGTGTCTAAAGTGATCAGCTGCACCACGCTGACCAGGTCCATCAAGGCCAAAATGTACATCTGGGGTTAGCTGTTTCCCTTGTTCAGAGAAGAATTATCTGGCATTTTGTTGCTGGACTATCATTTTGGCAGAACCTGTATGATATACTTCAGACTAATTCTTCTCTGTGTAGGACATTTGTGAAGTAAAAGAGATTGTACCATGGGTGTGAGGACACAGTCCTAGTGAACTCTGCATATCCTTGCAAGCTCATGAGCCTAATTGAGAATCTCTGACTTCTTTTCTTTATATGTAAATTGCTCATGGGTTGGTCACCCTAAGGGTAATGCAGGAATCCAGACTTGGACCCCTTGCTCACGAGTGCTTAGAGTGATCAGCTGCATATCATCAGTAAAGCTAAAACTTAGCCGGTTTTCTTGTTCAGAGAAGAATTGTTTGGCATTTCATGTCTGGAATGCCAGTTTGGCAGGACCTGTATGATATGCTTCAGAATATTTCTTCCCGGTGTATGGCATTTGTCACCGTTCTAGTGATCTCTTTGCATACCCTTGCAAGCTCATGACCCTAATTGAGCATCTCTGACTTTTTCTGTATATATGCAAATTGCTCTTGGGTTTGGTCACCCTAAGGTTAATATGGGAATCCAGACGTGGACCCCTTGCTCACAAGTGCTTAGAAGGGTCAGGTGTACCTCGCTGGTGAGGCCCATCAAGGCTGAAACGTACGTCAGGGATTAGCTGTTTCTTTTATTCCAAGAAAATTTTTCTGGAGTTTCATGGCTGTGCTGTCATTTTGGCAGGACCCCTTTATATGCTTCAGATTAATTTGTTTCTGTGTATGGTATTTGTGAGCTAAAACAGATTGCACCTTAGGCACAAGGCAACATTCTAGTGAATTCTCTGCATATTCTTGCAAGCTAATGAGCCTAGTTGAGTACCCCTGACTTCTTTTCTATGTATGCAAATTTCTTTTGCGTTTGGTCACCAACAAGGCCTAACTATGCTGAAACATACATCTGGGGTTAGCCGGTTTTCTTGTTCAGAGAAGAATTGAATGGAATTTTGTGGCTGGGCTTTCAGTTTGGCAGGACCTGTGTGATATGCTTCAGAATATTTCTTCTCTGTTTATGGCATCTGTGATCTAAAATAGATTGCACCCTGGGCACGAGGACACTGTCCTAGTGAGCTTGTTGCATACCCTTGCAAACTCATGAGCCTCATCTGTACACGCAAATTGCTATTGGCTTTGGTCACCCTAAGGGTAATGGGGGAGTCCAGACGTTAACCCCTTGCTCACAAGTTCCTTATGGGATCAGGTGCATCTCCCTGACCAGGGACCACATGGCTGAAACATTTAGCCATTTCTCTGGTTCAGAGAAAAATTGTCTGGCATTTTGGCAGGACCTGTATGATATGCTTCAGAATATTTCTTCTCTATGTATGACATTTGTGAGGTAAAAGAGATTGCACCCTGGGTGTGAGGACACAGTCCTAGTGATCTCTTTACATACCCTTGCAAACTCATGATCCTAGTTGAGCATCTCTGACTTCTTATCTGTACATTCAAATTGTTATTAAGTTTGGTCACCCTAAGGGTAATGGTCCAGATGTGGACCCCTTGCTCACAGTGCCTAGATATATCAGGTGCATCTCACAGATGAAGCGCAACAAAGCCAGAACATCTGGCATCGCTTCTCGACCTTTTGGCTAAGATCAAGTGCAGTACCTGCTCAGGCAGGTGGCAGATGCCTGAGCAGGGGTGGCATGCTACACTTGGTCTGATGCCGGGGCTGGGGGCGTACGGGCCTGAGGTGCAGAAAATGCTTTTGTGACACGGAGCACGTGATAACATGGACACTTGTTTCTGGTGGCGCACTTGCAAGCACTGAAGACTCTTCTATCCTTTTCACTTCTGCTGCACTAGCCTCTGGCAGGCGACGAAGAATTTTTTTAAATTCCAGCCATGAGGCTGGGGCCTTAACTGACACTCTTTTTTATTTTTGTTTGTTCACTGGGCACTGTTTGCACAGTCGACTATGATTTGAGTTATGGCACTTATGGACTTTGCACTTTACCCACGAACACGAGCACTTAAACACTGAAAATTTGCCACAGTGGGGCCAGGTCTTTGGACTTAGGCTTTGGTGGGGGAGCTGGTTGGCATGCCACCTCCCCTTTACGTTGCTGAGGCTCCTCACTTCGGAGGGAGCTGAAGACAGAAGCACCGGGGTGAAGACGCTGAGGCAGAAGACCCCGGGGTGAAAGCCCTCCTCTCCTCTCCGGAGAGAGGAGGAGAAGCTAAAGGGTCCCCCCTAGCATGGGCGAAGGGGGGCTGAAGGCTGACCCGGCCCCAGGAGCTGCACCGTCACTTAAGAATAGTCACGGAGCATGAATGGAGCAGGAAGAAGCACGAGAGCACAGTTTTTCGACTGCAAGCACCTCAGGCTTAATCTTCAATACCATCTGGCATCTCACAGTGTGCAACTGTGTGCGGAGAACTTTAAGAGCGAGCGACCAGGGATCTGCCGGTAATGCCATGTCCCTTTTCTTCCTGCTTCCTCTTTGGAGGGGACTTGGTTGGGAGACGTGGGACAGCTCCATCCCTTTCAACTGGACTACCCCCTGGTTCTACCAGGATGTTGGTAGATTTGTGAGGGAGAACCAACTGGAGGGTGTTAAACCAGAACTGTGGACCCCAAAGGTCATATATAAGCTCATCAGAGCAAAAGACATTATAGAGACAATTTCAGGACTCCCAGCTGCCACTTCCAAGATGGTATGGCAGAACGTGTCATCAGGGAGACTCACCAACAGACACAAGGACACTGCATGGATGGCCATTCAGGTGGGTCTGTCTCTCAGGTCATTCATGTATGCAAGGAACCTATGCAGGTATAGACACTGCCCTAGAGGATGCTTGGCAGAAGAAACTGCCCTGTATGTTTTTTTGGCACTGCCCCTTTGTCCAAGCTCTGTTGGATGACCTGGAAAATGAACTCAAAGACTGTGTTCCAAAGAGACCCTTGTCGTACCACTCGGTACTGTATGGACTATTTCCAGGGACACACTCGTATGGTGCTATCCAGGAAGCCTGGCGCATCATGTGCTGTGTCAAAGACGCTCTGTGGTTTGCAAGGAATCGTCTGGTGCTGAGGAGAGAACAGGTGACAACACAGGACTGTCACAGACTGATCCACAGCCTGCTAAGAGACTATAACATCTTGGACAGCCCTGAAGAGGAGGACTATCATCCCCTCCAATGGCCCAATATCACTGTCACCTCCCCTTGGCCCCCTAACCTATGCCCCATATCCCACCCCTCCACACACACATCCAATGCCCCAGGCAAATGCTCACAGAGACTTTAATACAGTGAAATAAAGTACAAGTGTTGAGTTCAATAAAGTGATGATACAATAAAGTTCAGATGTACCTGTGTGCTGCCAAAGTGCACTGCGTCGCAGGTATTAAGAATGTTATTGTTTTAAAAGTATGAATGCACTCTGTATTGGAAAGCATTACTGTACAGAGAAATGTTGTATTGTATTTTCCATGGCAAAATAAAGATTATTTAAAAAAAAAAAAAAACTGGCATCTCACAGATGAAGCCCAACAAAGCCAGAAGTGTGGGATTAGACATTTATCTTGTTCAGAGAAGAGTTAACTAGTATTTTGTCATTTTGGCAGGACCTGTATGATATGCTTCAGAATATTTCTTCGCTATGTATGACATTTGTGAGCTAAAAGAGATTGTTCTGTGGGCACAGGTCACTGTTCTAGTGATCTCTTTGCATACCCTTGCAAGCTCATTAGCCTAATTGACCATCTCTGACTTTTCTGTATATGCAAATTGCTCTTGGGTTTGGTCGCCTTAAGGGTAATGGAGGAATCCAGACGTGGACCCCTTGCTTACAAGTCCCTGGAAGAATCAGCTGCACATCACCAACTAAGCTAAAACATACATCTGGTGTTAGCTGCTGGTTTTTTTTTTGTCGAGAGAAGAATTGTCTGCCATTTTGTGGTTGGAATGTGAGTTTGGCAAGTCAAACTAATTATGATGAAGGTATCCAAGGGGTTAAAACAAGTGAACCCATCAGGTTGGATATTTTCACATCAATAGATGACAATATTAAATAATTTTGAGTACTTTACACTATATTAGTTACTGACACGCTACTTCACAGTAAAAAAATTGATAAAATAATCAATTGAGCATATTTGTGCAAAAATATATATAATTTATTAAAGTACAATATACTATATATAAAAGTGTAAGCAACAATGATATAAATGAGTGATCGGCAATTACAATAGATCTATAGTAAACCAAACCACAATTATCACCATGAGGATTACCAGCAATTAAAGGGTTAACCACACATAGGTATATTCAGAGGTATTAAATAACAATAATTGCACTCAGAAGCAAAGAAAAGGATAATTGATCCGTACAATTAATAAAATACAGTTGGCAGCAGTGTATGTGAAGAAACAGGAGGTTAGACTTTCATGTCCCTGTGATGTATGAGGACTGTGGGATTACATGGACATTACAGCAATACATCTGCTATGGACTTTTCCTGTTTCAAGTCCTTTGAACTCAACCTCGCCATCTATTGGTTGAACCTTGCATTGCAGCATTGTGCTATGCACTGCCATCTATTGGTTGGTGACCTACATTGCAGCATTGCTGTGTCCCATGCGAGTATGCAAATATGTCACTGTTGCATTCTGGGACCTTCAGTTTCTCTCCAATATTTTCATTATACTCCCCCATCCTGCACCCTAAAATTGGTAGACTATGTTATATTTGTTGTATGTCTTGTCTTCTGTGTATTATATTTCGTTATATTCATGTCACCACAAGTTAAAACGAAGGCTGTGAATGGCCTGGTTTTCCATTAAAAAAAAAAAAAAAAAAAAAAAAAAATATAGTTCACCCCACCCCACCCAGAAATATATGTTGGGAGTTAGCTGGTTCTCTTGTTTAGATAAGAGTTCACTGCTATTTTGTGGTCGGGCTGTCATTTGAGCAGGACCTGTATGATACGCTTCAGAATATTTCTTCTCTGTGTATGGCATTTGTGAACTAAAAGAGATGGCACCCTGGGTGAGAGGACATAGTCCCAGTGAGATTTAGCATACCCTTGTAAGCTCATGAGCCTAAATGAAAAGCTCTGACTTCTAAATATTAGGGTTGGTCACTCTAAGGGTAATGGAGGAATCCAGATGTGAACCCCTTGTTCACAAGTGTCTAATGGGATCAGATGGCTGACCAACATGGCTGAAATATATATATATATCTGGGGTTAACTGTTTGGCATTTTGTGTCTGGACTGTAATTTTGGCAGGACCTGTATGATATGCTTCAGAATTTTTTTTTCCATGTATGACATTTGTAAGCTAAAAGAGGTTGCACCCTGGGTGCGAGGACACAATTCCCAGTGAATTCTCTGCGTACCTTTGCAAGCTCATGAGCCTAATTGAGCATCTCTGACTTCTTTTCTGTATATTCAAAGTGCTCATCCTAAGGGTAATGGGGGAATCCAGACGTGGACCCCTTGCTCACAAGTGCATAGAGGGACCAGATACACCTCACCAACTAGGCTGAAATGTACATCTGGTGTTACCCGTTTATCTTGTTCAGAGAGGAAAGGAAAGGAAAGGAAAGGAAAGGAAAGGAAAGGAATGGAATGGAATGGAATGAGCTGTCATTGTGGCAGGACCTAGATGATATACTTCAGAATAATTCTTCTCTGTGTATGATCTAAAAGAGATTGCACCCTGGGTGCGAGGACACAGTCCTAGTGAACTCTCTGAGTATCTTTTCAGGCACATGAGCCTAATTGAGCATCTCTGATTTCTTCTCTTTATATGCAAATTGCTTTAGGGTTGGTCACCCTAAGGGTAATGAGGGAATCCAGACGTGAACCCCTTGTTCACAAGTGCCTAATGGGATCAGGTGCACCTATCTGGTGAGGGCCAACATGGCTGAAATTTATGGCTGGGGTTAGCTGTTTCTCTGCTTCAGAGAGAATAGACTTGCATTTCATGGCTGGACTGTCATTTTGGTAGGACCTGTATGAGATGCTTTAGAATGTTTCCTCCCTGTGTATGACATTTGTGAGCTAAAAGAGATTGTCCCCTGGGTGCAACATCACTGTTGTAGTGAACTCTCTGCATACTCTTGCAAGCTTATGACCTTAATTGAGCATCTCTGACTTCTTCTAGCTATATGCAAATTGCTCTTGGGTTTGGTCACCCTAATGGTAATGGTGGAATCCAGATGTGGACCTCTTGCTCACAGTGCTTAGACAAATCCCAACAAGGCCGGCACAGATCAGTGAGGGGAAAAAAAAAACAACAAACCAAAAACGAAACAAACAAAAAAAAAAAAAACTGAGCCGAACATATCTGCTGGAGAAATTGAGTATTTTGTGTGTGGTAAGGGAGAGGTTAAAATCAAATCTGTTTGTGGGGGTTCCCCTCCCTTTACTGTGATACAAGGGACTAATTGCAGTCTGGTGTGGTGGGAGTGGTTAATTGCTGTGTTTGTAATTGGTTTATTATTGCTTTAAATAGCAGATACATAGTGAATACTTGACCGTGTGAATCTTGCATTAGTGTGTAAGTGCAAAAGGGTGTTAAGTGTAGTAATTTACATAACAGGGGATTCAAGTGCAGAAGTGTGGTAAGTGTTGGAAATTTACATAACAGGGGATTCAAGTGCAGAAGTGTAGTAAGTGTTGGAAATTTATATAACAGGGGATTCAAGTGCAGAAGTGTAGTAAGTGTTGGAAATTTATATAACAGGGGATTCAAGTGCAGAAGTGTGTTAAGTGTAGTAATTTACATAACAGGGGATTCAAGTGCAGAAGTGTGTTAAGTGTTGGAAATTTATATAACAGGGGATTCAAGTGCAGAAGTGTGGTAAGTGTAGTAATTTACATAACAGGGGATTCAAGTGCAGAAGTGTAGTAAGTGTTGGAAATTTACATAACAGGGGATTCAAGTGCAGAAGTGTGGTAAGTGTTGGAAATTTACATAACGGGATTCAAGTGCAGAAGTGTGGTAAGTGTTGGAAATTTACATAACGGGATTCAAGTGCAGAAGTGTAGTAAGTGTTGGAAATTTATATAACAGGGAATTCAAGTGCAGAAGTGTAGTAAGTGTTGGAAATTTATATAACAGGGGATTCAAGTGCAGAAGTGTGGTAAGTGTTGGAAATTTACATAACGGGATTCAAGTGCAGAAGCGTGGTAAGTGTTGGAAATTTATATAACAGGGGATTCAAGTGCAGAAGTGTAGTAAGTGTTGGAAATTTATATAACGGGATTCAAGTGCAGAAGTGTAGTAAGTGTTGGAAATTTACATAACGGGATTCAAGTGCAGAAGTGTAGTAAGTGTTGGAAATTTACATAACGGGATTCAAGTGCAGAAGTGTAGTAAGTGTTGGAAATTTATATAACAGGGGATTCAAGTGCAGAAGTGTAGTAAGTGTTGGAAATTTACATAACGGGATTCAAGTGCAGAAGTGTAGTAAGTGTTGGAAATTTACATAACGGGATTCAAGTGCAGAAGTGTAGTAAGTGTTGGAAATTTACATAACGGGATTCAAGTGCAGAAGTGTGGTAAGTGTTGGAAATTTACATAACAGGGGATTCAAGTGCAGAAGTGTAGTAAGTGCTGGAAATTTACATAACGGGATTCAAGTGCAGAAGTGTGGTAAGTGTTGGAAATTTACATAACTGCAGAAGTGTGGTAAGTGCTGGAAATTTACATAACGGGATTCAAGTGCAGAAGTGTGGTAAGTGCTGGAAATTTATATAACAGGGGATTCAAGTGCAGAAGTGTGGTAAGTGCTGGAAATTTAAATAAGGGGATTAAACGACGGAACACATATTATTATTGTGCAGATTATTTTTCTCTGCCTTTTAGCTTGTGGTAACTGGCATAATATAAGTGGTAATATGATTGTCCATTTAACTCAGTGCACGAGCTGCCATATGTTTGCACACCTGGAATAACTGTTCTATTGTTCATACCTCTGTGGCAGATGTGAGCAAGTGGTCTCTCTGGAAGCTCTTATTAGAGATCTGGAGAGGCAGGTTGCAACATTGAGAGAGATGGCCAATCATGAGAGGGAAGTGGTGGTAGGTAGTTCTGGGGGTGGAGACTGCACAAAGAAAGAGCAGGTAGCCAGATGGGTTACAGTTAGAGATAGCAAGGGGGGTGGACAGAGGAATAGGGAGGACACTCCTGTGGTTACTAATCCTAACAGATTTGCTACAATTGAACATTTTGCTGTCTCCCGGAAGCTCGGGTTCGACGTGTCAGATCGGGTTGATAGAATTTTGGGAGGGGCTGGGCATGACCCGGCTGTCATGGCACATGTTGGTACTAATGATAAAATTAGTGGAAAAAGGAGGTCTGTTAAGAAGGATTTCAGGGACCTAGGATATAAGCTTAAGCAGAGGACCTCTTAGGTAGTATTTTGTGAAATTCTACCTGTGCCACGCGCTACATTAGAAAGGCAACGGGAGATTAGGGAGTTAAATACGTGGCTAAAGACTTGGTGTAAGCAGGAGGGGTTTGGGTTCTTAGGACACTGGGTGGTCTTTTCCTTTGGGGGCCAGGGTGCTGGGCGTTAGGATGGTTAGAGGGCTGGAGGAGACTTTTAACTAGAAAGGGGGAGGAGGGTGCTGCAACACAGGCTGGGGAAGGTAGTATAATTGAGGCAATGGGATTAGAGAAGGGGTATGGGGTGTAGAGGGGGAATGGGCTAGTTCATCTAATAGGGAGTTGCCATTGTTACACCCTGATAAAAGACAAATACATCTGACAAACAATTAAATCTGCAAGAATGGCAAGATGGTAAATTGTATGCATGCAAATGCTCGTAGTCTGGCTGGTAAGATGAGGGAACTAGAAATGAATGCAATGTATGAGTAGTATGATCTGATTGGTGTTTCTGATTGGCATTCAATCTAGAGGGTTATTCACTTTTTAGGAGGGATAGGGTTAATAAAAGGGGAGGAGGGGTATGCCTATATGTAAAGCAGGCCATAAAACCTAGTTTAAGGGAAGATATAAATGAAGGGTCCAATGAAAAGGTAGAGGCCTTGTGGGTTGAAATACACACTGGGGGCACACATAATAAAAAGATGTTACTGGGGATTTGGTACAAGCCACCTAATATTGGGGAGTTGGAGGAAGGCCAACTGTTATTGCAAATGGAAAAGGCTTCTAGATCAGCAAAAGGTGATTATTAATGGGAGATTTCATGGTTTGAAATTGACTGGAGCAATATGATTTCTGGCACAATAAAGGGTTGATAAATGAGAATTTTATGTCCCAACTAGTAGAGGAGCCAACTAGAAAAGAGGCCTTGCGTTACTTAGTGCTCTCAAACAATTCTGACATGATAAACAATATACAAGGGAACATTTGGGCAGCAGTGACCACAAGTTTGTTATGAGAAACCCAATAGCAAGGGTTTAACCAGAACATTCAATTTTAAAAAGGCTAATTTTACAAAGCTAGAAGAAGTATTAAAGGATATTCAGTGGGATGTAATTTTCAAAGATAAAAATGCACAGGAATCATGGAAAGTATTTAAAATGCTCTTGGGCAAATATACACGTCAATATATACCATTGGGGAATAAGCACAAGAGAAGTAAAGTGAAACCAATGTGGCTTAATAATGAGGTTGGCAGGGAAATGAAAAATAAGAAACAGGATTTTAAAGTGTTTAAGTCAAACGGCTCAGATGCAGCATTTAAAAAATTCAGAGAATGTAATAAAATGTGCAAACAAGCAATTAAGCTAGCTAAAATAGAAAATGAGAGAAATATTGCAAATGAGAGCAAGCAAAACCCTAAACAATTCTACAAGTATATTAATAACAAAAAAGTTAAGGCTGATATTGGTCCTTTTAGGACTGAGACAGGTGAATTGATTAGTGAGGATAAAGCTATGGCTGACACCCAAAATATGTTCTTTGCTTTAGTATATACAAGGGAAGCAGCAATGACGGGCTATGGGCAAACAGACAAAACCATGGAATTTCCTCCAACATCTACATGGCTTACTGAGGACAAGATCCAAAAGAGACTGGACAGGGTTATGGTGAATAAAGCACCTGAACCTAATGGTATACACTCAAGGGTACTTAAGAAACTTAGTTTTGTAATAGCAAGACCATTATACTTAATATTTATTGATTCACTTTTATCAGGCATAGTGCCCTGTGATTGGAGGAAAGCTGATGTAGTTCCATTGGGAGCACGATCCGAACCAGGATATTATAGACCTGTGAGCTTGACTTCCATAGTGGGTAAGATACTAGGAGGGTTACTAACTGACAGTATTCAAAACTATGTGAAGACAACAATATTATTAGTAGAAGTCAGCATGGTTTTATGAAGAACAGATCATGTCAGACTAATTTACTTGCATTTTATGAAAGAGTAAGTAGTAATTTGGACAGAGGAATCACTGTTGATGTAGTATACTTCGATTTTGCAAAACCCTTTGATACAGTGCCTCACAACAGGTTACTGCATACATTAAAAGGCTTCGGTTTGGGTGGCGTTATCTGTACATGGATTGAGAACTGGTTAAATGATGGCAGAGAGTTGTTGTAAATGGTTTAAAGATATAAGTGGGGTGCAACGGGGTTCAGTCCTGGGCTGAATGCTTTTTAATTTGTTTATTAATGATCTAGAAGTGGAAATTGAAAGTAGCATGTCAAGCTTTGTTGAAGACACGCCATTCCGTTAATTAATTTTAGTGCTCTTAGCGGTACTTTGTCCAGTTCTAGTATATCCTTTTTCAGAACTGATGCCCAAAACTGCACTGCATATTCGAGGTGAAGTTTTAACAATGATTTGTACAATAGCAAAATAATGTTATCCACTCTTGCTTCAATACCTCTTTTTATGCAAGACAGGATTTTGTTTGCTTTTGCAACTGCTATTTGACACTGGTCACTGTTTCCAACTTTGTAGTTGACAAGGATACCGAGGTCTTTCTCTAGCAATGAGTCCCCTAAAATGATTATATTAAGCTCATAAATAACATTGCTATTTGCTCGTCCCAGATGCACAATTTTCCTATATTACGTTTCATATTCCACTTGTTTGTCCAATCTGTCATTTTATGTAAATCCCTCTGTAGAGAACATAATTTAGTGTCATCTGCAAATATTGATATTTTGCTTTCTGTATCTATTTCCAGGTCATTTATAAACATATTAAAAAGCAGCGGACCTAGTACTGAACCCTGAGGTACTCCACTCTCCACTTTAACTGTATTGAAGAATTTTCCATTTACAACGACACACTGTTCCCTATCCTTCAACCAGTTTTCTAGCCAATTGCAAAGGTTATGCCTTAGCCCCAATTTCCTTATTTTATACCCCAGCCTCCTGTGAGGCATTGTATCAAATGCCTTAGCAAAATCTAGATATACTACATCAACCGCCTTAACATGATTTAGGTTGCTACTTATTTCTTCATACAAGCTTCTTCATAGAAGCTGAAAAGATTTGTTTGGCATGATCTATTCCTCATAACACCTTGTTGATTCCTGCTAATAATTTTATTTTTTGAGGTGTAATCCTGAATATAAGAGGTCAAACTCACAGGTCTATAATTCTCCGGTTCTGTTTTAGTTCCCTTCTTAAGTAGAGGCAATACCTTGGCTTTATGCCACTCTTCTGGCTCTGAGCCTTTGGTGAGAGAATATTTAAAGAGTAAACAGATGGGTTTTGCTAACACTGCTCTGCTGTAAAGTAAGAATGCTTCCAAAAATAGACATTTTAATAGTTTATATTTATCAATATAAGTGAACAGAAGAAAAATCTAAATCAACTATTAACTGTGACTACCCTTTGCCTTCAAAACAGCATCAATATAGTCAGGTGTATGATTAAACAATTATACTAAACATGTGCTAATGATAAGCAATATAATATGTGGGTCGAAACACAATCATTAACTGAAAAAGAAGCAGCTGCAGGAGGAATAAAATTGGGTGAGGAACAGGCAAACTTGACTAACAAGGTGAGGTTGCTGAATACAGTTTAATGTCAAAAGTCATGCACCATGGCAAGACACAAGGTAGTTATACTGCATCAGCAAGGCCAACAGGGTTTTCCAGATGCGCTGTCCAAGCTCAATTGAAGAAGCACAAAGAAACAGGCAATTTTGAGGAACCTAGATTAATTGGTTGTTCAAGGAAACAGTGCAGCAGATGAAAGACACGTCGTGCTTACTTCCCTTCACAATTGGAACATGTCCAGCAGTGCCATTGGCTCAGAATTGGCAGAAAACAGTGGGATCTTGGTACACCCATCTACTGTCCGGAGTCGTCTCATCAGAAGAGGTCTTTATGGAAGACTTGCAGCAAAAAAGCCATACCTCCGACGTGGAAACAAGACAAAGCAACTCAACTATGCATGAAAACACAGAACTTGGGAATCCTGACTGATGAGTCAAAATTTGAAATATTTGGCTGTAGCAGAAGGCAGTTTATTTGCCGAAAGACTGGAGAGCGGTATAAGAATGAGTGTCTGCAGGCAACAGTGAAGCATGATGGAGGTTTCTTGAAAGTTTGGGGCTGCATTTGTGCACATGGGTTTTGGAATTTGGTCAGAATTAATGGTATCCTCAGTGCTGAGAAGTACAGGCAGATACTTATCCATCATGCAATACCATCAGGGAGGCATCGGATTGGCCCCAAATGTATTCTGCAGTATGACAACGACCCCAAACATACAGCCAAAGTCATTAAGATCTACATTCAGTGTAAAGAAGAACAAGGAGTCCTGGAAGTGATGGTATGGACCACACATAGCCCTGATCTCAACATCATGGAGTCTGTCTGGGATTACATGAAGAGAGAGAAGCAACTGAGTCTCCTAAATCCACAGATGAACTGTGGTTAGTTCTCTAAGATGTTTATTAAGAAACTCAGCAGGTAGGTTGTTCCAAACTGTGTGTAAGTGTACTTAGAAGAATTGATGCTGTTCTGAAGGCAAAGTGTGGTCACACCAAATATTGATTTGATTTAGATTTTTCTTCTGTTTACTCACTATGCACTTTCTTAGTTGATAAAAATAAATTATTAACATGTCTATTTTTTAAAGCATTCTTACAACATTTTTTTACACCTGCCTAAGACTTTTGCACAGGACCCAGTGCTTTGTTAGGTTTAATTTTGTTCAGTCTTCCCATGACATCTTCTTGAGTTAACCCAATATCTGATAATGGTATGGTTTTATTTGTTACTTGCGGAGGCTCTTCTACCATTCCTTCCTCCCCTGTATATACTGATGCTAAGAAAGTGTTTAGAACATCGACCTTTTCCTTATCCTCACTAATCAACTCACCCATCTCATTTGTGAAAGGTCCACTCCCTCTTAAGTTTTTTGCTATTTATATATTTGAAAAACTTTTTGGGATTAGTTTTTCTTGCCCTCGCAATTTGAGTTTCATTGGCTATTTTTGCTACCCTAATATTATTTTTGCAATCTTTGTTGCACTCCCTTTGACTTACTTTTGCATTTGTTCCCCACTGGTATACACTGTTGGGTACATTTCAGCAAACTACATTTGAATTTTGACTATTTTTCCTCAGTATTTTTGCCTTTAATAATGTATCCCAGTCTATGTGTTGCATTGATGCTCTTAAAAAGAGTTTTGGTTGAACCTATACAGTTTACTTTGCCAAACTGATCTCAAATGTAACCAAGTTGTGATCACAATCCTAGATTGTATATCAAAATCTTTTATATATGAGCAGTTTCATCTAATTCGACAAAACTGACCATAAGTTATATTTCAGAACCATTTCTTGTGATGGAAGCTATCAAACTCTAAATAGCTATTATAATCCGCTTTCTCAAAAAAAGTTTTAGATTCAACTCCATGATTCTTGATACCCAAGATCCAAGAATTGTGTATTAGTCTTGTAAAAGGTGCTAGTAAATTCAAGACCCCAGGCATTTCCATGAAATAAATTCCTCAAAAATAACCTGTCACTCTTCCATATAATAAGAATATCATCAATGCAACGGCGATAGACAAACATGTCTTGCACCAAAAGGATTATTGCTGTAAATCATATGTTCTTTCAGATAACACATAAAAAGGTTTGTGTAACTTGGTGCAAGTTTGGCTCCCATCGCGACTCCCTTGATCTGTAAAAAATACTGCGTATTAAACTAAGAAAAAAAATTGTGGGTTAACTCAAATTCTATCACTTGCAAAATAAAATCAATTTATGACACAGTTATCAAAAGGTCCTGTAACAAAAAATACCTGGCTGCCTGAATGCCTCCCTCATGTGCTATATTTGTCATTTTTGGTTTATTTTTCATTTGTTTTTTTGAGATATTATTTAATTAAATTTTGCAGTCACTTTTAGGTTTATTATCTTCTGTCAAACATATTGGTATGTTCTAGTTTTTCTCTTGCTGTCTGCCGACAAAATATGAACCTTTTTTTGATTGATGCAATGTTCGTATCCATATGTCTTTAACAACATTGATTGCGCTTTCCAATTGTCCTATAAAATTTGAGAATTTTCCTAACATCGTGATGGAAAGTCAGGATTTTATTAAGGACAAAGAGGTGAATAGTATGCTTAATCTCTTTTTACTTTCTCCAATAGCAGCAAGAAAAAAACGTTGAACTACATGAAAGAGAAAACATTTGGAATCCAAACAACATAACCCTACCCCTTAGGATTCTGTCCACCAATCCCCTTACAGCAGTGGATCTCAACCCTTCTAGTGCCGCGACCCTTTGATAAAATTTCCCAAGTTGTGGTGACCCCTAAATTATTTTCGTTGCTCCTTCATCGCTGTAATGTTGCTAGTGTTATGAATCGAAATATAAATATCTGATGGTTTTAGGTGACCCCTGGCAAATCGTCATTCGACCCCCAAAGGGGTCCCGACCCACAGGTTGAGAACCACTGCCTTACAGCATCTCCTTCAAAACTGTCCAACTGCTGTATGCTCTTCCTCATTTTTTGACGTGATCTCTTTGACTGGAACTCAATCGAAATTCAGCTGTAACCGAAGAGATGAAATTCTCTCTTTATTATTATCAGTGAAACTTCAGCTTTTCTTTAAAATATTCGTCAAATTTTATTACAAGACAGGAGGCTCTTATTATGTTAGTTTAAAGCTGATTAATAACATTATGAGCAATATGAGAAATTGGTTTAAAATAAAAAAAATTTAAGATTCCCTAGAACATTCTGCTGCTTTGAGGATATCAGATTACCTCCCACAAGAAAATATTTTCGAGCTCTCCTAGAAGAATGTACTCCAAAAGAAGAAGTATCGATACCTGACAACCGCGTGATCCATTTAACCCAATGAGCTAGTGTCGCAGAAGCTAATGGAGGTTGAGGTTTGTGAAAGTAAATGAGGAGTTGATAGAGATTCTCGGATCTCATAGAGGAAGTAAATGTCTCATAAGTATGTAATCATAGCACTGCACAAAGTAGTGGATCCTGTTGGAAAGATGGATAGAAAATATTTAGTTCTTCTATAGATAATCTAACAACTTCTGGAACAAAACGTCTGCCTCTTATGTCTACAGCTTGGACATCTGAATCCTGTCGGCATGATATGAGACATAACAGCATGGCAAGTTTAGCCGAAACTTGTGTCAAGGACAAATTGTTATTGCCTGGCCAAGATTCTACAAATTGAAGAACCTTGTTAACATCCCAGATTGTAGAGTATTTTGATTTAGGAGGTTTAGTCAATATGATGCCTTTCATCATATTGTACATTAATGGATGTTGACCAATAGGCAGACCTTCCAAAAATTAATGGCCTGCTGAAATAGCAGACCTATAACAATTTATCATTCTACAAATTTTCTCAGATTGAAACATGTAGTAAGAAAATTGAGAATGTTAGTTATAGTGGTCAAAACCAGGATTCAAGTCCCATTCCAAGCACCACCTTGACCATATTGACCAACAAGATTTATAGCATGCTCGGATTCCTGGAGCCAATGCTTCTGAAGTTAGATTTTGAGCTGATTCCAAAAGTCCCTCGATAAACCAGGGACTCCTGAAATTAACCAGGCCATTAACTGTATTTGGTGTGATATTAATATCTCATGGGGATTCCCTGGTGGATCGGTTAACAGGGTTGGAAACGGAACTAAGTATCATGGGTAATCTATTGCCATTTCCAGAAGTGGAGGGAACCACAGTTGAGATAAGCAGAATGGAGTTATCAGTACTATTGTAGCTTGTTGAGTTCTGACTTGTAGGATTACTCTGAGGATCATTGCAGAAGGAGAGAATGCATAATATGTGTTCCCAGCCCAAGATTGCAGGAACGCATCCACTGCTAGAGCTTCTGGGTCCGGTCACCAACTGAAGAATTTGGGTAGCTGTTTGTTTAATCTTGATGCAAAAAAGTCTGTTTCTAGAAGGCCTCATATTTGATAAATCTTTCTGAATACTAATTTGTGAAGTTTACAGTCCCTGGAGTCTTTCAGGTGTCTGGAGTTCCAATCTGCTATCGTGTTGTATAGCCCTGGGAGATATTCTGCTTGATCTGAGATGTTCCTGTTCAGGCAGAAGTTCCAGAAATTCTTGGCCAAATTGGCTAAAGTCTTGTACTTAGTATCTCCTAGATGTTTGATATATCTTACTGTCAATACATTGTCCATCTTGAGAAGGATACAACAATTCAAAGTGTCTTTTGTCAAGCTTCGAATTGCAAAGGAGCCTGCTAGCAATTCTAAGCAATTTATATGCAAATCCTGATCTGTATTTGACCATTTGCCTCCTGTGGTTATCTCCCCACAGCGAGCTCCCCAACCTGTCTTGCTGGCATCTGATTCTATAATCAAATCTGGATTTGAACCAAAGATCGCTCTGCCATTCCAGGCTTCCATGTGATCTAACCCTAGTTCTTCTCTTGATACTTTCGAAAGGGGAACAAAATCTGCATAATTCAGACCCTTCTGAAGATGTAGTATTTTTAACCTCTGGAAATATTGCTTGAATCGAGCCAGAAAGAAGTCCTACAATTCTTGCTATTGATCTCAAGGAAATCAGATATTTTCTAAATAATAACTGAATCTCTCTCTGAATCATTTTCAGTTTCTTTTTGCGTAGAAGAAGCGATGTGGCCAGAGAATTGATAATGAACCCTGCAAACTACTGATCGAGTGGGTTGAAGAATCCATTTTTTCCAATTTATAAAGAAACCTAATTAGGGAAGAAGCTGAATAGTCATCTGGAGGGGAGTTAAAAGTGTTGACGTGTCTTGTGACATGATAAGCATGTTGTTGAGATAGATTATCAAGTGAATTCCCCTTCTTATCAAGAATGAAATCACTGGCTTCATCAATTTGGTGAAACACCATGGAGCTGATGACAGACCGAAAGGTAGGCAAGTGAATTGCCATTTTTTTTCCTTCCCAAAGGAATTGTAGAAAAGGTTGAAAGTGGTGAGACATGGGAACCGTGAGATAAGCATCTTTGAGGTCCAATTTCACCATCCGATCTGAGCTATTAATAGAATAAATGCCTTCCATTTTGAAATGTCTGTATGTGATGTGAGTGTTTGGTTCTTTTAACTTTATAATGGGCCGTAGGCCTGAATCTTTTTTCTTTACTAAGAATAGGTTGCTGATATAACCTAGGTTTTGAAAATTGAATTGAATTACGGCTGCTTTCACCTCTAATGATCTATTTCTATATCGATCAATTTTCTTTCCTGTTCTGAAAAGGAAGGGAATAAAATTATATCTGATACCCTGTGATTGTATCCCGAATCCACTGATCTGACATCATTTGAGTCCAGTAGAGTAAAAACGGGTGAGTCTGACACCCACTCTTTCCCCTAGGGGACAAGGGTGTTGACGTAGACTTACCTGTGAACAGTCTGGAGTGTGATTGTCCTCTGGATGATATGGGCCTCCCTCCATGCTCTTCCTGTTTGTGGAAAAAGTGGATTGGAACACCTGTATTCAGTAGGGTTGTATCCTATACAAAGAGGGGTCTTGATAATATTTGGCTTGTCCTCTTTGGAGGACCGTGGAATGATCGGCCAGGAAAACTACCCCTGCTTTTCCCAGCCTTCCCAAAACATTTTTGTGGCAAAACCTCCCATTGACAACTGGGCCTTATCAAGAGAAGTGAAGGTATTAACAAATGCACCTAGTTCCTCTATGAAAGGATTTCCAAATAACATTCAGTTGGCTTCAGATCCTGTCTCTGAACAACCCATTTCTGTCAATTTGGGGTGTATTTTCAAAAGGATAGATTTACGTATTTCACTAGATAATGCTGTATTTGTGTTTCCAAGAAAACAGAAAGCTCTCTGAATCCGCCCTCAAACAATATTTGTATCAAGAGGGGTCTCGTTAATTACAGTTTCCTTAGTCAATTCAAATATGTTTGCTAGTGGACCTACCACATCTAGCAGTTTATCCTGACAGATCTTCAGGGATCTATCTAATCCTTTCCTGGGGTCTTTACCTGATTTGGATAAATATTGTACAATGCAAGGATCTACAGTAGGGGTTTCACAAATTTTATTTATACTGGGTCTAGGACACTCAGTACAAAGTTTATGGTTTTCTAATCCATAGTTCTATGAATTTGGATACATGGTGTCTTTGGACCCATTTGGAGGATCGTGTGTGTTTAATTCCCTCCGGGTCCAATAAAGGTTGGCCCATTTCATCCAAAATAACTTTTGGATCATCATCTTGAGACAAATTTTTTTTCTTAAGTCCCTTCTTTCTGATAGGGCTATCATTAGATCCAACCTCAAAGGTGTCCTAATTATCATCATCCTCCCATTCCGTAAAATGATCCTCATTAGAAGGTGATCAGGAGGAATCAGGACTTTGATACATTTTTCTGTTTCTTTCTCGGTATCTCCACCTCCGGAGTTGAGAGTCTCTTTAGTGGTTTTGTGCCACAATCATCACATTTAGAGTTCTCGTTTGGCTCATAGTGGGAGTTTTTTTTTAACTCTCGAATTTATATCTAATTTAGCTTTTTTTCTCTCACTAGGTATTTCTTTAACAGAATCATCAGAAGAAACATTTGCGGGAATGCTCATGAGGAAATTTCTTAGATTATGAGTCGAAAACCACAAATAGGTTTAACCAGATTTTCTGACATTCATGCATGAGGAGATGGCAGAGGTAACTGATTTAATGACTGTCACATCCATCAATGCCTGAATATGAGAATCACATCAATTTCTTACTGGGTCATTAGACATTTCAGGACTGACCTGGGGAAGTGAGATGGGATTCTTTTAGGTTTAATGGGGGGGGGTATAGGGAGAATTATTCTTATTAAAGCACATTGGGTCAAAGTGAAAATTTCTCACTAAAATAAAAGAGGAAATATTATACTTAGAAAGCTAACTAAAATTATTATTACAATAAAATAAATATACAAATATATTTATATATGCAGAAAATAAGTAGTGTGTGAATAATAACTAGTAAGTGTACAGCCAAAAGCAAAAAGATATCACAACAGAGCGAGAATCAAACTGTGTCTGTTCAGTCCTCCTCTCGGAGTAAAGAAAAAACTGACATGCGCGCTGATTTTCTGAGCGTGAACAGAACTAAGGGAAACCACTATGTCCTTAATGAAAATGGCCGCAGTGTAATGTAATGTGAGAGCACAAGGGGAAGTGACAACATACACTATGTGCAATACCTCCATCGGCCTGAGTGTAATGGATCCTACCCGCTACTTGAGCCCTTGTCTGGCCATAAGACTGTTTAGCTAAAGAGACTGTGGACATTTTGCCCTGGTTGTGCACTAAAACACTTTGGATAGACTTTACATGAATGGGGCAAATGGACATTATTACACAAAACTGCCCTGTGTTAGACTGCTGGCTTGCTTCCAAGGGAAGGGGCAGTGAGGGGTTAATTCTTTGAATGTGTAATGCAGTCCCTCAAGCCATTGTATTGTGTATTGTAAGATGTATTGAGACCCCTTGCTGTGTGTTAATCCATTCACACCCCTCAGTCTGTGAGTCACCTATTGTATAACCTGTAACTCTGTTGTCAGTCCTTTGTATTATATGTTGTGAGTTGATTACCTCTGTGAATGCTCCCATTGTGTCAGCTCTTACCATTTGCTGCTGGATTGTATTATCTCTGCCCCTCAAGTCTTTGTTCAATCAAACCCTTTTATATCTCAAATGTAATCATGTCTGAGTTATTGTATCTGTTAAGACCATCTGTTGCTGGCCTTTGTCTGATGTGTTATGATTATGATGTTCCCTATTGTATCAGGATCCCCATGTGATCCAATGTACTGTACTGTATAAATATCTGAGGTCTTTGCCAATAAAGTGAGTTATGTTTGGAGTGAACAAGGAGTCCTGGAGTCTTGTATTGCTTATGGTCTAAAGTGTCCACTCTGATACCCATCTGCGCCAAGTATCCTGAATCGTCGACCGCCTGCTGCCAGCTTCCTGCGACCCAACTTTGTATGCTGTCAGGTGGTGACGTAACATAGTAACATAGTAGATAAGGCTGAAAAAAGACATGCGTCCATCAAGTCCAGCCCATGCCAATAACACCCCTGTTGATCCGGAGGAAGGCAACAAAAAAGCCCTCTGGAGCAATTTCCAGTGTAGGTGTGTAGGTGTGTGTGTGTGTGTGTGTGTGTGTGTGTGTGTGTCAAATAGTTCCCCGGCTCAATATCCTATTTGCTTTGAAGCCATCTGTCATAACTGTCAATATTGTTCTGTGCTAGATAGGCATCCATTGCTTTTTTGAATGCAGTTACATTATCTGCAAGCACAACATCCCGAGGCAAAGAATTCCATAGCCTTACCACCCTTACTGTAAAGAATCCCTGCCTGTGTTTTAGTCGAAAGCGCCTTTCCTCAAGTCTTAATGGATGACCTCTTGTTCTTAGCTCAGCTCTTTGCATAAATAATTCATTGGATAGTTCTTTGTATTGACCTTGAATGTATATGTAAATGGTAATCATATCACCTCTTAGACGTCTCTTTTCTAATGTAAACAAACCCAATTTGGCTAGTCTCTCTTTGTAACTCAGATCCTCCAATCCCTTTATCAGTTTTGTTGCACGTCTCTGCACCTTTTCCAGTTCAGTAATGTCTTTTTTTAGAACAGGCGCCCAAAATTGTACTCCATATTCTAGATGAGGCCTAACCAAGGATTTATACAGAGGTAGGATAATATTAGCATCCCTTGCTTCTACACCTCTTTTTATGCAGGCTAGTACTCTATTTGCTCTTGCAGCAGCTGAGTGACTGCACACTGCTGTGAAGACTATTGTCTATCAGTACACCTAAATCTTTCTCTAATGAGGATTTCCCAAGTTGTTTCCCATTTAGAGTATATGTAGCAAGTTTGTTTCTACAACCCAAATGCATAACCTTACATTTATCTACATTAAATGACATCTGCCACTTTTCTGCCCATTCACTTAGTTTATCTAAATCCTTCTGTAGGGAAAAAACATCGAGCTCTGTATGTATTTCCTTACATAGCTTAGTGTCATCAGCAAAGATTGAGATGCTACTTTCAATTCCCACTTCTAGATCATTAATAAACAAATTAAAAAGCATTGGGCCCAGGACTGAACCCTGCGGCACCCCACTTATAACCCTAGACCAATTTGAAAAAGTTCCATTTACAACAACTCTCTGCCATCTATCATTTAACCAGTTCTCAATCCATGTACAGATATCACCGCCCAAACCAAAGCCTTTTAATTTATGCAGTAACCTGTTGTGAGGCACTGTGTCAAAGGCTTTTGCAAAATCCAAGTATACTACATCAACAGCAATTCCCCTGTCCAAATTATTACTTACTCTTTCATAAAATACAAGTAAATTAGTCTGACATGATCTGTTTTTCATGAAACCATGCTGATTCCTACTAATGATATTGTTTGTCTTCACATAGTTCTGAATACTGTCAGTTAATAACCCTTCTAGTATCTTACTCACTATGGAAGTCAAGCACACAGGTCTATAATTTCCTGGTTTGGATCTTGCTCCCTTTTTAAACAATGGAACTACATCAGCTTTCCTCCAATCACAGGGCACTATGCCTGATGAAAGCGAATCAATAAATATTAAGTATAATGGTTTTGCTATTACTGAACTAAGTTCCTTAAGTACCCTTGGGTGTATACCGTCCGGTCCAGGCGCTTTATTCACTATAACCCTTTCCAGTCTCTTTTGGACCTTGTCCTCAGTAAGCCATGTAGATGTTGGAGGAAATTCCATGGTTTTGTCTGTTTTCCCACAGCTTGTCATTTCTGCTTCCTTTGTATATACTGAAGCAAAGAACGTATTTAGGGTGTCAGCCATAGCTTTATCCTCACTAATCAATTCACCTGTTTCAGTCCTAAGAGGACCAATATCAACCTTAACTTTTTTGTTGTTAATATACTTGTAGAATTGTTTAGGGTTTTTCTTGCTCTCATTTGCAATGTTTCGCTCATTTTCTATTTTACCTAGCTTAATTGCTTGTTTGCAGATTTTATTACATTCTTTATATTTTTTAAATGATGCATCTGACCCGTTTGACTTAAACACCTTAAAAGCCTTCTTTTTATTTCTCATTTCCCTGCTAACCACATTATTAATCCACATTGGTTTTGCTTTACTTCTCTTGTGCTTATTCCCCAATGGTATATATTGACGTGTATATTTGCCCAAGAGCATTTTAAATACATTCCATGATTCTTGTGCATTTTTATCTTTGAAAATTACATCCCACTGGATATCCTTTAAAGCTTCTTTTAACTTTGTAAAATTAGCCTTTTTGAAATTGAATGTTTTGGTTAAACTCTTGCTATTGGGTTTCTCATAACAAACTTCAAAGGATACAATATTGTGGTCACTGCTGCCCAAATGTTCCCTTACCTGCACATTGTTTACAATGTCAGAATCGTTTGAGAGCACTAGGTCAAGCAAGGCCTCTTTTCTAGTTGGCTCCTCTACTAGTTGGGACATAAAATTATCATTTATCATACTTAGAAAAATATTTCCCTTTGTTGTGCCTGCAGTCATATTGCTCCAGTCAATTTCAGGGTAGTTGAAATCTCCCATTATAATTACCTTTGCTGACCTAGCAGCCTTTTCCATTTGCAGTAAAAGTTGGGCTTCCTCCAACTCCCCAACATTAGGTGGCTTGTAGCAAACCCCCACCAATTTCTTTTTATTATGTGTGCCCCCAGTGTGTATTTCAACCCATAAGGCCTCTACCTTTTCATTGGACCCTTCATTTATATCTTCCCTTAAACTAGGTTTTAAGGCCTGCTTTACATATAGGCATACCCCTCCTCCCCTTTTATTAACCCTGTCCCTCCTAAAAAGTGAATATCCTCTAGATTGACTGCCAAGTCATACGTATCATCTAACCAGGTTTCAGACACTCCAATCAGATCATACTGCTCATGTACTGCAATCATTTCTAGTTCCCCCATCTTACCAGCCAGACTGCGAGCATTTGCATGCATACATTTTATCTTTTTGCCATTCTTAAAGATTTCGTTCTTTTTCAGACGTATTTGTCTTTTATCAGGCTGTAACAATGGCAACTCCCTATTAGATGAACTAGCCCATTCCCCCTCTCCACCCCCATGACCCTTCTCTAATCCCATTCCCTCAATTATACTATTTTCCCCAGCCTGTGTTGCAGCTCCCTCCCCCTCCTTTCTAGTTTAAAGTCTCCTCCAGCCTTCTAACCATCCTATCGCCCAGCACCGTGGCCCCCCTTCCACTAAGGTGCAATCCATAACTACTATAAAGATTGCTCCCAAGGGAAAAGACTGACCAGTGCTCTAGGAACCCAAACCCCTCCTGCTTACACCAAGTCTTTATCCACGCATTTAACTCCCTAATCTCCCGTTGCCTTTCTAATGTAGCGCGTGGCACAGGTAGAATTTCAGAAAATACTACCTTAGAGGTCCTCTGCTTAAGCTTATATCCTAGGTCCCTGAAATCCTTCTTAACGGACCTCCATTTTCCACTGACTTTGTCACTAGTACCAACATGTACCATGACAGCCGGGTCATGCCCAGCCCCTCCCAACAATCTATCAACCTGATCAGCCACATGTCGAACCCGAGCTCCCGGGAGACAGCAAACTGTATTATTGTGGCGATCTTGGCGACAGATTACCCTGTCTGTCTTCCTAATAATAGAATCCCCTACCACCACCATCTGTCTAGGTCTGCCTGAGTCCTGGATCCCATCGGTGCTAGAGGGGCTGTTCACTCGGCTGTTAGAGAGAACAGTCCTCTCCAGCAAAGACATTCCTGTGTCAGCATCCCCAACATCATTACTTAATGTAGCAAATCTGTTAGGATTAGTAAACACAGGAGTGTCCTCCCTATTTCTCTGTCCACCCCCCTTGCTATGTCTAACTGTAACCCATCTGGCTACCTGCTCTTTCTTCGTGCAGTCTCCACCCCCAGAACTACCTACCACCGCTTCCTGCTGCTCAGTCAGCAGACCCCTCTCAAGATTGTCCGTCTTTCTCAATGTTGCAACTTGCCCCTCCAGATCTCTAATACGAGCTTCCAGAGAGACCACTTGCTCACATCTGCCACAGAGGTATGAACAGTAGAACGGTTGTTCCAGGTGTGCAAACATATGGCAGTTTGTGCACTGAGTTAAATGCACAATCATGCTACCACTCATATGTGCCAGTTACCACAAGATAAAAAGGCAGGCAGGCAAAAACAGCTGCACAATAAGTTTGATAAATGTGTTCCCCTGTGTAATCCCCTGTATGTGAATTCCCCTGTTTTAAATTCCCACACTTACCACACTTCTGCACTTACACACTGAGGCAAGATTCACACGTTCAAGTATTCACTATGTATCTGCTATTTAAGCCAGGAATCCACCAATTACAAACACAGCAATTAGTCACTCCCACCACACCAGACTTCAATTATTTATCACAGCAAAGAGGGAAAACAAAACTCAGAGAGATTTGTTTTTAACCTCTCCCTTACCACACCACACAATATTCTTATGCTATTATTCCAGCAAGTATCCAATCTCAGTCTTTCAGGGCACAGGGCACTGATGAACTTACAGAGCTCTATGGACTTTGTGGACTCCATCTTCTCATCCTTGTGTTCCTGTGACATCTTCCAGTGATCCTTTGACTGGGAGTAGAGGCCTCCCTCTCTACTGCCCGTGTTTCCCTGCTTCCAGCGATCCTGCAACTGTTTAAGTGACCGTCCATACTTCAACCGGTGCATCCGACAGCGCTTATCTGGCTTCGAGAGGGAGAGACCCGGGAACGATGGCGGAAGGCGACGCGGTCCCTTCTTAGCTTCCGTTACACTGAGTATGCACCGACGGAAGTAAAAGAAGAAACGAGTAAACTCACGAAGAGGGCAAACAAGCAAAAGGCCACAAATAGAAGGAAAGGATGGCTCAAATAGAAAGAGGTAACTCAGACTAGGGGTGGTTGAAAAGTGTGAAAAATTTACTGCATGGCTTCGCAAAAACTTGCCGATTTTTCACTTTTCCCACGAAAAATGTCCTCCTTTTCGCCTATTTTAACAAAGTTTCCACCTATTTGAACACATTTTTCACCTATATTTCCTATAGGTACTAAATTTCCCACTGTAATATTACTTCTCCTGAGGGCTGAAGTTAAGAAATAAGTGGCTGAAAGTCAAAGTTGTGAGTCCTACAGCAAAATATGCCTTGTACAATGTGTTAGCATGCAGAGTGTATTTGTCCTTTGCCCACAACACTTTCTTGCTTAAGTGACACCGGCACATATTCATGATGATGTCAAATAATAATAAAAAATAAAGTACAACCTACAATGTGTACGTATATTGTTTTTTACCATTGTCATATGCTATCCTCCTTCTCAGATTATTGACACACATTATTTATCGGTCATATCAATGGTCCTAATTGGGGAAGATGGTGGCAACCCTTCTTCACATCCCTCCTCCACCTCCTCATCTGTGCTGCTGTTAATATATTTGTCCTGGCTTTATCTGTCATGTGGGGTTTCTGCTACCTGATACTCAGATGGTATGAGATGTTGGTTCATTTTTAAGAATGTTATTCTCCCAACATTGCTTCTTGATAGCCGTGTCCTGTGGTCACTGATAATATAACCAGCTGTGCTGAAAACCTGCTCAGACTCAACTCTTGCTGGAGGACAACTAAGGGTTTCCACTGCAGTATGTGTCAATGCTGGTCATACACACCGCTTTGTTTGCCAGTAGTCCATGGGGTCATTGTTTCTGCCTAAAATGTAGCTATCCTGCAAGTATGCAGAAACCATCTCATATGCAGTGGGACCACTTCTAGGATCTACACGGTGTTCCTGTGTGTCAGTTACCAACCCATGAGTAGGGAGCAAGTCCCAAAGAGATGTGCTGCCACCACCACCACCAATGTTAGGTTTTTGTCATCCCTGCTGAGACCCATGAATTGCCCTGTGCTCAGAATGAGATATTCTGGTTGATGATGTAGCCGTTTCTGCTGGTTGAAATGCTTTGCTGCCTTCCTTTTCTCTATGCTGTCTAGATGTTTGTTGTGCCCTCACTTTCTCCCTCTCATCCTCCACAATGCAACCCTTCACTCAATCAATAAGGCATGTCTTGTTATTCCTTGACAAAATCCGATTCCTCAGAGTTGCTGCTGAACGCCATGACTCCTTGTTATGACAAACCGCTGATGATAGAAATTCTGAAATTTTATGTTTAAAGTGGGGGGTCCAGCAAATTGGCAAGAATGTATTCCTTATTGCTTTTAATGGACTCTATGCGAGGATCTTGTTCAAAGTACACTAACATGTCCTTACCAGCTGGTGCATGTCTGTGTTGTCGTTATGGTAAGATTCCTCAGCCAGGCTCCTGATTTTTTTTCTACAATAAAAATATCAGTGGTAGAATTTCATTAATTCCTGCCCCAGTGCGACTCACCAGCATGGTTGCCTCCTCAATGGGAGCCAGCTCACATACATCGCATATTAGTTGCCATTGGCCAGGTGACAATGAGTCTCCCTCCAATGCCTTCCAGTTTTGCCTTCCTTTTCTCTATGCTGTCTAGATGTTTGTTGTGCCCTCACTTTCTCCCTCTCATCCTCCACAATGCAACCCTTCACTCAATCAATAAGGCATGTCTTGTTATTCCTTGACAAAATCCGATTCCTCAGAGTTGCTGCTGAACGCCATGACTCCTTGTTATGACAAACCGCTGATGATAGAAATTCTGAAATTTTATGTTTAAAGTGGGGGGTCCAGCAAATTGGCAAGAATGTATTCCTTATTGCTTTTAATGGACTCTATGCGAGGATCTTGTTCAAAGTACACTAACATGTCCTTACCAGCTGGTGCATGTCTGTGTTGTCGTTATGGTAAGATTCCTCAGCCAGGCTCCTGATTTTTTTTCTACAATAAAAATATCAGTGGTAGAATTTCATTAATTCCTGCCCCAGTGCGACTCACCAGCATGGTTGCCTCCTCAATGGGAGCCAGCTCACATACATCGCATATTAGTTGCCATTGGCCAGGTGACAATGAGTCTCCCTCCAATGCCTTCCAGTTTTGCCTTCCTTTTCTCTATGCTGTCTAGATGTTTGTTGTGCCCTCACTTTCTCCCTCTCATCCTCCACAATGCAACCCTTCACTCAATCAATAAGGCATGTCTTGTTATTCCTTGACAAAATCCGATTCCTCAGAGTTGCTGCTGAACGCCATGACTCCTTGTTATGACAAACCGCTGATGATAGAAATTCTGAAATTTTATGTTTAAAGTGGGGGGTCCAGCAAATTGGCAAGAATGTATTCCTTATTGCTTTTAATGGACTCTATGCGAGGATCTTGTTCAAAGTACACTAACATGTCCTTACCAGCTGGTGCATGTCTGTGTTGTCGTTATGGTAAGATTCCTCAGCCAGGCTCCTGATTTTTTTTCTACAATAAAAATATCAGTGGTAGAATTTCATTAATTCCTGCCCCAGTGCGACTCACCAGCATGGTTGCCTCCTCAATGGGAGCCAGCTCACATACATCGCATATTAGTTGCCATTGGCCAGGTGACAATGAGTCTCCCTCCAATGCCTTCCAGTTTTGCATGATGTACTCATTAATGGCCTTATGCTGCTCATACAAACGCTCTAGCATGTACATTGTGGAATTCCACCTGGTAGGGACCACCATTTTCAGCTGGTGATAGGGCAGATTGTTACGGTCTTGTATGGAATATAGAGTGACTAAAATGAGCACAGATTTTGCAGGCAATATAATAGCAATTGCATCTCTTTGAGGGTTTCGGATTCTGACAGGAATCTGGTCACAACTAAATTTAGCACATGGGCAAACCAGGGAACATGCACCATACCACCTATTCTCAAAGAAGCAATGATGTTGGAGCCGTCATCTACAGACACAAAACCAGCTTTTAAGGAGCAGGGTACAAGCCATTCCTCTACCACCTGCTCTAGCTTACTTAAAACATCTACAGCTTTGTGAGACTGTCTCACAAAACTCTGCATGCACAAGGTGGAATGCCGATGGTATGGGCTATCCTACTGCTGCTGCCACCTTTTAATCACACTGCCATAACCAGAAGTACGATTACTGGGTTTCTCCTGATCCTGTAAGCTAGAGTTGTCCACTGTTGGTGCTGGGAGGGAAACCCAGAGAGCAGTCACAGGCATATACACTGCTCAAAAAAATAAAGGGAACACTAAGATTACACATCCACTGCTCCAAAAAATAAAGAGAACATTAAGATTACACATACTAGATCTGAATGTATGAACTGACAACAAAATCACACAAAAATTCTCAATGGAAATCAAATTTATCAACCCATGGAGGTCTGGATATGGAGTCACACTCAAAATCAAAATGGAAAACCACACTACAGGCTGATCCAACTTTGATGTAATGTCCTTAAAACAAGTCAAAATGAGGCTCAGTAGTGTGTGTGGCCTCCACGTGCCCGTATGACCTCTCTACAATGTCTGGGCATGCTCCTGATGAGGTTGTCTCCTGAGGGATGTCCTCCCAGACCTGGACTAAAGCATTCGCCAACTCCTGGACAGTCTGTGGTGCAACGTGGCGTTGGTGGATGGAGCGAGACATGATGTCCCAGATGTGCTCAATTGGATTCAGGTCTGGGGAACGGGCGGGCCAGTCCATAGCATCAATGCCTTCCTCTTGCAGGAACTGCTGACACACTCCAGCCACATGAAGTCTAGCATTGTCTTGCATTAGGAGGAACCCAGGGCCAACCGCACCAGCATATGGTCTAACAAGGGGTCTGAGGATCTCATCTCGGTACCTAATGGCAGTCAGGCTACCTCTGGCAAGCACATGGAGGGCTGTGCGGCCCCCCAAAGAAATGCCACCCCACACCATTACTGACCCACCGCCAAACCGGTCATGCTGGAGGATGTTGCAGGCAGCAGAACCTTCTCCACGGTGTCTCCAGACCCTCTCAAGTCTGTCGCATGTGCTCAGTGTGAACCTGCTTTCATCTGTGAAGAGCACAGGGAGCCAGTGGCGTATTTGCCAATCTTGGTGTTCTCTGGCAAATGCCAGACGTCCTGCACAGTGTTGGGCTGTAAGCACAACCCCCCACCTGTGGACGTCGGGTCCTCATACCACCCTCATGGAGTCTGTTTCTGACCGTTTGAGTGGACACATGCACATTTGTGGCCTGCTGGAGGTCATTTTGCAGGGCTCTGGCAGTGCTCCTCCTTGCACAAAGGCGGAGATAGCGGTCCAGCTGCTGGGTTGTTGCCCTCCTCCATGTCTCCTCATGTACTGGCCTGTCTCCTGGTAGCGTCTCCATGCTCTGGACACTACGCTGACAGACACAGCAAACCTTCTTGCCACAGCTCGCATTGATGTGCCATCCTGGATGAGCTGCACTACCTGAGCCACTTGTGTGGGTTGTAGACTCCGTCTCATGCTACCACTAGAGTGAAAACACCGCCAGCATTCAAAAGGGACCAAAACATCAACCAGGAAGCATAGGAACTGAGAAGTGGTCTGTGGTCACCACCTGCAGAACCACTCCTCTATTGGGGGTTTCTTGCTAATTGCCTATAATTTCCACCTGCTGTCTGTTCCATTTGCACAACAGCATGTGGAACTGATTGTCAGTCAGTGTTGCTTCCTGAGTGGACAGTGTGATTTCACAGAAGTGTGATTGACTTCGAGTTACATTGTGTTGTTTAAGTGTTCCCTTTATTTTTTGGAGCAGTTTAGTTTGTGCTCTGCCCACTTGTCCACATATCTGTTGTCATGTGGATTTTCTTGCCATACGCACTTTTCAGTCCTTTGCCCCCAACACTAACCATCTGCTTGTACAATTCAGGCACAGCCGTCCTGGAAAAATAACTGCGGTTTGGGATGTATTGGGCATGGTTAGGAGAGACATTTGTGCACAGGTGTATATGGGGCAGGATTAGGGGAGACATTTGTGTACAGGGGTATATGGGGCAAGAGTAGCGGAATTACATAGTAAATTCGGTTGAAGAAAAAAAAAAACAAACAAACAAAAAGAAAGACCCGTTCATTGAGTTCAACCTTTGCCACAGTATAACCAAGAAAATTAATTATATAAGCCTTTATGACTCCAGAATTGGAATGTCATGTTCAGCTGCTCAGAAACTAAAGCAGGTGGGGCAAAACTGAGAGCAGGGCTTGAGATCAGAGACAGAGAACTGGACCTCCCTCACTGCAGCTGAGGCTGCATAATTGTGCTGGTCGCAGAATGTTCCACCCCAGTTGAGCGAGGTAGAACCCAGGAAGGGAGGAACAGTTACTGTTGAGGACTGAACAGGGGAATGGAAGTCCGATGAGGTTGATGATCCACAGACACACTGTCAAACTCTCATGCACAATGAAGGAGAGCAAAAAAGATCAGAGGCTAGATTAGACAAAGTGGAGAAGATAGAGGCGAATTGAAGTGTAATGGCAGACCACTAGAGGGCAGACAAGAGCAGGGTAAGGTGAGGGGGAGAAGAATGAGGCAAATGGCATAACCAGACCTGAGAGGAGACAAGAGAAAGAGTAGGTGAATTGCAGAGCAGTGGGGAATGGTTAGAGGGCAGACAAAAGCAGAGAGCGGTGTTAGGTGAAAAGGAAGAGGTGATGGCCTATAAAAACCAGAAAGGAGACATGAGTAAGAGTAGGCAAATTGCAGAGTAGTGGTGGACCACTAGAGCATGGACAAAAAGCAAAGGGCAGGGTAAGGCGAAGTGGAGGAGAAAGAGGCAAATTGCAGAGTAGTGGCACATCACTAAAGGTCGGATAAAAGCAGAGAGCAGGATAAGGTGAAGTGGAGAAGGAAGAGGTGAATGGTCTACACAAACCGGAGCGGACTAGAGCAAGTCCAACTACTGCACTCTGAGTCAGCACTCTGGCAGAAGGCAGAGACACAAACAGGAACAAGCCACACAGAGTCTTGTCAGATGAGATAACGAGACAAGGTCATACTAGCCTAGAGGGCAAAGTCAGATAACTCAGAAGAGTTGGCAAGGTGGAAGCCAGGAGACAAAGTCAGGAGAAACGCAGGGTCTAACCAAAGGTCGAGGAAAGGAGCAAACATACTGAATCAGGAAACTAGCTTGTAGAGCAAGTGCCAAAGACAGCGGTGGTCAGGCTATAAAAGGCAGATAGTCAATAGGAAACAAAGGGTGGAAAAGGGGCTTGACTGCCAGAGCAAATAGGAATGGACCATGAAACCATGTTCTGTTCGTGTGCCCGGAAAATGTATTTCCAAGCAGGTGCAGGTGTGCCAAACTGGTTCCTCCGCAGCTATTTCATTTCACCCCTCATTCTGCACTCCAGCGGCTTTATACTAAACTCTTCCAGTGTCTGGAGTTCCCCTCGCTTTACTTACCAACTCCAATCAGCAACAACTCGAAAACAGTATTCACTGTTCTCAGCTACTGCGTGTTCTGCATGCAGGGAAAGGGAGAGCTGGGGCAGCGCTCAGCAAGACTGGGATGAGATTGCACTACAACTCCCATCATCCTTACCCATCTTCCTGAGCGCTGCCCCGGCTCTCTCTCCCCTTCTCTGCGTGCAGAACATGCAGTAGTCGAGAACAAGGATTACAGATTGGAGTTGCACTAAGTTCCTGAAGAACCCTTGGATGTATTCCATCAGGACCCGGTGCTTTGTCAGTCTTAATTTGGTTCAGTCTTCCCATGACATCTCCTTGAGTTAACCCAATATCTGATAATTGTATTGTTTTATTTGTTACTTGCGGAGGCTCTTCTACCATTCCTCGCTCCCTTGTATATACTGATGCAAAGAAAGTGTTTAGAACATCGGCCTTTTCCTTACCCTCACTAACCAACTCACCCATCTCATTTTTGGAAGGTCCAATGCTATTTATATATTTTAAAAACCTTTTCTGGATTAGTCTCTCTCCTTTGCAATTCTTGATTTCTTTTTTATTTTTGTTATCATTGCCTTTTTACGATTTTTGTTATAGTCTTCTAGCTCAAAAAACAATCTGTTCCGTCAGACAAATAGTTTAAATGCCTATTTCCTTGCCATTTCCTCCTTTATATGTGCATTTAACCACATTGGTTGTGATCTATTTCTTTGCATTTGTTCCCCAAAAGGTATTTCATGTTTCTGCAACCTAAATTTAAATTCTAAACATTTTCCTTTTAAAAAGCTATCCCAGTCTATGTGGGAGATGTACTAAGGTGTGATAGGAAAGGATAAGCATTTTCTAAAATTTAAGAGTTTTGGTTGACCCTATACAGTTTTGCTTTGCCAGACTGATCTCAGATGTAACTATGTAGTGATCACCGTTTCCCAAATGTTCTCTTACCTTAATATTGGATACCATTTCTGTGTTATTAGTGATCACTAGGTCCAATACCTTGTTATTTCTTGTCGGCACTTCCACCATTTGTGACATAGTTTTCCCTAATCATGTTCACAAACCTGCCTCCCTTAGCACTCTGACAGGTCTCATGTCTCCAGTTGATATCTGGATAATTAAAATCTCCCATAATTATAGTATGTCCAAACTGGGCAGCTTTCCTCATTTGCAATAGCAGTTGGGCCTCATCATTGTCATCGATATTTGGTGGTTTGTAGTATATACCCACCAACAAATTTTTTTTTTAACCTTTTACACCACATTTAGTCTCAATTTCTACACACAAGGACTCCACAGCCAGTCTCCTCACTAATATCACCCCTTCAAATTGGATTTAGGATTGGTCTCAAATATAAGCACACACCTCCCCAATTTCTGTTAATCCTGTCTCTCCTTAACAGTGAATAGGCCTCTGTATTTTTAGGCCAAATCAAATGTATAATTCCACCATGTTTCTCTTATACTAATTATGTCCAAATACTCATTAGGCACCAAGAATTCTAGTTCTTCCATTCTGCCTGCCATACTTCTTGCATTTTCTGACATACAATGTCGGCATTATGCACCACTTGCCTATTTTCTACATTTGAATTTAATAGGAGTTCCTCCATAGTTGCTACATTTATCCCCACCCCTTCTCCACCCCCATGATCCTTTACTTGGACCCATTTCCTATGTACACCACGTTTACTAGTTATACCACGCCCCCGCTTTCCTAGTTTAATCGCTCCAACATCCCATAGGGCAGGATTAGGGGAAGGTGTGTGCGTGTGGAGAGATGTGTCGGGGTGCAGAAAGAGCACGTGTGGAGGGATATGTGTGTGTGGGGGGGGAAGAAGTGCACGTGTGGAGGGGTACGTGTGTGTGTGGGGGGTTATGTGCGGGGGTTGAGAAAGAGAGCACACATTTCCCTGTCACTGAGTAACCCCTGTATCCTTCTCTGATGGTTTGACCACTGATGTTATTGGTGCCTTTTTGGGTCCGTTTTGTTGCCAATGGTGCAGTCAGTTTACATCAGAATTGCTCTAGATTCGTACAGACAGAAGATGTCCTCACACCCATATCTAAATCATCTGTACCCCACCCAAGACACCAGGCGGTCAGTCAAATCTTTAATGTCTTTAGCGCTGGGTGAACACGATTAGACAAGACATTGGCCTTTCTACACTGCTGCAGGCCACAGGATCAGCGATACAAACAAGGTGGATACAATTACACAAGACAATGGCCATGTTACACACCAGCGGATTGACACTATAAAACAGGCTGGATACGATTAGACAAGACATTGGCCATTTTACACTGCTGCAGGCCACAGGATCAGCGATACAAACAGGGTGGATACGATTAGACAAGACATTGGCCGTTCTACTTTCGCCGTTACAGGTCGGCAGATCAAAGCAATTGATTATTGTACAGAATCTGCTGGATATTCGGCCTCTGGTATAAAATCGTTTCTGATAAATCTGTTTCTGTGCATAGAATATATTTATATTTATGTACACATTCACTAATGCGAATTTGGCAAATCTGAAGAAAGGCAGTGCAAGAGTTTAACCTCTCGGTGCCAGCGCTGCTCAGAGTATCTGAAGGGAATATCGGTATTGGCCCTGTAGGAAGAGCGCAGCGTCTCTAGGCCCCAAGTTCCATGACTCTCATACTATTGACTATAGGCACAAAGTAAAAGTGAAGCAATTCTTCTACACCACAGGGGAACAGACATTCTCAAACTTAAATAAGGCTTTTAACTCTGAATATTAGAAAGGTCTTCAACTCATACAAGGGGTTATCTGCTCCATTAAATCAATAGTAATTTGGCAAATTTAGTTCCCTTTTGCTGTAGTTTTTACCCCATGACTGCGCCGATTATTACAAAACAGGTACTGAGCCAGGCCCCCCTCCACTATACACCCCCGTCATCCCGGGCGCCATGTCATTCCCCCTCCCCCCCCTCGCTATACACTCCCGTGATCCCGGGCGCCACGTCATTCCCCCTCCCCCCCCTCGCTATACACTCCCGTGATCCTGGGCGCCACGTCATTCCCCCTTCCCTCCGCGCTATACACCCCCGTGATCCCGGGCGCCACGTCATCCCCCCCCCCGCGCTATACACCCCCGTGATCCAGGGCGCCACGTCATTCCCCCTCCCCCCCCCACGCTATACAACCCAGTGATCCCGGGCGCCACGTCATTCCGCCTCCCCCGCGCTATACACCCCCGTGATCCCGGGCACCATGTCATCCCCCCTCCACATCACTACCCCCCTTCGTTATACACCCCATGATCCTGGGCACCATGTCACCCCCCCCACACACACACACGAGCTATACATCCCTGCGATGCTGGGTGCCACTTCCTCCTCCTGCCTCCGCTATACATCCCATGATCCCTTGGGCCACGTCATCCCCCCTCCATAATACTCCCCCACATTCCCGGGAGCCAAGACACACCACATCAGTGATCCCAGGCACCATATCATCTCCCCCCACCTCCGTTATGCACCCCATGATACCCGGTGCCACCCCCCCCCATCCGATATATACCCCAGAAGTTGCACCCCTAGAGACTGGTGCTTCAGTAATGGTTATAGAGGCAAACGAGGTGCATAATATTTACCATCATTTAAATGGAGCTTTTAACTCCATTGCTGGAGAATTGCGCTGGAGACCTTTCTAGCACTGAAGGGGTTAAAATCCCATTCAAATTAGGGGAAGTTTTTTGTTAATGTCTCTGGTGCGTTGGTTTGCCCCATTTACACACCGATACGTTGGACTGTAGTCACGTGTGGGTCACTCGGGTGACGTCAGCACACACAATCTGCGGTACAGAGCTGGAGGTGACCAGCAGAACCATAGGAACAAGATCTAAATTCAAACTCATGTACAGGAGGTCTTTAAGCCCCTGAATGTATTGACTTCTAGCATTCAAGAGGTTAAAAGCTCCATTTAAGCAAACTGCGTAATTGATTTGCCCCAGAATTGCTCTTGGAATTCAACATATAATTTGGTCATGTGACTGGGCCCCACCAATCGTCCCCAGGGCAGATGACAATGGTTATTGATCACGATCCGTATTGGAGGAGGCTTGATCCCAGGGACTGTCCGTAAGGCCAAAGGCATGGGACTCCAGAATCGCCTCTTGTCCAGGGAATTCTGGGTTCAGGCACCTTTGAAAAGCCAGTCTGTGGGTGTGTAGGCCAGCGGCCTCGGTTCTGTGCAAATCACTGGTTATAAGTGCAAGCTGAGCGCTAGATAAGGAGCCTGAGACTCCAGGTAATACTGTAGCAGGTGGTAGGTACTGGGCCACATCTGGTTCCTTCATGCTGGTGTTTAACACGTGGCCCTCGTCCCCCTGCTCACTGTCATATCAATTGCACAATGTCAGACACCAGCGCTGGAGGCTAGTATCACATGAAGAGGTCTGACCTCCAGCTCACAAATCATCATCTCCAATCCCCTCAAAGGCGTAGTTCCCATGAAAGTCATCTGCGCTCATGTCATTGGCCGAGTTGGAGTTACTGATCCCACGGAGACTGACGGAGCTGAGCTTACTCTGCAGGGAGGGAAAAAAACAAAACAAAACAAAAAAACACGGTCACACAGATGGACAATAGCGTGAACTATTCACTGAATAAACTAGATAACGTCAGTACATGGGCTGATAAAAACACAGCATTGCAGAATGTAATGACAGACTCACCGATAACTTGACTATTGGCTCTCGGGTGGAGTCCGGAGAATCCTGTGGGAGAGAGAGAAACTCAAGAGTTTGAGAGAACAACCTGGAGAGAGAGTTTACTATGAAAAAGTGTGAGAATGACATTCAGAGAGCCATCTGCTGATCGGTCTTCTCTTTTCCCATTGGCTATACGATGTAATGCGATTTTCTTAACTTATCAATACATTTTTTTTCTGGTAGTCAGTAGAGGGATGCAAGGACTATGGGGTATAGAGAGTCTTGCTTAAGAGAGCAGGTAGTGATTATCCTCAAAGGAAAAGCACAGGAAACGCTTACGGTCCAGGTGAATCAGGACATGAAGGTATGCATGTTGGAGGTCAAGGCAAAATCCCCCTGGACACATGGCCTCAATAACAAAATACTGAGATTTGGGCTTAAACAATCAGCCAATCATAGCAAAACTATCCCATGGACCCCGAGAGAGAAAAGAGAAGACAGAACTGCCCACGGGGTGAGCAGGATAGTAAGAAAGTTGGAGAAAAAAACCTAGGAAGAAGTGTGGCATAATAGGACGCGCTGCCGCCATCCAGGGCAGAGAACATGCTGTGTTCAGTGTAGAAGACACACAGGAGACAAGAAGAGGTACTCAGACTAACACCACTCACCAGAGGAGACTTCACTGCCTGCTGACTGTCCGAACGTCTCAAACTGGACTGGCGCTTCCGCCCCATCTGCACGAGATGACACAGGGTTAGACATGTGCATGGACCATGAAGTGGGGGATTAGCCACTCATCTGGACCGGAGGACACGGGGAAGGGGAGGATTAGAAATGTGCCTAAACCAGAGGACATGGGGGGGAAGAATAAGGGATGCACCTGGATCAGAGTCCACAGAAGGGGGAAAGGGAGATATCTACATGGACCAGTGACCACAGGAGGACTTGAAGAGGACATGTGGGAGTGAGATTTAGTGAAGTATATGGACCAGAAGAAGTTAGATAAGAGCCTGCAACAGAGGACGGAGATGGGGCCTGGACAGGAGGACATGGGGATGGGGTGTTTGGTTGGAGACATGCCTGGATCAGAGGACATGGGGTGGCGCTGTGATGGATTAGGCACCTGGACCAGCAGACATGAGACACAAAGTGCCCTTGTTTATTGCAAGTGTCCCACCAGGCATACAGGTTTAGCCTATAAGAAAGTATATTATGGGGAAGGTGTGTTACCTTTTTAATACTCCCCCCAGATTTCTTCACCATCAATTCATCCACCATTGACTGGAGACAGATACTCATCATTATGGCCTAAGGGACAGACATCAAGGAATAAGCCGGTGCCAGCCCACTTTAGCCATCAACACAAGTACAAAACTGGAGCAATTCTTGGGTAAACCAACTTCAGTAATACAGATATTGAAAAAGAACAAATGTCATTTTTTTCCAGCCTTTAAATCTTATATGAATCTACATTCTGAGGTGTTCAAGATTTTCTTAAACATTTCTATTTTAATCGCAGACACTTCTGTAGAAAATCCTGACTTTTTACTGCCCCTTTCCTCTCTGAAAAGAGGGGAGGAAAAAAAGACAGATATCCCTGCTGAACTCACCATTCATTATATAAAACAGACTGATCTCCACCCCCCTGTAGTATTACCTACTCCCCAGTGTAGATACCATAGGGGAGTGGAGGTCAACATGCTTATATAATAAGTGCGGACTTCAGCAGGGATATCTGTCTTTCCTATTAAAATACCATATAAGCACCATTATATATAAAATATTTCCCTATCCTTACTTTTGGATGACTAAAGTGTGCACTAAAATTCTCTGTGTCACTAAATAACCCTATCATGAGAGGATGACCTCTAATCTGTGCGACCACTGATACTAAGGTACCCAGAGTTCTGCTCTTCACAAACACAGACACACAGACACACACACACACACACACACACACACAGACACACAGACACACACACACACACACACACACACACACAAACACACACAAACACACACAAACACACACAAACACACACAAACACAAACACTGACCCTGTCAGTCTAACCTGGGGGCTGGAGATGGTAATCCACTGCAGACGATCTTTGCTCATCAGATACTCAAAGGCCAATTCAAGCCGCACATCAGTCTTGTTGGGGCTTCCGGTCCCATTGCTGAAAGGTACCTGGACACAAACATAACATAGCACAAACCTTCAGCCCTGGATTCTCTATGGTACCAGGTCTCTACAAGCTCCCACCCACCCAACAACCCATTGTCCACCATCAAATACATACTCACTCACCGAGGAGGTCACCCGCCAGCACCTCATCCGTGTAACTTTGAAGCTGCCCTCCTTCATAGTCTCATTAGGCAGTTTGACCTGGAAGTTCAGCTCATTGTTTCCAGCACTAACAATCACCTGGCAGCCCTTCTCCGGGAAGTCCGTGATACAAGGCTCAAACTTCAGGTAACCGTAATACTTCAGCGTCTGTGCCAGCTGGATGAACTGTGGGCACATCATCAGAATAAAAAGTAAAAAGTGAGGGAAAGAGAGGGCAACAGCTATATAGTGGATTATATTACAAGATTAAAAACACACACAAAAAAGGTCTGGTATCAAACTGACAATTAGATGAGGCACTTGGAACCGGCTTCTCAGTTCTGCCAGATAGTTGTACCAAGAGCACAAAGTCCTACCCGGTCTCAGTAACTGTACCTCCAGGAGTCTCAACCCGATATCCTCTAGAAATCTACTCAAAGAGGAGATGAATCACTAGCTGGACCCAACCTTGTTGACCATCTATTTGGAAAACAGGAATGTTCCAGTCCCATGGGGACCCCATCTCCACAAACCATTCAGTTTTGGAGAGGAGGACTGTTATGAAAAGGAGAATTTTTGTGTACTTACCAATAAATAATTTTCTCTTACTCCTTGAGGACCATGCGATAAAGATGCAACCTCAAGGAGGCCTGGCACTTGCAGAACAAGTGTGTAGACTCCCTCCCAGTTCCACTTTACCTTTGTCTAGTAGGTTCAGTATCAATCTAAAACCAAGACAGAAGAAGAATGCAAGGCAGGAATGTGGTCCCCACTCCAGAGAACCTAAATGACCCCCTGCCCAAAACACCCTATTTCTATGGGAGGGGTGTTGTGTGTTCCACAAGGACTAAGAGAAAGAGGATTTATTCAAAGGAACACAAAAATACTCTTTTCTCACTTTCATCCACTGTGCAACACCAGAGCTATTCTACCAAAAACTCAAAATACAAAGATAGTCTCAGAAACAAACCTGAAGTTATTAAGACCCTCAGGTGCCAATGGACACCTACACACAAAAACCAGCAAATCATTACTACAAATAAAGAAAGGCTCATACACTGGTACTAGGCCCTGAAAGTACCCACGGCTCTGGTGGAATGAGCAGTGACCCTAAAGGACACATGTCTGCTCCTAAGGACATAGATCTTGCAAATGGTAACCTTGATCAAAGAGGTCACTGTCACCTTAGATGCATCTGGACACACACACACACACAAACACATTCTGACCCTGTCAGTCTAACCTGGGGGCTGGAGATGGTAATCCACTGCAGACAATCTTTGCTGGGCCAGCAGATGGACGTTCAGGTATAGTGAAAAGCAAATTAAATTAATGAAAAAGTTTGTACAATGAACACAGTAATTCAGACACTTGGCTATGTCCATGCAGTGAAGCTCCTGCTCTCATCGGTTAAAAAAGATGAAATAACAATTTCCTGATTAATATGGGAAGAAACCCTAAAGAGTGGAGACCTCAGAATTACCCTATCTGTTCAAAAGAGAAGAAAAAACAAAAAAGTCAGAAAAGGGGACAGGGGATCCATGAGATAAAGTTTGTACTTTGGCCAAAAGCCAAATTGACACAAGAAGAAAAGCTTTACATTCAAGCAATGAAGACACAAAAATCAAAAGGCTCAAAAAGATCCCCTCCTGAAGGGCCTCAAGGACCAGGAGTCCAGAAAGACAGGGCAGTCATGAGGCAGCCCTTGCACAAAATTCTGCATCTCCAGCAGCAAGGCAATATGACTCTGAAAAAGAACTGATAAGGCAGACATCTGGACCTTGATAGAACAAGACTAAGTTCCTTTTGAAGGACATCCCGGAGAAGGACAATGGAAGAAGAAAACAATGAAGTCTCGATTACAGGGTCTCGATAGCTGGCTCAGGGAAGGTGTTCTTCCTCAGTACATCTGCTTTAAGAGCCACACTGTCAATTCTAGCCTCTTCGCTTCCAGATGATAGAGGACCAAGAGACAAGAACTGGAAGAGAGAAACAGCATGGCTTGGCTGCCGGCAGGTTGATCAGACCTGAGAACCATGCTTGGTGAGGTCAATAAGGTGTTATCAGAATTATTTGCACCCGGTCCATCCTGACCTTTCATAACACATCAAGGGAAGAGGAGGACACACGTATGACAGACGGAAATTTTACAGAATGCACATCACATCTACTGCAAGTGGCAGAGTATCCAGGAACCTGTAGCAAAACTGGGGGAACTTGTGCTGCCAAGATGCCATCAGGTCCATAACCAGGAGACACTAGATCTGAACTATGGAGTCAAAGGCAGACAGCTTCAGTTAGCATACTGCAAGACCCAGATGCTGACAGCTGAGAAAGTCCGCCATCACAATGCATATGTCTACACTTTGTATGTGAACAGCTAAGAGCTGGAGCGTGAGCTTCTGCAACAATTAGACAAACCTCTGAAAACAAAGATGAAACTCCAGATGAATCACCTGATGTTCCAGCATATTGATGACCCTGTGTCATCAGGGAGCCAAAAAGGACTCCCCAGACAGACAGGCTGGAATCTATTATGACTGTGGACCAGTCCCGCATAACAAATGGGCAATCTGATGTCGTGGGTTAAGATCCACCCCTGTCAGGGCCAATTCCTGAGAATATCCAGCTGAAGGGTGAAAGTGGGCATACAGAACTGCTTCCAGAGCAGAGACAAGAAACCCAAACACCCTCATATAATCACAAACATCACTGATGTGTGAGCCAAAGCCACAGACATGCTGGGACGTCAAATGGCAGGAATGAAGCGTCTAATCTCATACCAAGAAAGTCCTTAGCTTGGGACGGTTACAAAGAGGGCTTATTGAAATTGTCCACTAAACAGCATTGTTGTTCCACAACAGACATTCACGTCCGAGAGCGTCACAGAAGGAGCCTTCAGCAAGAAAGAAGGAGTAGAAGACTCACAGCAAACAAATATGGGCGGAAAAAGCTGCCATAGCCTTTTTCTGTCCAGAGGAGCAGATGCCAGCCAAAAGGGTAAGCTGGTGAACTGGAAATGACAATCTTGAAAGGTGAAGGAAAAGAAAATTAATCAGGACAAGAAGTTACACATTCCATATGTTCAGAGGAGACAAAAGACTCTCTTGGACACAGTTTCATGATGGAACAAAGACTCCCTTTTGAACAAAGGTGTGTGAACAAAACTTTAAATGCTTCAGATCCAGGATCAGATGATGGTGGACGTTTTTTCTGGGGCACTACAAAAAAATGGAATGGAATCCATGGATCTTTCCTGAGGGGTCCTGAACCAGAACCTGCATATCTATTAAGGCATGAACCATCTCCTGAAGAACCCTCACTAGAGTGTGAGGCACCCTGAAATAAAGAAGCAACATACAGGATTTTTAAAGTCTATTAGATAACTCTGAAATAACTCCGAACCCACGGATCAGCCATGGTGTAGGCCCACACATCGTTACAAATGATGCAGCCGCAGAAACCTGATCTCCAGAGGTGGCCCTGCACCCATGAGTCATGAAGTGGACTTATTTTGGGTAGACTTCTTTCCCGTCCATGTACACGAGCGTGTGCATAAAAGAGCAAGACTTCTGCAGAAAAAGACAGACTTAAGCACAACCTAGGGCAAGAGGACCCTTGCACCCAGAGGCATGGCTAACGACCTTGTTCAGACCAGAGTCAAAAAGCTGTCCTGATGACTTACCAATGAGCTTAATGGTATCTAAAGCTGCCTCAGAAATATATATGCATTAGCTTCAAGAATCTTTAAAATTTCCTTATTCTCACAGTAAGAAGACTGTCCCTTGCTGTGACCGGTCCGGTCAAGTGACCAGGTTCCACATCTGAGGGGAGGAGGCTTACACTAGGTAAAAGGGGCAGGAGGGGGATACTTTATCATTCAATTACTCTTGAACCACAACTCAGACAGTATTGAAATAACACTCTCCATGCAGGACCGGATTTACATCTCAGGAGCCTTTAGGCACAGAAATCTGAAGCGCACCCCCACCCATTGGCTGTCTCTATTGATCACCTCCACAATGCTCCAAATCTCCACATTACCCCCCCATATCCATATTGCCCTCATCATTTTCATATTGCCCTCATATTGACCCCCCATCAGCTCCATATTGCCCTCACATTTCCCCCATAATCTCCACATTGCCCCATCATCTCCACATTGCCCTCACATTGCCCCCCATATCAGTTTCCTACCTCCCTGGTGGTCCAGCTGCAGGAGAGGTCTGTGTCTCCTTCTGCACAATCCTGTAGCTGCTGTTGCTCCCGCGCGGTCTTCTCTTTAGGAATGCAGAGCGCTGGGACATGTCATTTCCCAGCGCTCTGCATTACTAAAGAGCTGACGAGGGAGCAGCTACAGGTCTGTGCCGAAGAAGGCAAAGACTTCACCATGCGTCGGGCAGCAGGTTACTGTTGCCACTGCGTGCAGAACTGCAAATGATAATATAAAAAAAAAAAAAAATTTGATTCCAATGACAGATGCCTACTCTGCCTTATGGCAAATCCGGCCTGGTCTCTATGGCCCAAATACTATGAAGATTAATTGGAGCTGCTTTTATTTTGAAACATTACTATGCCTTTGTGACAAACAGGACTGTCACATGGCGCAAGAGGCGGAGCCTCACCTCCCCCTGGCTGGGATCATGTGGACCCTAATACTAAATGGTATAGAAAGAATGGGTAGGGATAGCCATGGAAACCTGCTCCAACCTTCCCCCAACTCCTGCAGATGACATCCAGTGTGATTGTTTTATGGACATTCTAGGGTTGCTGCTAGACTGAATGGTCCCTTGTGTGTCCACTCCCCCTTTAGTAACTTGTCTGAGATTCCTACAGAACGTGATTAGAATCTTGTTTACTTCCCCTCCCCCTTTAGTAACCATTGTCTGAGATTCCTACAGAACGTGATTAGATTCTTGTTTACTTCCCCTCCCCCTTTAGTAACTTGTCTGAGATTCCTACAGAACACGATTAGAATCTTCTGTTTACTTCCCCTCCCCCTTTAGTAACCTTTGTCTGAGATTCCTACAGAACGTGATTAGAATCTTGTTTACTTCCCCTCCCCCTTTAGTAACCATTGTCTGAGATTCCTACAGAACGTGATTAGAATCTTGTTTACTTCCCCTCCCCCTTTAGTAACCTTTGTCTGAGATTCCTACAGAACGTGATTAGAATCTTGTTTACTTCCCCTCCCCCTTTAGTAACCATTGTCTGAGATTCCTACAGAACGTGATTAGAATCTTGTTTACTTCCCCTCCCCCTTTAGTAACCTTTGTCTGAGATTCCTACAGAACGTGATTAGAATTTTGTTTACTCCCCCCCCCCTTTAGTAACCTTTGTCTGAGATTCCTACAGAACGTGATTACAATCTTGTTTACTTCCCCTCCCCCTTTAGTAACCTTTGTCTGAGATTCCTACACAACGTGATTAGAATCTTGTTTACTTCCCCTCCCCCTTTAGTAACCATTGTCTGAGATTCCTACACAAAGTGATTAGATTCTGGTTTACTTCCCCTCCCCCTTTAGTAACCTTTGTCTGAGATTCCTACAGAACGTGATTAGAATCTTGTTTACTTCCCCTCCCCCTTTAGTAACCATTGTCTGAGATTCCTACAGAACGTGATTAGAATCTTCTGTTTATTTCTCCTCCCCCTTTAGTAACTTTTGTCTGTTTTGGCCATTTGGTGACTAACCCCTTTCTCTGAACTGTAGAAAATGCTGTGTTGGTAGAAAATAAAGGAGTTTGTGATTTACCAATAAGGAGCTTGTTTGTCTCTCCCTGAAGTATCCAGGTATAGAATATCCTATACAAACCAGAGCTATCAGTGCAGTATATCCTGCATTGCCGGTGGATACACATCTCGAAATACCAGGTCTTAGTGCTTAGTACAGAGGTTAGTTGTGTAGGTTAGAGAAAGAAACCCACGGACGATAACGTGCCTGAACTGCTATACCTTCTTTGGCAGGGATGTCAGGGCCGTATCATCACACCCTCTAACCTCTTTTCTAGCTCCATGGTAAAAGCGCTTCGTGACCTTCCTGATCTCTGAACGCTCACCTCTTCCTTATTCCCTTGCAGAAACTACTTGCTAGTTGTGACCTTCTGATCTGACATCTCACCTATGGTGAAGCCCTTTCCTAGCTATGACTCAGTCTGATCTCTCACCTCTTTCTGATCCCTATGGTGAAGCCCTTTCCTAGCTATGACCCAGTCTGATCTCTCACCTCTTTCTGATCCCTATGGTGAAGCCCTTTCCTAGCTATGACCCAGTCTGATCTCTCACCTCTTTCTGATCCCTATGGTGAAGCCCTTTCCTAGCTATGACCCAATCTGATCTGTCACCTCTTTCTGATCCCTATGGTGAAGCCCTTTCCTAGCTATGACCCAATCTGATCTCTCACCTCTTTCTGATCTCTATGGTGAAGCCCTTTCCTAGCTATGACCCAATCTGATCTCTCACCTCTTTCTGATCCCCACAGTGAATCCCTTTCCTAGCTATGACCCAGTCTGATCTCTCACCTCTTTCTGATCTCTATGGTGAATCCCTTTCCTAGCTATGACCCAGTCTGATCTCTCACCTCTTTCTGATCTCTATGGTGAAGCCCTTTCCTAGCTATGACCCAGTCTGATCTCTCACCTCTTTCTGGTCTCTATGGTGAAGCCCTTTCCTAGCTGATCTCTCACCTCTTCCTGATACCTATGGTGAAGCCCTTTCCTAGCTATGACCCAGTCTGATCTCTCACCTCTTTCTGATCCCTATGGTGAAGCCCTTTCCTAGCTATGACCCAGTCTGATCTCTCACCTCTTTCTGATCCCTATGGTGAAGCCCTTTCCTAGCTATGACCCAGTCTGATCTCTCACCTCTTTTCTGATCCCTATGGTGAAGCCCTTTCCTAGCTATGACCCAATCTGATCTCTCACCTCTTTCTGACCCCTACGGTGCAGCCCTTTCCTAGCTATGACCCAATCTGATCTCTCACCTCTTTCTGATCTCTATGGTGAAGCCCTTTCTTAGTTAATACCCAATCTGATCTCTCAACGCTTTCTTAGCTCTAAGGTGAAGCCCTTTCCTAGTGATGACATTCATGGTCTAAGACCTCTCACCTCTTTTTTAGACACTTTCTCCTGTAGCGATTTCAGCTGTCGATGTTGCTCCTTGTTCACTTGAAGCCACCCGCGCTCCACATCACACACCGTCTGCAAACCAAGGAGAGGAACCAGATAAATGGGTGCATCTTCCAGAAACCACCTCTCCCTGACACGAGGACATATTCAGGGAGTTAAAAGATGAGCAGTTCTGGGGAAACACAATTGTATAATTGGGAACATTCCCAACTGATTTAAATGAGCCTTTTAATCCATGAAATGTTAGATCTCCAATATACTAAGGTGCAATGTGCTGCAGAACTAGCATTCAAGGGGGTTAACCCCCCAATAAAGGAGTATGAAATGTATTCGTTCCCTATGGTGCAATTTGTTAACCCCAGAACTGCTCCATTTTTCTTTGTAAATATGGTGTTCTGTTCATTCAGCGACGGTACCTTTCAGTAAGTATTTGTATACCAAATTGCAGGGAAGCCCATTTCAATGTCCGAAGTGGAATTAGGCCAAAAAACACACTACAGAAGTCTCTAATGCATTGCAGGATGCTATGAGCACTCATGGTCAATCTGCATAGAGTCTTGACCACTGGGCACTGGAAATGATTCCAGAAGGTCAGTCAGTACCGTGCCTCACGTCCCATGAACGGTCTCACGCTACCCTGGCTGCCTCATGATGGTGTAGTGATAAGCATACATTCAGAAACAGGGTAACAGAACAGCAGGAGGGAGCCACAGTGCACTTAACTTGTACCTACAGCAGTGTTTATATGTCAGTTACTAGCCAGCTAGGGCCGTGCCCGTTACTAGCCAGCTAGGGCCGTGCCCGTTACTAGCCAGCTAGGGCCGTGCCCGTTACTAGCCAGCTAGGGCCGTGCCCGTTACTAGCCAGCTAGGGCCGTGCCCGTTACTAGCCAGCTAGGGCCGTGCCCGTTACTAGCCAGCTAGGGCCGTGCCCGTTACTAGCCAGCTAGGGCCGTGCCCGTTACTAGCCAGCTAGGGCCGTGCCCGTTACTAGCCAGCTAGGGCCGTGCCCGTTACTAGCCAGCTAGGGCCGTGCCCGTTACTAGCCAGCTAGGGCCGTGCCCGTTACTAACTAGATAGCCATTATGAGCAAGGTCAGACCAACAGGCTGTCCAACTACTGATCACAATTCACTCTTCTATCTACTTCCCCAACACAACCTCATTGTTCAGTCTTTTCCCCCAAACAGAACCACCCCTTCCCTGGACCACTGCACTCAACAGCACTTCTCTCTCCCACCCACTGACCAGCAGTTCATGTGTCAGGAGGCACTTACACCCAATAGCTGTTATAACCTGTGGGTTATTTCATTACAGATTGTAAACTCCGTAGTGGGTCATACAATGTAAACGGCAATCTGTCGTGTTGTGTGGTTGACCCTCACATGCCGCACAGTATTTCGTTTCGAGGAAGTAACTCGCTGTAGTTCTGGCCCTTTAGATTGCAAGCTCTGTAGTGTCACGAGAGTCATTCACTATAGATTGGAAGGTGTTTGGTCTCCTATATACCAGTTAGTAGAGTTCAAGCTCTTTGTAAATTGCAGATGATATAAATTAAATTCTTTATTAGACGCTCAGTGGTCTGTCCTTCCATTTAGGCTGCAAGCTGTGTGGTATCACTTTGTTCATACAGCCGACCTTCTCTATGGTGTCATAAAAGTCACTTTTTACCCTTACTCTATAAATATGTTTGTTATTGGTTGTTAGTATCCCCTGACAAAGTGAGCAGTAGGCTTACAAAACGCGTAGGGATTATAGTACTATATATTTAATAAATTTATTGAGATATTTCATCATACCTCTCATTGCGTTCTTTGTGGAACCAGGTATTACACACCTGCATATAGAGCGCCCGGTGAGTTATAACCAGAGGGGGGCAACACTATCGATATTTGATTACAGTGTTACCCTTAGAGGAGTCATTTGTTACTTTCTCTTCAGATCTCATTGTGATATCAACAAGTCTAAATGGAGAAGAAAAGGGACGGAACACACCTCCCCCTAAAGAAGTTATCTCCCGGACGATTGTGATTCTAAAGAACCGTAGTGGATGATGTTATGCTTCACTTCTCACATTCGTATTTTAATTACTTTATGGACTACTTGAAGGCTACTCCGAGTTTTGCGCTTGTCTTTTTTATTGTACCTTCTCTATGGTGTCATACCAGTCACTTCTTATAGATTGCAAGCTCTGTAGTTTTATGCAAATTCACTTTTATAGACTGGAACTGCAACAGAGTCAGATGAAGAAACCAATGGATAAAGGGAGATATTTTGACATTAAAAGCTGGGAACACACAAGCGGCATGCTGCCCCAAAGACACTGTACACATTGCGTACCACTAGTGTACTTAATCACAAGACTTAGATTCTTCATCGGACTAGGTTGAGGTTCTGTTCCTGTGTGATCCTGCACCAGTCTTCTGTACAGCAGTGCACGGGTTAAACTGGAAATAGATACTGCTGCGTCTGGTCGGGCGAGGGAAGCTCCCGTTTACAAGCAGATTAAACAGTTTTATGCAGCTTCTGTTGTCTATACATTGCTACCTAGAGGAATCTACTGTGTTTGCACTTACTATATTCTAGATTACAACCACTGGTGTCCTCTGCTTCATACGTCAAACTGTAAGCATGCTGAGCTCTGAGGGTCTTTCCTTATAGATTTCAGGTCACTTCTTGTAGACTGAAAGCTCAGCTTTATCAGTTTGCTTATGGGTGACTTCCTGACACAAACACTCTGCCAACTCGTTTTGTTAACTCCCTATGGACTAAGTTCTGTGGTGACACAACAGTCACATCTGTAGACTGGAAGCTCTGTGGTGACACACAAACATCTGTGGATTGCAAGTGGAGCCAACTGCCTGTAGACAGAAAGCTCTGACACATATAGGTCACCTTGTAAAATACAAGCGCCGTAGTTTCAAAAGGTCAATTTATGCGGGTGACCCTCCTGATGCCACAGAACTTGCAATCTAGCAAGAGATTCACTGTGAATCGCTTCAGTCATTGTGCAAGCACGGTTTAGATTTGTAATGTTATTGGTGCAATGCAATAGCACTTACACTCTACCAAACACCTCAGTGATATACAAATTTATACTTTTCTTTTATTTGATTGAGGGATGGAGGGTATAGAGTTCTCTTGCAGGGGTCAAGGCACTCCGAACTGAAATTCTCCCACTTCCTGCCCAATATACACCTACACATGAGGTCACCAGGTTGATGTAGGTCTAGTAAAGCAGAGGAAGGTAAATACAGCATTACAGTGTAGCCAACAGCAGGGAACCCCAAGCCATAACAATGAGAACAGATGTTTTCTCAGGTCGAGAGGCCATGCAACCCTCTACAAAAGGATTTCTTGGGACAGTATGAAAATCCCCTTTTCTTATGATTTTAAAATTGAGGGATTCAGGGACCATGGGGATGTCCCAAAAACCACAGGGAGGTACAAAAAACTAGAAAGCAACTACCTGCAAAACTTGGCAGCCAAAGCTTGCATCTTGGGATGAAAAACCATGAACTTTGCAGAACTCAGTGAAAGTATGAGCAGGTGACCAAGCAGCTGCCTTGAACAGCTGATCAGCAGAAGCCTGGTCCTTCCGAGTCCATGAAGAAGAGAAGATGTTGAATGGGCAGTAACACAGGACTGGGGTGGACGAGACTTCACAAGGTAAGATTGTTTGATACTTCATTTAAGCCATGATTTAGAAGCAGGTTTGTCATTCCTAGTGCCTTCGGGTATGATGAACCAAGTATCCATCCGTCTGAAAGTCTGTGGTATGACAATGTGAAGCACTTCTTCCTTTTGGTTGCATGGATTAGCAGACAAAGAGAAACGAATCAGCTCCTGATTGAGGTCAAAAGAAAAAACGTGTCTTGATAGAAGACTATGTGAAGAGATTAACAGGACAGCGCCAAGTTCTGAAACTCTTCACTCAATATATCAGTAAGAGAAACAGTATTACATGTTCAATGTTTAAGACAAGGACAACGGCTCAAACTGAGAAGATGAAAGCATTTCCAATACAAGATTCTAGTCTCAAGGAGGAATAGTATCTCAATATGGAAAATGTTACATTTCCTATAGTTTACACCTTGAAGGAAGTTTGAATCTCACATATTTACACAGGGCTCTTCTGGGAAGAGACTGAAAAGGCAAAGAATTGGAGCTTCAGCTAAAAACACTCAACTTATTTCAAGACCAACTTGCTAAAAAGTACAGTAACAAAATCCAAAACAAATCTTCCGAATAGAATGACAGATATTTACAGACACCACTTTAAGAACGCATCATAGACTGAATTATTGATTCACTTAGACTTCAAGTCCCAAGTTGTTAAAGAAAGGCTTGACAGATTGGGATAGTGAATGGGACCATAAGTGAGAAGGTCCAGCACCAGAGGAAGGCATCAACGTTCCTGTATGAACATATCTAATAGATGATGAAACGGAGCTCTTGGACAAAATGGAGTGATGAGCAGCATTTGAACTTGCCCTGTTGTTTATTGACCTAGGGATCATGGCAAATCGGAGGACACATACACAAGTATACTGCCATAGTAACACCAAGAGTTCACTGCCACCACACTTTTGGATTTCTTGATCAAAACGCAGGTAGTTTTGTTTTATGGCAGAAGGTCATCAAGTCTTTACCTGTGATTTGCAGAAATTATCTTTTGTTTTAGTTCTCACTCTCCTCCCAGTTTGTTGAGACTTCCCAGTTGACTACCCTTGGGATGTAGATTGCCATGAGAGCTGCAATGAATTGTTCTGTTCAGTCTAAGAATCTACTTACTTCTCCCCATCAATCAGCCTTGCTCTTGGTGCCCCTTAGTGGTGGATATGAGCAACTGCCTTTGCGCCTTCTGATTAAATACAAATTGGAAGTCCCTTCAAGAGCGTTGTCCAGATGTAGAGTCCTTTGAAGATGGCTCTTAGTTCCAGGGTGCTGACTGGAAGGAATGCTTCAGACTTGGTCTATGAATCTACTGAGCAGCATATACAGCTCCCCAACCTATCAATGATGGTGATCACTACTTTCCAAACCACTACTGAGAAGGGAGGGCCTACTGTTAGAGACTGTATTCTTGGCCACCATTGCAGTGACCAAGGCATGGACTGCAACACGGTCACACTGGTGCGAAGCAAAGCAGAAGTCTTGTTCCATGAAACATATTCAACTGCAATGTTCTCAGATGAAACAGAGTGAGAGGTACTGTCTCTATCGCAGATACCATAGTAACCAGCAATCTCATGAGGTCTCTCAGATAGTCCAGCCTGATCCAGAAGCCCTGTAAAGAATCTCAGCCCAGAAAGACCAGATAATGGTTGGGCAATAGCCGAGGCTTGGAGAGATTGAGAAGCCTCCCATGTGGACGTAGAATCCTTATAGTAATTTGTGGATGTTCCTTTAGTATTTGAGAGGTGCAGGGGACCGTCCAGATAAGGTGTCAGATTCACTGTCAATCTGAGTAAATCCACTAGGGGCTCCACCACTTTCAAAGACTCAAGGCGTAGTCACTAGTCCAAAGGCGGGAGACCCACACATTGAGATTCTGAAATGCAAACCAGAGGAACCTTTATCCTTTATATCTAGCGAGTCCTTAAAAACTCCCAGTTCAATGGCAGCTTTGGACAGCTCTGACTAACCTCATCTTGAACGCCGATACTCGAATATACTTGTTTAACATCTCCAAATTCCCTGAAGAAGCGAACAGTTGTCTCGCAAAACACGTTGGATGATATATTTTATATGTATTACGATTAAAAGAGATTTATTATTCATATCTATTTTGCAGCATGTACATTTTTGCTCTGCCGGGTTCCTAGAGTTTTGTCCAAGTGCTATCACTTTATCGTCTATTCGGTGAGTGCGGTCTGTTTGGGAGTCTGTGTAGCGGATCAGTGTGTCTCTGATGCTACACTTAGAGCGTTGTGTCTCTTTATGTTGCAGTTGACACATTGTATCCTACTGTGGGACACGATCAGACCGAAACTTAGCACCAGACGTCATAACAGCTTGGAACCAATCGGAAGAGTTCTACTCCGTATACACAGGCTGCAACAGATTGTTTGAGAACCACGGGAGAATCGATACTTCTTACATCAGGATCTCTTGATGCATGTTATATGAGCACATATTCAAGAATTTATTTGGTGAGTGCATACATTTACCGAAGGGGACTATCATCCTGCTTCTATACAGTATACATTTAGAAGTTGCGCTTTTGTCTTTTTTTCTCTGCATGTTGGCTATTGACTGGGAGGTGATACTGAGGACACCACAACGAATAGCAGCACATCTAAAGTATCTTACAAGAGTATTCATATTATTTACAAGTGGACTGTGGTAGGATCGCCTTTATTTCTCTTTTTATCTCCAAATCCAGCACCAGTCAATTAAAAAAAAAAAAAATTTGGTACCCTGGACATGAAGACATCGTTATGAATAGGTTTATTTTGAATGAATGTGTATTTATATAGCGCCACAAGTGTACGCAGCGCTTTACAATATAAGGCTTTAGACAATACAGGGTTACAGGTGCTTTGTAGAGTGAAACATTGGGTGTGAAGTCCCTGCCCGAAAGCTTACAATCTAAAAGAACATTGGGTAGCCTTGTGAGATCACTTGCATTACCCAATCACTGATGCAGTATCTCCAGTGCAACATAATCTCGGAGTCCTCCCAGTGGAGGCCTGAGAAGAACCGATGGTCCCTGGTTTGGCTGTCAATTTCTTATTGTGGCAGATGGGCCTAAACAGGAGCTTTTCAAAAATGGCAAGGACTCCAAAGATTTCACACATAGTCAGCCATTCCAAGTCTTCATCCACTGCATACGTCTAGCTGCTATGGAGGCTGCTAAGCCTTTAGCCACCATCCTGGCAAAGTCGAAAGCTGCTTCACCATTATATGCAGTAACATTCTGTAAAATGATCCAAGGTAAGATAATCCTCATTAGGATGGCTCTCAGACAGAGATCCTGCCAAGTCTCCATGGCTCTGTAAGCCCAGGGAAATGTAATTCATTGCTCATCAGCAGGGTTTTGTTTAGAGCCGCTGAACCTTGTATAGGAATAGTGGCAGCACCTAGGTGAGCACGCAACACTCACCTTCGCTTTGGGAGAATGGTGACAGACCAGGTTCAATCTGGAGATTGCTCTTCTTGTATCACAAACAGATACAATTGCTCATAAGCATGGAAGGGGACAGAAGACTTCTTACATTTAAACAGATTTTAGAAGGGAGAATATGTGGGTTATCCTCAGCCACTGTATAACATCCAGAAACGTTTTATCCTAGGGACCACAATGTTGCATTAAATTACACCTAAAATAGATGTAGGAGGTTAACAGAGCAATAACACTTGAGATGTTGGACAGTGCACCGTCAGAAGTAGAAGCAAGGAGAGATAGAGAGTGAGAAAGAAACACAAAGAAGATCCTGGGGCAAAAGCATTCGACTGGTACTGCAGGTTATATCTGTCATTATCCGTCACCCTTCAATGACCCCAGTGGGTAGTAGCTGTCCCCTAGGCAGTCATCCAGGGTGGGGGCCAGTTCCTCCAGTCAGCACTAAACTTTAATCCGGCCTTGGATGCAGTAAGGCTGTTTACGGGGAAGCCAACGTCAACTAGCTCTGATCCCCAGCATCTCGTCTACCGGGTACTCCCTTATTGCGTTGTATCCCAGGGTACTGCATCTCAGGTCATTCTATATAAACTAGCAGTCTGCTTTTTCTCTGTGGAATTGCTCCTCCACAGAGTACAGTTTCAGGTAGCTTAAACTGGGCAATTGGGCTGGCAGCCACTGCCCCTCAATTCACATGGAACTGAGGGAAGGACACTAGGGTGATTCTCCAGCTGTGCTGGGGATTCCCTCCAAATCATAATCACGTTATCAATTAAAATAAAAAAGGCCGATTTCGATGCTCTCATAAGGGTTTCTGGATCAGTGGCAGCCACACCCCTGGGGAGAGTTTACTGACAGTAGCCAGCCAATGGGATGTGTAGGGTGGGGTTTGCATTGGCAGAGCAGATGGAGGCATGGAGCAAAGCCCCCTGCCCCCTCAACCAAATACACACCGTACGAGTTGGAGAATCCTCAACCAAAATACACAGAGTACGAGTTGGGGAATCCTCAACCAAATACACACTGTACGAGTTGGAGAATCCTCAACCACATACACACCGTACGAGTTGGAGAATCCTCAACCACATACACACCATACCAGTTGGAGGCTCCTCAACCAAATACACACCGTACGAGATGGAGGCTCCTCAACCAAATACACACCGTACGAGTTGGAGGCTCCTCAACCAAATACACACCGTACGAGTTGGAGGCTCCTCAACCAAATACACACCGTACGAGTTGTCTGAGAGCCACCTGCCTCCTCAACTAAACGGATTCACATCAACTTCATGATGGAGTATTTCCCTCAGGAACTTGAGTCAATCCTGCCCACTCCATTCTACCTGGAGTACCGGGTAGAAAGATCTCATTATTTCTCAGCCAATTCGGCTGGGAGATCAATAGCTGGGGTCACGATACCCCACCAAGAGGTCTGACTTACAAAAATGTAACCCTTTGAGCTCCAGAGAGTCCAACTAGTGTGTGTGTGTTATATATGTGTGAGGAGTTCCAGTTTTGAGTGCCACACCTCCTGGGGGAGGAGCTCTGTACCACATGATCCCTGTATCCTCATTAGACACAAAAGAGAAACTAAGGTCTGCTGTGTAGAAGTTATATAGGGCAGGAAGTGGGAGGAGTTTCAGATTCGCTAACCGAAAATAGAGTGACACTCTGGACTATACCCCATAGTCCCTACGACCCTCATTAAGTCACAAGAGAAAAATCTGTTTAGTAGCAGTGTGTGTGTAAATTATATATATTTCTTTTATATATACAGATACTAACTTAACTTAAAATGGGTTCTTTTACATAGATTAAAAAGGATGTGAATTTCAGTTCTCTTTAGTTTTCCCAATGTAGAGCTCCCCCTGCTGACAGTACTGATGAAGTACAGATATGGAAGGGGGCAGGAGAAAAAGAAAGGTTCTCTTACCTGAGCGTATAAAAGGTTGAGTCCCACTCTGCTCTCCATCACATCGTCATCGTACGAGGAATCCCAGTAACTAGAAGACAAAAAGCCCCATCACTAGTCTGAACCAGGACATGGTCTCCCAAAAGGAGGACCGTGTGACCGCTCCCATCCAGCAGCCACCCCCCATTCAGTGACACCAGCAGCGTACACAATCCCAGGGAAGGAGTCCATAGCGATAAGACTTGGCACTTTGCTCACCTCTTGCGCAGGATGATTTTGTAGTCTCTGTTGCACAGGCTGGTGACCGACACGTAGGGCAACTCGAACTCTTGCAACTTGCGCACAACTAAGAGAGACAGATGAGAGAGAGGAAAGATCAGACACGTATCAGAAGTAAATCTGGGGCATACCAACTGCCCCATGGGTAGCCAAATCTTACACAATTCTGAATGATAAAGAAATGGGATTTTTTACTTACAGATTAATCCTTTACTCGTAGTCCAGAGTGGGATGCAAGGACCATGGGGTATAGATTCTCCTTTAAAGGGATAGTAATACTTCATTTTAACTTTATTTTATTTTGTAGGCATTAAAAAAACACGAAGAATGATATAAGTCTCATCTCTCAAACCTTTATGGTTTGAGAGATATTCACAAGCAAAGTTTCCCCCTCCTGCCCCTTTTACCTAGTGTAAGCCATCTCTTCTCAGATGTGGAATGCAGTCTATAGACCAGACAGATAACAGCAGGGGACAATCTTCTTCCTATGAGAACAATGAAAGCCCTGCCCCCCTTTTACCTAGTGTAAGCCATCTCTTCTCAGATGTGGAATGCAGTCCATAGACCAGACAGATAACAGCAGGGGACAATCTTCTTCCTATGAGAACAATGAAAGCCCTGCCCCCCTTTTACCTAGTGTAAGCCATCTCTTCTCAGATGTGGAATCCAGTCCATAGACCAGACAGATAACAGAAGGGGACAATCTTCTTTGTATGAGAACAATGAAAGCCCTGCCCCCCTTGACAAGTTTTTCAGGTTTTTCCCTTATCTTAATTGAGGATTGTCCCTCTCTGCAGTCTACCTGGGCACCTCCCTTCTGATCTGACTGAACGGGGGGGGGGGGGGGGGGGGTACTTTGCTTGTGAATATCTCTTAAACCATAAAGGTTTGAGAGATAAGACTTATATCGTTCTTCATGTTTTTTTAATGCCTACAAAATAAAATAAAGATAAAATGAAGTATTACTATCCCTTTAAGAAGACAAGACACTCACAGCAAACTTCTTCCTACTGCCCACCCTCTATAGCCAAGCACCAACCGGAGGTCACTCAGTATTCGGAAGAATTCTGACCAAATATATATGTGTAGCCAAGAGTCTGATATCTAATTTAGACGCCATGAATTATTTCAGTTCGATGGCTTCTATCACAGAACCAACTGACACCATTTTTAATTTTGGTACTCTTAGATACTGATTTAGGGCCTTTAAATTCAAGATTGGATAAAAGCTTCCATCTTTTTTCTAGAAAAATGAAAGATTGGAATAAAACCCTTTGAACCTTTGTTCTCTTGGGACTGAAATCACCATTCCATTTGTTAAAAATTGGTGAAACACCAGATGGATGCCTCCTGAAGATTATGGTCTTTGGGTACTGTGGACATGAAGAAACATGGAGGGAGAGAGGTGAAGGATATCCTTTACCCTTCTGTTAGTAACTCATGTACCCATTTGTCCGTAATGGAGTTTTTCCACTGTAGAACAGTGTCAGAGTCTTCGCCTAGTGGCTAATGTTTGTTAGACTCCGAATTACCACCTTCATGCAGTGGTGGACTTGGGTTCAGAAGGTTTGGGGAAGTTTTTCTTCTGGGCCCAACTTGACATAGGTTTACCTCCATACCAAAAGGATTCTCCGAAAGCATTAGATGCCAAGTGTCTGGAAGCACCTCTATAGTCTGATAGAATATATTGAGCTTCTCTTTTTGAAAACAAAAATGCAAGGTTTCTTTTGTGGTAAAAGTACTTTGCCTCCTGTGTCTTGAATGACTATTTTATCCTGTGCTGAACTGAACAAAAGCAAGCTTGTGAATGGCAGGGATACAAATACGTTCCTGGAAGCAAAAGCTGCATTCCATATTTTGAGCCACAAGGTATGCTGGGCTGCAACTGTGGCAAAGGAGGAGGTTGCTGCCATATTGGCAAACTCACCATTATAACTTGTGCACTCTTGCAAAAACAATAATAAATATCTTCCTTTGGCCATTGTCTTGAATGGCTAGTAAAATTCGATTTTGCCAGGCTTCCATTGCCCATCCCAACGCAAATGCTGCCCTAATGACAGCTCACTGGCCAGAAAACAAAAGTCTGTTTAATATCTATTCTCTTACCCGCTGGTGTTTTAGCGCCACCGCACTTGGTACTAGAACAGCAGTGTGTCTGGATACTATGGCACTACCCGTGGATTTAACCATAAATCTACCGTTTCCTGAAGGGAAGGCTAGATACGGGTGAATTTCTTAGGTATAACAAAGGATTTATCGGAGGTACGCCATTAATCTAATTCAGGGTAACATGGAAAGGGGAATAAATGTTTCTTTTTGCTTTGAAAATGGATTTTGAGGAAACATCTATTATTTTTACCAGATACTTAGAGGACATCTAATAAAGAATTTACAGATTCTGCATCTAACGGATCCTTCCGCTCTGGACTGAGATGGGTTAGTGTCCTCAATGTGGAACTTCTCCTCCTCATCACAACAGATAAAAGTGTAATTGCCCAAATCAAATGGTGGTGGTTTTGATGGCAAAATGTGGTGTATCAGTTAGCCATTTGCCCAATAACCTTTCCAAAGTATTACTATAGAGCCTGGTAAAGGCTTAACCCATTCCAGCTCTAAGTTAGGAGGAAATTCCTTTGCGGTATGCTTCAATTTCTCTTCCATAGAAGAACAATTTGTACATTTTGCAGTTTGAGTTGTGAAATGTTCGTGCCACGGGCTGAGAGAGAGGCTGTAATACCTTTATTGCCTTCTTTTCCCCTCTCGGACATAGTGTGTACTATAATAGGAGTGGTATTGTAACTAAAGGTTTGTGTCTCACAAGTTCCCCAGAATGAGCGGTATGAAACGCGTCATAACTTCAGTCCCATCTGAGGTAAAGAAACATACGTGTGCATGTAAAGGCCATACACGCCTGCTCATTATAACAGCCACCACAAGACTGAACCCCCCTTTTGAGGCTTCTCTTGAATTAAAACAGCTTCACAGTTAAGAGAATTCTGCCTCAAGTTGTTCCAGATTGGTCACCGAATTAACAATAAGATAATGTTACCATGCACTGTCCGAGATAAGTGACACCGTGCCATTATGTTACCCTCCGGCTTCCACTGTCATGGCCGAGGTGAATCATACAAATTCTTCACTGTATCAATGACTGAATGGACCCGATTCTTCACTGTATCAATGGCTGAATGGACCCGATTCTTCACTGTATCAATGACTGAACGGACCCGATTCTTCACTGTATCAATGGCTGAATGGACCCGATTCTTCACTGTATCAATGGCTGAATGGACCCGATTCTTCACTGTATCAATGGCTGAATGGACCCGATTCTTCACTGTATCAATGGCTGAATGGACCCGATTCTTCACTGTATCAATGGCTGAATGGACCCGATTCTTCACTGTATCAATGGCTGAATGGACCCGATTCTTCACTGTATCAATGACTGAATGGACCAGATTCTTCACTGTATCAATGACTGAATGGACCCGATTCTTCACTGTATCAATGGCTGAATGGACCCGATTCTTCACTGTATCAATGGCTGAATGGACCCGATTCTTCACTGTATCAATGGCTGAATGGACCCGATTCTTCACTGTATCAATGGCTGAATGGACCCGATTCTTCACTGTATCAATGGCTGAATGGACCCGATTCTTCACTGTATCAATGGCTGAATGGACCCGATTCTTCACTGTATCAATGGCTGAATGGACCCGATTCTTCACTGTATCAATGGCTGAATGGACCCGATTCTTCACTGTATCAATGGCTGAATGGACCCGATTCTTCACTGTATCAATGGCTGAATGGACCCGATTCTTCACTGTATCAATGGCTGAATGGACCAGATTCTTCACTGTATCAATGACTGAATGGACCCGATTCTTCACTGTATCAATGGCTGAATGGACCCGATTCTTCACTGTATCAATGACTGAATGGACCCGATGCAGTTCCAGTGGAAGCGCTATGGTAACTGGTCCCACATCCTGATGAAGGACCAGAAAGTCAGGGGTCCATACACCTCTTATTTACCAAGGTTAGAGACAACAGAATACAATAAATTGAAATGAAATATATTATTAATTTCCCCTTTGGAAAATATCCCTGTACCTCCTGGGGTACACTCTATAAAACTGACAAACTGGATTGGAGGAGGGGTATACACACATACAAGTATGAGGCATTTCGTCTACAGGGAATCTCCTATACCCCATGGTCCCTGCATCCTCCCCTCAATGACACTAGAGAAACAGAGGTACAATAGAGAGGTAAAGAGGAGAGGTAATACAGAGGTAAAGAGGAGAGGTAATACAGAGATAAAGGGGAGAGGTAATACAGAGGGAGTGGTAATATAGTAAAGGGGAGAAGTAATGTAGTAGAGAGGTAATACAGTGGGGGTGTAGAGGGGCGATACAGACGTACAGGAGCAGAGGTAAGACAATTCGGGAAGGACTGAATCCATTACTCACAGGAGAAGGACCCGTCACTAGAATCCTTGATGAGATAGAGACTGAAGTATCCAGCGAGATCCTCCGGGAGGTCCAGCTTGGTGGTCACTGCCTGGGACAGAGATGCAAACAAGATCGTTCTTCAGGATGGAATATGAGAACTGTCCACCTGCCACCGGTGACTGGCCTAAGCGGCTGGGAACACTAACATGTTCAAGACTACAGATACCCCCCCAACACTCTCAATACTAGAGATACCCCCCCCAACACAATAGATAACCCCCCAACACGTTGAAAAGAAACTCATTCGAGACGTATCCAGCATGTAAAGGAGGTTACCGATCAGTGCCAGAGCTATACAAGCAGTGTTCTGCAGCCATCAGAGGGTAGAAATTCTGGTATAAAATTGTTCATTTCTATAGCACAGATAATTAGTGTCCTGTTGTACAACATCTTTATTCTATTTTCTCACTGGAATATCTATATTTGCATCATTAATGTCCGTCTCTTTCCCATCTAGAAGGCCATTTAACCTGCTCAGTATCGCAGAGGCCCAACATGCAGCCATCTTACCTCCAGCACGTCCTCTGTCTGGTCCGAGGTCAGGATGGTCACTTTCACCGTCTGACCATTTGAGAGGAAAACTTCCAGTTGCACCTCCTCAGTGGGGATCTGTTGTGTCTCCTGGTGGGAGAAAGACAAAAAAGGCTTAATTAGGGGATCCACATCCCCTGCCCACACCTATGGCCACCCCTGACCTGCCTCCTCCACCCCACCCACAGCCATCCCGACCTGCCTCGTCCGCTCCCACCCACAGCCATCCCCCACCTGCCTTGTCCGCTCCTACCCACAGCCATTCCCAACCTGCCTCATCCACCCCACAGTCATACCCGGCCTGCATCCAACATAGTCTCTCTGTTCAGGTGCCACGTAGGCTGCTGGCAGTGAAAAGTCTTCACAACGGGTACAACAGAGAGGTTACAGAGTGCTCTAGAGAGTTCCTAGTCCCTCCCATTACACATGACGCAGCGCACGTTAATATCCCCCAGTTACTGACCTGCTGGGAGCGCCGCAGGAAGCTGTTGAAGGTTTCACTGGCTCCTAACACCGGATCCTGGCGCACTGCGGGGAAAGCAGAAATCTCAGATTTCCCCTCAAATGGGCACATTAATGTCATTATGTCTGGTATAGCACAGAGAGCATCAGCAAACTTCATTCTCTGTCACCCTTCGGTGGGAGGGGCTCCATGTCCAATAGCTCCCTCCTGTCTGTGTCACCCCCTACTATCCCAGTGCAACTCACCAGTCTGCATGTACTTCTCCAGCTGCTCTCTCCTCTGTTCCACCTCAGCTGGAGTGAGGGTGAAGAGCTTCTTGGGAGGAAAGACGGGGAGAACGTTGTGTCCATATTCCTTCCTCAGCTGCAGGAGACAGAAAGAGAGATAAGTGCCCGGGGTAGAGCCATTATCAGTACATCATGTTCTACTGTAGACGGAGGTTCCACTGTGTCTCACACAAGGAGGACCAAGGATAAGAACTTTAGTAGAAGACACTATCACCACTACATCATCATGTTCTACTGTCTGGTCTGGAGGTGCAACGGTGTCTTACACAAGGGGGACCAAGATCACAAGATTAGGAGGAGACATTACCATGTTCTACTGCAGCCTGGAGGTGTGTTTCACACAAGACGACAGAGGATCAGAGCTTTAGAAGAAGACATTACCAGTAGTCAACTGCATTCTAGTGTGGCCTCAGTTGCGCACACAACAAAGACGGAGGATCAGAGCTCTAGAAATGGTGCACATTCAGACATAAGGGTCAGTGGTCTCAGACTGGACAGTGCTGTTTATTGCTCGGAGTATAAGTTAGCAGAGTTTACCAACCCAGTGTGCTAGACCCACGGACAGAGGTAAACACAGGTTCTTGTGCGCACACATAGCAATGTGGTCACAAAAGCCTCCTTTCAGTTTGTTACACATTGTCCTAAGTCTCGTTATCCTGGTGGAAGCAAGTCAATCTGACAATCCTGTCTCAGGGTACAAGGTGGAGGAGACTCACATGTCTCTGCCTCTTACCTGTTCATGGAGACCCAGGAGCTGGCTGTAGCGCACGCGGCAGTGCAGGACCCCATTCACATGGATGTTATAGGCCTAGAAAGAAGAATGATGAACAGATAAGCAGCAGTTGAAGAATATGCATTACCTCCCTCCTCCCCAAAGCAAAAGTCTGAAGTGCATCCAACTGCAATAGCCACTAATGTGATCAAGGCCTGAGGATCCAATACAATCAGGTGGTTATAGCACATTCTAGGATATAATCCATGTCAGATGATAAATTTCCACAGACTTACATGTAGGGATGGGGAAAAAAAAAAAAAATCAAAACCTGAGAAAAGAGGTACTTCCTTTCACGCCGAAAAATTCCAGGGAAATGGTGTCTCCCCACCTATGTCACTGCATTGCAATTACTGCCGAGTACAGATCTTCAACTGAACCACCACCAATATGGAGTATTCCCCACCATTCTAGTATAAAAGGGGCGTCAAGTTCCCCCATCAAGAGAGAGTGAGTGCGTGTAAGAGATAGAAAGCAGCACATGTCTGATGGTACAGGAGATAAGAAAAGGGGATTTTTTTTTTCTTGCATTTAACCCCTTAGTGACCAGCCGCATGCGCACGCGGCCGGCACTTAACGACAGGGTTTTTTTTTTTTCCCATTAAAGTCAATGACTTCCGTGACTTACCAGGTACATCCTTTGTCACTAAGTGACATTTTTTTGTGACGTACCTGGTAAGTCACTTGTCGGGAAGGGGTTAAATCCTTAAATTTTCTCTGGTTGGATCCCTGCATACCTCCAATCGTCTGGGCTGTCCTACCATCGATTGCCTTGTATGTCCCTGGTGGTTTTTTTTCCCGTTTCTCTGGGTTGCTAGCTGTAAACTAAGCTAGATCCACTAGGGGGAGCGTATACAGAGCAGGAAATGGGAGGGGTTTTCACCTGGTGGCAGGAGCTCAGTGCCCATATCCCAGCATCCCTCCATGGACCAGGATAACCATGAATGCGTCATTCGGAATTATGCAACGTGTGCAATTTGCAACTCTTTAAGGCGCGACATGGTGAATGCACCATTCGGAATGAGGCAGCCAAACAAATGCAACACTAATACGCAACATTTTAAGTGCGCCAGTTCAAAAGTAAACTCTCCCCCCCTTCTCTGTTGTCTCTCTCCCCCTTTTCCATCGTCTCTCTCTCCCCCCCTTCTCCGTCGTGTCTCTCTCTCCCCCCTTCTCCGTCACGTGTGCGTGTGTCTCTCCCCCCTTCTCCGTCACGTGTGCGTGTCTGTCTCTCTCCCCCCTTCTCCGTCACGTGTGCGTGTCTGTCTCTCTCCCCCCTTCTCCGTCACGTGTGTGTGTGTCTCTCTCTCTCTCCCCCCTTCTCCGTCACGTGTGCGTGTGTCTCTCTCCCCCCTTCTCCGTCACGTGTGCGTGTCTGTCTCTCTCCCCCCTTCTCCGTCACGTGTGCATGTCTGTCTCTCTCCCCCCTTCTCCGTCACGTGTGCGTGTCTGTCTCTCTCCCCCCTTCTCCGTCACGTGTGCGTGTCTGTCTCTCTCCCCCCTTCTCCGTCACGTGTGTGTGTGTCTCTCTCTCTCTCCCCCCTGTGATAGTACCAGCAGACACACAGCCTTGGTGTCCCCGTCAATGCTCACTTCTTCTGCTACGAGCCAAATGGACATCCAACAGCATACCGCAATATACCCCAAAACTAGTGTCAGGGTAACCAGGAGCACACTCTGTATACAGCAAGATACCCCACCAGACAACACCAGTGTAGGTTAAGACAAGAACTGACTTTATTGGAACAAACTACACATTTATACTCAAACCTTACATTGAAATACCTGGACCAAGCAGATACAATAAGGACATAATCCAGTCACAGTACAGTAAACAAAAGGTCAACGGCAAATGGTCTAACAAATACAATGACTTAGACATGATTACATTTCACACATAAAAGGGTTGCTGAACTCAGACAATGGACACAAAGACTTGAGGGCTTGAATGGATTAACACACGGCAGGGGGTCTCAGTACAGTTCACAATACACATTGCAAGTAACTTTAGGTAAACTCAAATAATTAACCCCTAATGGCCCAGTCTCCTGAAACAGGCTATGATTTTTAGACTTTTTGGCATAGTTCTCCGCCAATACAACATCCCAAAGTTCTACATAGCTTGCGTCACTGGGCTGACAATCCATACGCCTAGACAGGAGGTGTTTTAGGCATGACAGAAATGTCCACAGTTCCTAGTGTTCCTTGTTTAACAGTCTCAGACAAAGTGGTTCCTGTGACACCCCCCTTCGCCGTTGTGTGCGTGTGCCTCTCTCCCCACCCCCTTCGCCATCGGGTGCCTCTCTCCCCGCCCCCTTCGCCATCGGGTGCCTCTCTCTCCCTTCGCCGTCAGGTGTCTCTCTCTCGCTCTCTCTCTCCCCTCATTCAGCATGTGCGTGACATACCCAAACGCTGAAGCACTCAAAGGACTTAATTACAATGGGCAACGACGTGCACCTTTACTATTTACATATATACTAGCAAATCATATCCCCTCTTAGACGTCTCTTCTCTAATGTAAATAAACCTAGTCTGTTTATAACTCAGATCTTTCAATCCCATTATCGGTTTTGCACTTCTCTGCACTTTTTCCAGTTCAATCATGTATATTTTTTTTATTTATTTATTTTTTTAAGAACTGGTGCCCAAAACTGTACTCCATATTCTAGATGAGACCTAACCAAGGATTTATACAGAGGTAGGATAATATTAGCATCCCTTGCTTCTACACCTCTTTTTATGCAGGCTAGTACTCTATTTGCTCTTGCAGCAGCTGAGTGACTCTGCACACTGCTGTGAAGTCTATTGTCTATCAGTACACCTAAATCTTTCTCTAATGAGGATTTCCCAAGTTGTTTCCATTTCGAGTATATGTAGCAAGTTTGTTTCTACAACCCAAATGCATAACCTTACATTTATCTACATTAAATGTCATCTGCCACTTTTCTGCCCATTCACTTAGTTTATCTAAATCCTTCTATAGGAAAAAAACATCGAGCTCTGTATGTATTTCCTTACACAGCTTAGTGTTCTATATGGACTCCTGCGTGTACAATCTATACATTAATATACATTATATCCAGCTCTGTATGTATATCCTTACACAGCTTAGTGTCATCAGCAAAGATTGAGATGCTACTTTCAATTCCCACTTCTAGATCATTAATAAACAAATTAAAGAGCATTGGGCCCAGGACTGAACCCTGTGACACCCAACTTATGACTTTACACCAACCTGAAAAGTTCTATTTACACCACCTCTCTGCCATCTATAATTTAACCAGTTCTCAATCCATGTACAGATATCACCGCCCAAACCGAAGCCTTTTAAATTTATGCAGTAACCTGTTGTGAGGCACTGTATCAAAGGCTTTTGCAAAATCCAAGTATACTATATCAACAGCAGTTTCCTTGTCCAAATTACTACTTACTGTTTCATAAAATTCAAAGTAAATTAGTTTGTCGTCAGGATCTATTATTCATAAAAACCATGCTAATGCCTACTAATATTGTTTAGCTTCACATAGTTCTGAATAGTGTCAGTTAGTAACCCTTCTAGTATCTTACCCACTATGGAAGTCACATAGATCTGAATAGTGTCAGTTAGTAACCCTTCTAGTATCTTACACACTATGGAAGTCACATAGTTCTGAATACTGTCAGTTAGTAACCCTTCTAGTATCTTACCCACTATGGAAGTCACATAGATCTGAATAGTGTCAGTTAGTAACCCTTCTAGTATCTTACACACTATGGAAGTCACATAGATCTGAATAGTGTCAGTTAGTAACCCTTCTAGTATCTTACACACTATGGAAGTCACATAGTTCTGAATACTGTCAGTTAGTAACCCTTCTAGTATCTTACCCACTATGGAAGTCACATAGTTCTGAATAGTGTCAGTTAGTAACCCTTCTAGTATCTTACCCACTATGGAAGTCACATAGTTCTGAATACTGTCAGTCAGTAACCCTTCTAGTATCTTACCCACTATGGAAGTCACATAGTTCTGAATAGTGTCAGTTAGTAACCCTTCTAGTATCTTACCCACTATGGAAGTCACATAGTTCTGAATAGTGTCAGTTAGTAACCCTTCTAGTATCTTACCCACTATGGAAGTCACATAGTTCTGAATAGTGTCAGTCAGTAACCCTTCTAGTATCTTACCCACTATGGAAGTCACATAGTTCTGAATAGTGTCAGTTAGTAACCCTTCTAGTATCTTACCCACTATGGAAGTCACATAGTTCTGAATACTGTCAGTTAGTAACCCTTCTAGTATCTTACCCACTATGGAAGTCACATAGATCTGAATACTGTCAGTTAGTAACCCTTCTAGTATCTTACCCACTATGGAAGTCACATAGTTCTGAATAGTGTCAGTTAGTAACCCTTCTAGTATCTTACCCACTATGGAAGTCACATAGTTCTGAATACTGTCAATCAGTAACTCTTCTAGTATCTTACCCACTATGGAAGTCACTTAGTACTGAATAGTGTCAATTAGTAATCCTTCTAGTACCTGACCCACTATGGAAGTCAAGCTCACAGGTCTATGATTTCCTGGTTTTGATCTTGCTCCCTTTTTGAACAACAGAACTATATTAGCTTTCCTCCAATCACAGGGCACTATGCCTCATGAAAGGGAATCAATATTAAGTATAATGGTTTTGCTATTGCTGAACTAAGTTCCTTAAGTACCCTTGGGTGTATACCATCAGGTCCAGGTACTTTATTCACCATAACCTTCTCCAGTCTCTTTTGTACCTTGTCCTCAGTAAGTCATGTAGATGATGGAGGAAATTCCATGGTTTTGTCTGTTTGCCCATAAACTGTCATTGTTGCTTCCTTTGTATATACTGAAGAAAAGAATGCATTTAGGGCTTCAGCCATAGCCTTATCCTCACTAATCAATTCATCAGTCCCAGCCTTAAGAGGACCAATAGCAAACTTAATATTGTGGTTATTAACATAACTGCAGAATTGTTTAGGATTTTTCTTGCTCTCTTTTCTCATTTTCCATTTTAGTTAATGAAACGGATCCTACTCGGTTACTGGAGCCCTTGTCTGGGCAGCAAGCTTATCGGCCCAGGACTCAAGAACCTACGGACATTTTGTCCTATAGGACACCCCTTTGTGCCGGTCGTACCACACCTCAGGCCTTATTACGAACTAAGGAAATCTGGCTAGACTGTATGTGAATAGGCAGCTGTGTAGAGCAAGAACTCAATACTCAGAACTGCCCTAGGTTAGGTGTATCGACCACTCTCGGAGGGGAGATTAACAAATAGACCGTGTTTAATGTATTGTCATTATGTTCGAAGGTTATACATTCACCGACAATGAGTCGGAGATTCCCGGCTCGGGTGTTCGAATCATCGAGTCCCGGGACCAGCGGAGGCTCTTCAGCCGAGATCACATTACGGAAGAAGAAATCCTTCACTGAAATGGTCTTCTGTGTGTGCTTGGCTTGTGCTTGGTTTGCAAGCACACGTAAAAGACCGTTCCAGTGACGATTTCTTTTTTATTAACGCAATCTCGGCTCTGCTGAAGAGCCTCCGCTTGTCCCAGGACTGGATTCCCCTGCTGTCAGCTTGAACGCCAACGTCAGGGGAGAGGGAACTTTGAAAGTGGATTTCTCTAAAACCATAAATGTTTGAGAGATGCTGCTGGGCTCATTTAATTCAGTTTTTTACTGGCTACAAGATAGTAAAATTTAAGTAATACTATCCCTTTAAAGCTTCCTCACATGGCAACATACCTTAAACATCAATTAGCATAGTTTATACAGTTTCTGGGGCAGAGGTATTCATATATGCGGCTGCCAACTGTATTTTAATTACTTCTAAGGATCAATTAAATCAATATTGTATATCTATTTCAATTGCTGATCACTCCTTGATGTCATCGTTGATTACACTTTATATATTATATATATATATAGTATATTTTACTTAAATTATATATTTTTGGCACAAATATGCATAATTGATTAATGTAATCATTTTTTTTACTGTGAAGTAGTGTGTCAAATACCTAGTATTGTGTAAAGTTCTCAAATTAATTTAATATTATGTGAAGGTATACAACCTGATTGGGTCTCCTGTTTAACCCTCATTATAATATCTTGGACAACACTATAGTGAAGGAATGACCAGTGGCTAGTGCTGGACTCTTCAGCTCCCACTGCAGTGAATGACACAAGAGCCGTCTTGTATAGCAGATGACAAGGATTCTCACTCATTCCAACAATGAAGTGTGTTCTGTTGTTATGGCCTCAAATAAAACTGGGCAAATGGTACAGCAGTCACCATGGTGAAAACGACTGATGGCCAGTTCGGTCACAGAATTCTCCAGCCTCTGGACTGTCATGTCTCCCGCGAGGTACAATTACTTACTGAAGACAAGATCCAGCAGGATTAGACACTGAACAGGCCTCAGACGAGCACCTTGCACAGACAGGGAAGCTCTCAATCTTAGCTGAATGGCCACTGAATGGACAGCATTACGAGCACTAGTGAAATATGTCTTTCATTAGTATGAATAATATATCATTTATATACATATCTATATCAGAAGTAAAATCATTAGTTGTGGACACACGAGTTAGTCTATTAAGACTCCAGCGATCCCTGTACACAAGCTCACTGGTGTAGGAGATAAAGGGTTAATCTCCCAGAACTCTCTTCACATGACCCTGCACTACTAACCCCTTCTGGGCAAATTAACCCCACATTGCTATACTTAATGGGAGAGGCACACACAGCTCTACCCCATCATGCGCTGTACGCAGATAGACTCCCAGCACTCCGTATAACGGTGCCGAGTATCTAGCACACACCGATACCGCTCCGTATAATGGTGCCGAGTATCTAACCACACGCAGATACCACTCCCAGGACGCCGTATATAACAGTGCCAATTATCTACCACACCGATACCGTTCTGTATAACGGTGCCGAGTATCTACCGCACGCCGATACTGCTTCCATTGCTCCGTATTATGGTGCCGAGTATCTACTGCACGCTGATACCGCTCCCGCCACTCCATGTAACAGTACTGAGTTCACATCGCTCTGTATAGTGGTACTGACTATCTACACACTGATACCGATCACACCGCTCTGTATAATGGTACTGATATCTACACACTGATACCGATCACACCGCTCTGTATAATGGTACTGATATCTACACACTGATACCGATCACACCGCTCTGTATAATGGTACCGATATCTGCACACTGATACTGATCACACCGCTCTGTATAATGGTACTGATATCTGCACACTGATACTGATCACACCGCTCTGTATAATGGTACTGAGTATCTACACACTGATACCGATCACACCGCTCTGTATAATGGTACTGAGTATCTACACACTGATACCGATCACACCGCTCTGTATAATGGTACTGATATCTACACACTGATACCGATCACACCGCTCTGTATAATGGTACTGATATCTACACACTGATACCGATCACACCGCTCTGTATAATGGTACTGATATCTACACACTGATACCGATCACACCGCTCTGTATAATGGTACTGATATCTACATACTGATCACACCGCTCTGTATAATGATACTGATATCTACACACTGATACCGATCACACCGCTCTGTATAATGATACTGATATCTACACACTGATACTGAACACACCGCTCTGTATAATGGTACTGATATCTACACACTGATACTGATCACACCGCTCTGTATAATGGTACTGATATCTACATACTGATACTGATCACACCGCTCTGTATAATGGTACTGATATCTACACACTGATACTGATCACACCGCTCTGTATAATGGTACTGATATCTACATACTGATACCGATCACACCGCTCTGTATAATGGTACTGATATCTACACACTGATACTGATCACACCGCTCTGGATACTGATCACAGCGCTCTGTATAAGGATACTGATATCTACACACTGATACTGATCACGCCGCTCTGTATAATGGTACTGATATCTACACACTGATACTGATCACACCGCTCTGTATAATGGTACTGATATCTACACACTGATACTGATCACACTGCTCTGTATAATGGTACTGATATCTACACACTGATACTGATCACACCGCTCTGTATAATGGTACTGATATCTCCACACTGACACTGATCACACCGCTCTGTATAATTGTACTGATATCTACTCACTGATACTGATCACACCGCTCTGTATAATGGTACTGATATCTACACACTGATACTGATCACACCGCTCTGTATAATGGTACTGATATCTACACACTGATACTGATCACACCCCTCTGTATATTGGTACTGATATCTACACACTGATACCGATCACACTGCTCTGTATAATGGTACTGATATCTACACACTGATACCGATCACACTGCTCTGTATAATGGTACTGATATCTACACACTGATACCGATCACACTGCTCTGTATAATGGTACTGATATCTACACACTGATACTGATCACAACGCTCTGTATAATGGTACTGATATCTACACACTGATACTGATCACAACGCTCTGTATAATGGTACTGATATCTACACACTGATACTGATCACACCGCTCTGTATATTGGTACTGATATCTACACACTGATACTGATCACACCGCTCTGTATAATGGTACTGATATCTACACACTGATACTGATCACACCGCTCTGTATATTGGTACTGATATCTACACACTGATACTGATCACACCGCTCTGTATAATGGTACTGATATCTACACACTGATACTGATCACACCTCTCTGTATAATTGTACTGATATCTACACACTGCATTATATACAGATACTCAGGGTCATATTCATGCTTCATACCGTGCTGGGGACATCTCCATCATTCAGCAGGTAAAAGCCCCATGTAAATCCATGGACACAGTAACATTTCAGTCCTATATGTGTTTTTGCCTCAGAAGTGCACTACAGACTGATGAATGAATAAAGTCCTGAGCAGTGATCCTCCGCTTCCCTCCGGTTCTGCGCACACATCAGAGCGGGGACAATGGGAGGGCAGAACAGGGAAGGACAGACACACTGCCAGGACAGAAGGAAATCCGGAGGCCTCTTGTCTGCACTCGTTATCACTCTACACAGGAACGTGAACATCCTGTGTAATGGGAAAACTCAGTCAGAAGCTCAGTGTAATGTAACATTATCATATGAAGACAAGTGTGTGCAACAGAAAATACTTCCCCATCACACATACACTGTATAGGTGAGAGGTACCAAGACAAGTGTGTGCAACAGAAAATACTTCCCCTTCACACATACACTGTATAGGTGAGAGGTACCAAGACAAGTGTGTGCAACAGAAAATACTTCCCCATCACACATACACTGTATAGGTGAGAGGTACCAAGACAAGTGTGTGCAACAGAAAATACTTCCCCATCACACATACACTGTATAGGTGAGAGGTACCAAGACAAGTGTGTGCAACAGAAAATACTTCCCCATCACACATACACTGTATAGGTGAGAGGTACCAAGACAAGTGTGTGCAACAGAAAATACTTCCCCATCACACATACACTGTATAGGTGAGAGGTACCAAGACAAGTGTGTGCAACAGAAAATACTTCCCCTTCACACATACACTGTATAGGTGAGAGGTACCAAGACAAGTGTGTGCAACAGAAAATACTTCCCCTTCACACATACACTGTATAGGTGAGAGGTACCAAGACAAGTGTGTGCAACAGAAAATACTTCCCCATCACACATACACTGTATAGGTGAGAGGTACCAAGACAAGTGTGTGCAACAGAAAATACTTCCCCATCACACATACACTGTATAGGTGAGAGGTACCAAGACAAGTGTGTGCAACAGAAAATACTTCCCCATCACACATACACTGTATAGGTGAGAGGTACCAAGACAAGTGTGTGCAACAGAAAATACTTCCCCATCACACATACACTGTATAGGTGAGAGGTACCAAGACAAGTGTGTGTAACAGAAAATACTTCCCCTTCACATGCTGCATAGGCGAGAGGGGGAGAAAGACAAATGTACTTAACAGAAAATAGTTCTGTCTCACACACACACTGCATGGGGCACCACAGGCTTCTTCCCAGTATGTCATCCTCAGCCCTGGGACACATGATTTGGGAAGGGGTGAGGATGGGGGGGTTAGAAGGATTTATCTGCAAGTAAAAAAATCCTCCCATCTATTAGTCAATTGAGGGATGCAAGGACCACGGGCTACAGAGCAACTCCCACCAGTAGTGTGGTTCTCCAAAAATTCTTCCCACCTCCTGCCCTCCATACCCCTCCCAGCAGGAAGTGACTGTCAGTTCACCTCTAGCACAGCAAGGAAAGGTACAAGACCAAGGAAGAGAAGCCAAGCGATGTCAGGGCGGCCTGACCCATACTGACAGTTTTCTGTGGGCGGGAGCTCTGCACGCCTTAATGGACTAAGAGAAAAGGGTTCATTAGTAAGTAAAAATCCCTGTTTGTATCACTGAAGGATGTGGGGACGTCCCAAAGATTTACAAAACTGAGGAGAGATCTATAGAACAATGGCCTGTAACACTGCAACCAGAACTCTTATCTTGACATTTGGGAATATCAAATTTATATGAACGATGACTCAGTCACTACTTTGCACAGCATGGAAAATCATGGATAAAGCAGGAACCTGGATGTTAGGCAAGTAGACAATTCCACGAAGCAAAAAGTCCAAAACAGAGAAGTTTGAAAAGCAGATGATCCAAACAAATGGTAAAGTTAACAGACCGGCTTGCAGGTTCACTACACAATCTGGATTACAGAGCCACACAGTCCTTGCACTTCAAATATCCACTCTCAGGTTTTATGCCATTAACATTAGATTGGTCAGGTTGGGATGATAAACCGAAGACTGAGAGAGAAGGTCAGCCTTCAAAGGAAGACACCAAGGATCTTCTATTGATATGGCAGCAGGTGATGTGACCAAGCTCTTCTTCGTCTGAACATAGCTATGAGCAGAGTCTGAACCATGTCTCATTTTATCTTGCCGATCACCGTATGAATCATGGTCAGTGGATGAAAGATGTATACTGAAGTGTACAGACAAGAAACCATCAAGATGTTCACATATTTTTGATTCTTTATCCACTTGCACAAAGCTGGTAGTTTTGCCTTGAAGCATCAGGCCATTGCATCTTTCTCTGATATTCCGCATCGATCTACCTGAAATTTTATACTCCTGGCTTGTAGGTGGCTGACATGATCTTCCGCTCAAAGAATTCATTCAACTTCAGTCTCAGCAGTCTTGGTTTTTGGTGCCTCTCAGATTATGGTTATAAACTACTGCTGTGGTTTTTTCCCCTCACTGAATCTCTGGGGAGGCTATTCAGGAACACTGTGCAGATGGAGAGTGGGTTGAAGAATAGAAAATAAAATTATAAAATAAAAGAAAAATTAAAAGCATTTTGTAACGGGCCACAGGCCGTTAATGGGACTGCGGACGTGAACAATGGACTGGTGGGACTATCAGTTATCCGACCCTATGTTGAATACAGGATTTTTCTGACCAGTAGTCGAAACCCTGGAATGAGACTCTACGGTTGTTCGACTGTCATACACCAGCCTTAGGACACATATTGCCGACGCTCGGTCGAGGGACGCCGGGAACACTAGACATGGTGTCGTACGACCTTAACATCCGTCGACAGGATTGGGCGAACCAGAAGTATGCGACCTACAGATTGGTTGAACAAAAGACGGGATATTTCGAACTACTCATAACGGCTTCTTGGGCCACTGTCTTTGTTTGTCTAGTGTGTATTGGGACTCATTGTGAACTGTGCCCTCCACTGTGTAGTAACGCAATCAAGTCTGGCCACTCTGTGCTTCATGCTCCACCCTAGTCAGAGTGAGTTCTGGAAACAGACCAGTCGGGTTACCCCTGATGTGGTCGCTCCCCTGCCCATTGGTCCCTAGGCCAACTCCAGCCCTTAGTGTATTTGGCTCTCCCAGCACATTGTTTCATTGTGTAAAGTGTGTATAAAAGAACGTGTGTGCCGGCTAATAAAGTGTGTTCATGTGGAGTAAGCAGTCTTCCTGTCTACTTCTTGCCTGTATGGTCTAAAGAGTCCACTCTGACTCCCATCCTCCAAGGGCATTCGAGCTGATTCACTCAGCCTCCAGAAGCTCTTGACATCGACCCACTCATTCCTCGACCTCCGCTCGGTGCTGATCAACTTGGCTTCTATTCTTGGACGCTCGGCATCGACACTCGGAGGTGACCGCCACGGAGTTTTCCTGTTCCACCGAGGCATTCGATACTTCAGTTCCACTGTTCGATTGAGCCGTTCGACGATTTCCAGCCGACCTCAGCAGAGAGAGCCCAGTGACGACGGCCCAGCTTCTTGGGTTCCTGTTATACATTTCCCCACAAGTGAATGGCCCTGTACTTCTTCAGATAAATAAAGAAACTGATGTAAGAAGAGTGTGAATTTCACGTGCCTTTAATACTGGGTGGGTGGGGGGGCACTATACCCCTGGTCCTGAAAGGGGGAGGTAATAGATTCAAGACAGACAGACAACAGATATTCCCACCCCAACTATCATGAGAAAAGGGGTGGATGTGGGGCAAAGAGAGATTAATTACACACTGTAGCATCCTCCAGTGGGAGAAAACTGCATCCCCCACTCAGTAAATCCCTGTACCAGCCTACCCCAAAATGGTGATTCTAAAATTAATCTTCACTCCCGTCCCCAGTCCTACTCTCCCCATCCCACCCCCACACTTCATTCATCTCATGTCCTTTCCCCCCCCATACTCCTCTTCCACCATCAGCCACTCAACTCCCCCCCCCCCGCTTAATTCCTACTCCTCTATGTTCTAGACACTGGGCTCCGTTCCCTATCCATCTCCATGCTGATCACATCCCGGGCTCCGTTCCCTATCCAGCCCCATGCTGATCACATCCCGGGCTCCGTTCCCTATCCAGCCCCATGCTGATCACATATTGGGCTCCATTCCCCCCACACAGCAGTGCTCCCACTGACCACACACCAGTGCCTCCCCACTTACCACATACTGGGCTCCATTGTCTGAATTGCGAGTCTCCGTCTCTGGGATGGAGAAATGCATCATGGGACAGTGCTGATGTCTGGGCCTGACCAGGTGCAGAGGGAGCGGTCAGCAGCTAGCAGGAACCAGATGTGAGTTCAACGAGGGGCTGAGAAGACTCCCCACCTAAAGACGAGAGGGAAAAAGGTCAAACACAATAGCACACACTCTACCGGGGGGAGGGGAGATCACTATGGACCAGAGGGGAACTGTCAAACAGCACTCACCATGTGGGCATACCTGGGAACTTCTCCACTAAGCCCCAAGAGAGGGATCATGTGCTGCTGGACAGGGGATGTCAATGATTCGATTCACAACATAAAAAGGGGTGTGGCTAAGTTGGGGCTTGTGAACCTGCATGTCATAAATTGGGCAGGAGGAGACATGGGAGGGAAGGAGAAGAAACTCACCACCATTGGAGAATCAGCCTCTCTCCCCTGAGACCTGATAATTAACTGCAAAACCCAAAGTCAGTGGGCAGATCAAGAGAGTTCCCAGGTATGCATATGGAGTAGGGGGAAGGAGGCGATAGGGACCAGACAGGAAAGGTCAAACAGAACTTTCACACCTCTACCTGTTTGACATGCCTCCTGCACCTGTTTTTTCCTTACGTTCTTCTGATTGGTGGAGTGGGCTTTAAAAGCCAGCCCTCTCCTCAATGCCCGATGTTGAGCAGACATTGTGTTTAGCCAAGATGGAGTTTTGTTTGTTTGTTACAGACCTTGGACTGCCTCCTCCTGCCCTAACCTTGTCTACCCCTACAGACTGTTCCAGTTATTGTGATCCCTCCACTTGGCTCCTTTGACCTCAGGTGTGATCTACGTTCTGCCTTCCTCTGTGTTCTGCTCTGCCAGTTGTCCTCTGCTCTAACCACCTGCTGAAGAATCGGCAGCTGTTAGCTCCTTCCACCTCAGCACACCTTCCTCTCTGCCATCTAACCCCACCCAATCCTCCTCTAGTGGATCAGCCATTTTGGAGCCTCCTCCCTGTGTCTCCTGTACAGTGGAGGAGTTCTGTTACCCACCTCTGCAGACTACAGCTTGTGCCGTCTCCATGCTCTTTGGGTCAGTGCTCGGCAGTTCTGATCTATTCCTACCTTGCAGCCTGGTACTCTGTATCGCTGCCTCGAGTCTCCGAAGAGCAGTCACCCCAAGGACTTTGTTTTCTTTAAGTTAAAGTGCACCTTTTTTCCCCCAAGGGCTAGCACCTCCTCTCTAAGAGAGTTCAAGACTCAAAGTGGAATAAAAGGGTGCCTTCTAAACCTTTTGGCCAGTCCCCTCACTGTGCTCAGATTCTGCAACAACAGTCCTACAAAATGATTGTGACAGACATTTCCAGATTCCCTCCATTTCTCTGCCTACAAGAACCTGGATCCTGATCTGAACCCAGCTCAACCAAGACCAGATATCTGGCCTTGAAGTTATCATAGACACAACTGATACCAGTGGCACTCATGCGCAGCACTCTAGTAGCATTTTGGGGGGTGTTGTTGCTGAAGAGTCATTTTTTGTGACACTCACTGTACAGGGAGGGGGGACCGTCAAACACAACAGCACTTACCCTACAGGGGATGGGCCTAAGACACAGTTTATTATACACACATTGTGTGTGGGGGGGGTCCCAGTTATATATATTGTGTGTTTGCGTGAGGGGGTCCCTATTGATATAGATATATAGTGTGTATGTATGGGGAGGTGGAGATCATACACACAATACTGTGCAAAAGTGTTAGGAAGGTGTGAAAAAATGCACTAAAGTAAGAATGTGTTCAAGAATAGACATGTCAATAGTTTATATTTATCAGTTGACAAAATGCACAGTGAGTGAAGACAAGACAAATCAAATCAATATTTGGTGTGACCATCCTTTGCCTTCAAAACAGCATCAGTCCTTCTAGGTCCACTTGCACACAGTTTGTAAGGAACTCGGCAGGTAGGTTGTTCCAAACATCTTGGAGAACTAACCGCAGTTGTTCTGTGGATTTAGGAGCCTCAGTTGCTTCTCTCTCTCCATGTAATTCCAGATAGACTGGATGATGATGATGATGAGATCAGGGCTCTGTGGGGTCCATACCATCACTTCCAGGACTCCTTGTTCTTCTTTACACTGTAGATAGTCCTAATGACTTTGGCTGTATGTTTGGGGTCGTTGTCATGCTGCAGAATAAACCTGGGGCCAAATAGTTGCCTCCCTGATGGTACTGCATGATGGATAAGAATCTGCCTGTACTTCTCAGCATTGAGGAGACCATTAAAGGGATAGTAATACTTAAGTATTACTAATCCCTATAGGAAAGTACTACTAAAAAAAAAAAAAAAAAAAAAAATGTATTGCCCCAGTGTCACCTCTCAAACCTTTATGGTTTGAGAGATGATCACTTTTAAAGTTGCCCTCTCCCTCCCCAGTAGTCAGCATTCTAGCTGACTGAAGGGAAATCCGGTCATAGATCATCAGGCGGCTCTGCAGCAGAACCGCGATCACGTTAATTAAAAAAAAAAAAAAAACTTTCACTAAAATGGTCTTCTACGTGTGCTTGCAAACCAAGCAAACGTAGAAGACCATTTCAGTGAAAGTTTTCTTTTTTAGGAACATGATCTGGCTGTGCTGGAGAGCCGCCTGAAAGTCGTACGACTTTCTTCCTTTCAGTCAGCTAGCACGCTGACTACGAGGAAGGGAGAGGGCAACTTTAGAAGTGATTATCTCTCAAAGCATAAAGGTTTGAGAGATGACACTGGGGGCAATATGTTTTTTCAGTAGTACTTTGCTAGAGGGATTAGTAATACTTAAGTATTACTATCCCTTTAATTCTGACCAAATCCCCAACTTCCTTTCCAGAAATGTTTGGAACAACCTACCTGCCGAGTTCCTTAACAAACTGTGTGCAAGTGGACCTAGAAGAATTGTCGTTTTGAAGGCAAAGGGTGGTCACACCAAATATAGATTTGATTTAGATTTTTCTTCTCTTCACTTACTATGGATTTTGTTATTTGATATAAATATTCTTACTTTACTGCCTAAAACTTTTACACAGTACTCTATATGTGTAGATCTGTATTAGAAGACACACATATACTCATACCTGGGAACTTTCAGTTGAGGGCTACCCGGAGGGTATTCCTCTGTTTAGCAGTGGGTAACAAAAATGACGCTAATTGCGTCAAAAATGGGTGGGGCTTAACTCGAGTGTTGGGGGATTTAACCCTTTGAGTGCCAGAGTGGTACGGAATGCATTGCAAAGCAATGCATTCCGTACCACTCTGGCACTCAGAGGGTTAAATGTGTCACACAGAAGGCTGGGGACGGAGGCACAACGGGAGAAAAAGCAGATGTGGCAGAGTTTCAATAGAAAGTCTCCACATCCGGAGGAATCTGCCTCTGCCCCGGAGACCCGGTAAAGCTCTGTCAGAACCGGAGTCTCCGGGGCAAATCCGGAGAGTTACCAGGTATGAGTATACTATGTGTGTCTTCTAATACATATATACTGTGTGTGTCTTCTAATACATATATACTGTGTGTGTCTTCTAATACATATATACTGTGTGTGTCTTCTAATACATATATACTGTGTGTGTCTTCTAATACATATATACTGTGTGTGTCTTCTAATACATATATACTGTGTGTGTCTTCTAATACATATATACTGTGTGTGTCTTCTAATACATATATACTGTGTGTGTCTTCTAATACATATATACTGTGTGTGTCTTCTAATACATATATACTGTGTGTGTCTTCTAATACATATATACTGTGTGTGTCTTCTAATACATATATACTGTGTGTGTCTTCTAATACATATATATACTGTGTGTGTCTTCTAATACATATATATACTGTGTGTGTCTTCTAATACATATATATACTGTGTGTGTCTTCTAATACATATATATACTGTGTGTGTCTTCTAATACATATATATACTGTGTGTGTCTTCTAATACATATATATACTGTGTGTGTCTTCTAATACATATATATACTGTGTGTGTCTTCTAATACATATATATACTGTGTGTGTCTTCTAATACATATATATATATATACCAGAGTAATGATATAGATCACTTAAAAGAAACACACAGACATATAAATATATATGACAGATTAATGTACTAGATATATCTATATTGCTGTGTGTGTGTTCTAACAGATATATATACACATATAGATCTGTTAGAAGACACACACACAGTAATATATATGTATAGATCTGTTAGAATACACACACACAGTAATATATATGTATAGATCTGTTAGAATACACACACACAGTAATATATATGTATAGATCTGTTAGAATACACACAGTAATATATATGTATAGATCTGTTAGAAGACACACACACACAGTAATATATATGTATAGATCTGTTAGAAGACACACACACACACACACAGTAATATATATGTATAGATCTGTTAGAAGACACACACACACAGTAATATATATGTATAGATCTGTTAGAAGACACACACACACACACACAGTAATATATATGTATAGATCTGTTAGAAGACACACACACACAGTAATATATATGTATAGATCTGTTAGAAGACACACACACACACACACAGTAATATATATGTATAGATCTGTTAGAATACACACACACAGTAATATATATGTATAGATCTGTTAGAATACACACACACAGTAATATATATGTATAGATCTGTTAGAAGACACACACACACAGTAATATATATGTATAGATCTGTTAGAAGACACACACACACACACACAGTAATATATATGTATAGATCTGTTAGAATACACACACACAGTAATATATATGTATAGATCTGTTAGAATACACACACACACAGTAATATATATGTATAGATCTGTTAGAATACACACACAGTAATATATATGTATAGATCTGTTAGAATACACACACATACAGTAATATATATGTATAGATCTGTTAGAATACACACACATACAGTAATATATATGTACAGATCTGTTAGAATACACACACACACAGTAATATATATGTACAGATCTGTTAGAATACACACACACACATATATATATATATATATATATATATATATATATATATATATATAGCAGAACAGTACCCCCGGTTCTGACCCGTTGTCCTAGCACCACCTACCGGTCCTGATCCGGTTCTTACCCAGTATCACAGTACCCTGCCCCCCCCATGTTCTGACCCGCTCCTATCCCGGATCTGACCCGATTCTTACCCAGTGGCCCGGTTCCCCGCTCTGTTGCCCCAATCACAATCCTCAGCGCTGGAACTTTAAATGCCCCCGTGACACACGCATGCGCAAAATAGTACGTGCTCCCCGAGCATGCGCAGTGATACTGAGCGATCCGCCTGGACTTCTCTTCTGCGCATGCGTGCTGGGCAGAGACAGTGCACATGCGTGACATAGCGAGGGAACTGCGCATGTCTAGTTCATTATCAGGTCTCCCGCTCAGCGCGAATGGACTGCGCCTGCGTCATATCTTGTGTACGAGAGGAGGGAGGAAAGACTAGATCACCACAGAGACTGACACTGTCTGTGATTGGTTACATGACTATGGCACTGTCTGTGATTGGATACAGAACTATGTCTGTGATTGGATACAGGAATATGGCACTGTCTGTGATTGGATACAGAACTATGTCTGTGATTGGATACAGGTATATGGCCCTCTCTGTGATTGGATACAGGAATATGGCAATGTCTGAGATTGGATACAGAACCGTGCTTGTGTGTGATTCCATTCAGAAGTGTATGTGATTGGATACAGGAGTGTGTATGTGATTGGATATAGGGGTGTGTATGTGATTGGATACAGGAGTGTGTATGTGTGACTTGGTACAGGAGTGTGTGACTGTATACAGGAGTGTGTATGTGACTGGATACAGGAGTGTGTATGTGTGACTGGATACAGGAGTGTGTGTGTGTGATTCCATGCAGAAGTGTATGTGATTGGATATAGGAGTGTGTATGTGTGATTGGATACAGGAGTGTGTATGTGTGATTCCATGCAGAAGTGTATGTGATTGGATACAGGAGTGTGTATGTGTGATTGGATACAGGAGTGTGTGTGTGTGATTCCATGCAGAAGTGTATGTGATTGGATACAGGAGTGTGTATGTGATTGGATATAGGAGTGTGTATGTGTGATTGGATACAGGAGTGTGTGTGTGTGATTCCATGCAAAAGTGTATGTGATTGGATACAGGAGTGTGTATGTGATTGGATATAGGGGTGTGTATGTGTGACTGGATATAGGAGTGTGTATGTGTGACTGGATATAGGAGTGTGTATGTGTGACTTGATACAGGAGTGTGTGTGTGATTGGATACAGGAGTGTGTATGTGATTGGATATAGGGGTGTGTATGTGACTGGATATAGGAGTGTGTATGTGTGACTTGGTACAGGAGTGTGTGACTGTATACAGGAGTGTGTATGTGACTGGATACAGGAGTGTGTATGTGACTGGATACAGGAGTGTGTATGTGTGACTGGATATAGGAGTGTGTGTGATTCCATGCAGAAGTGTATGTGATTGGATACAGGAGTGTGTATGTGATTGGATATAGGGGTGTGTATGTGTGACTGGATATAGGAGTGTGTATGTGTGACTGGATATAGGAGTGTGTATGTGTGACTGGATATAGGAGTGTGTATGTGTGACTTGATACAGGAGTGTGTGTGTGTGTGATTGGATACAGGAGTGTGTATGTGATTGGATACAGGAGTGTATGTGATTGGATACAGGAGTGTGTATGTGATTGGATATAGGAGTGTGTATGTGTGACTGGATATAGGAGTGTGTGTGTGTGTGTGACTGGATATAGGAGTGTGTGTGTGTGTGACTGGATATAGGAGTGTGTGTGTGTGACTGGATATAGGAGTGTGTGTGTGTGACTGGATATAGGAGTGTATGTGATTGGATACAGGAGTGTGTCTGGGATTGGATATAGGAGTGTGTATGTGTGACTGGATATAGGAGTGTGTATGTGATTGGATACAGGAGTGTATGTGATTGGATACAGGAGTGTGTATGTGATTGGATATAGGAGTGTGTATGTGTGACTGGATATAGGAGTGTGTGTGTGTGTGTGACTGGATATAGGAGTGTGTGTGTGTGTGACTGGATATAGGAGTGTGTGTGTGTGACTGGATATCGGAGTGTGTGTGTGTGACTGGATATAGGAGTGTATGTGATTGGATATAGGAGTGTATGTGATTGGATACAGGAGTGTGTCTGGGATTGGATATAGGAGTGTGTATGTGTGACTGGATATAGGAGTGTGTATGTGATTGGATACAGGAGTGTATGTGATTGGATACAGGAGTGTGTATGTGATTGGATATAGGAGTGTGTATGTGTGACTGGATATAGGAGTGTGTGTGTGTGTGACTGGATATAGGAGTGTATGTGATTGGATACAGGAGTGTGTCTGGGATTGGATATAGGAGTGTGTATGTGTGACTGGATATAGGAGTGTGTATGTGATTGGATATAGGAGTGTATGTGATTGGATACAGGAGTGTGTCAGGGATTGGATATAGGAGTGTGTGTGTGTGACTGGATATAGGAGTGTATGTGATTGGATACAGGAGTGTGTCTGGGATTGGATATAGGAGTGTGTATGTGTGACTGGATACAGGAGTGTGTGTGTGATTGGATATAGGAGTGTATGTGTGACTGGATATAGGAGTGTGTATGTGTGACTGGATATAGGAGTGTGTATGTGATTGGATACAGGAGTGTATGTGATTGGATACAGGAGTGTGGGATTGGATATAGGAGTGTGTATGTGTGACTGGATACAGGAGTGTGTGTGTGATTGGATATAGGGGTGTGTATGTGTGACTGGATACAGGAGTGTGTGTGTGATTGGATATAGGGGTGTGTATGTGTGACTGGATACAGGAGTGTGTGTGTGATTGGATGTAGGGGTGTGTATGTGTGACTGGATACAGGAGTGTGTGTGTGATTGGATATAGGGGTGTGTATGTGTGACTGGATACAGGAGTGTGTCTGGGATTGGATACAGGAGTGTGTATGTGTGACTGGATATAGGAGTGTGTGATTGGATATAGGGGTGTGTGTGATTGGATGCAGGAGTGTGTATTTGATTGGATACAGGAGTGTGTGTATGTGATTGGATACAGGAGTGTGTGTGTGTGTGATTGGATACAGGAGTGTGTTTGTGTGATTGGATACAGGAGTGTTTGTGTGATTGGATACAGGAGTGTGTGTGTGATTGGATACAGGAGTGTGTTTGTGTGATTGGATACAGGAGTGTGTGTGATTGGATACAGGAGTGTGTGTGATTGGATACAGGTGTGTGTGTGATTGGATACAGGAGTGTGTTTGTGTGATTGGATACAGGAGTGTGTATGATTGGATACAGGAGTGTGTGTGATTGGATACAGGAGTGTGTGTGATTGGATACAGGAGTGTGTGTGTGATTGGATACAGGAGTGTGTGTCTGTGACTGGATACAGGAGTGTGTGTGTGTGACTGGATACAGGAGTGTGTATGTGTGACTGGATACAGGAGTGTGTGTGTGTGATTGGATACAGGAGTGTGTGTGTCTGTGATTGGATACAGGAGTGTGTATGTGTGACTGGATACAGGAGTGTGTGTGTGATTGGATACAGGAGTGTGTATGTGTGACTGGATACAGGAGCGTGTGACTGGATACAGGAGTGCGTGTGTGATTGGATACAGGAGTGTGTATGTGTGATTGGATACAGGAGTGTGTATGTGTGACTGGATACAGGAGTGTGTGTGTGTGATTGGATACAGGAGTGTGTGTGTGTGTGTGTGATTGGATACAGGAGTGTGTGTGTGTGTGATTGGATACAGGAGTGTGTGTGTGTGATTGGATACAGGAGTGTGTATGTGTGACTGGATACAGGAGTGTGTATGTGTGACTGGATAAAGGAGTGTGTGTGTGATTGGATACAGGAGTGTGTATGTGTGACTGGATACAGGAGTGTGTGTGTGTGATTGGATACAGGAGTGTGTGTGTGATTGGATACAGGAGTGTGTGTGTAATTGGATACAGGAGTGTGTATGATTGGATACAGGAGTGTGTGTGATTGGATACAGGAGTGTGTGTGTGATTGGATACAGGAGTGTGTGTTTGGATACAGGAGTGTGTATGATTGGATACAGGAGTGTGTGTGTGATTGGATACAGGAGTGTATGTGTGTGTGTATGATTGGACACAGGAGTGTGTGTGTGATTGGATACAGGAGTGTGTGTGTGTGATTGGATACAGGAGTGTGTGTGATTGGATACAGGAGTGTGTGTGTGATTGGATACAGGAGTGTGTGTTTGGATACAGGAGTGTGTATGATTGGATACAGGAGTGTGTGTGTGATTGGATACAGGAGTGTATGTGTGTGTGTATGATTGGACACAGGAGTGTGTGTGTGATTGGATACAGGAGTGTGTGTGTGTGATTGGATACAGGAGGGTGTATGATTGGATACAGGAGTGTGTGTATGTGATTGGATACAGGAGTGTGTGTATGTGATTGGATACAGGAGTGTGTGTGTGTGATTGGATACAGGAGTGTGTGTGTGATTGGATACAGGAGTGTGTGTTTGGATACAGGAGTGTGTATGATTGGATACAGGAGTGTGTGTGTGATTGGATACAGGAGTGTATGTGTGTGTGTATGATTGGACACAGGAGTGTGTGTGTGATTGGATACAGGAGTGTGTGTGTGTGATTGGATACAGGAGGGTGTATGATTGGATACAGGAGTGTGTGTATGTGATTGGATACAGGAGTGTGTGTATGTGATTGGATACAGGAGTGTGTGTGATTGGATACAGGAGTGTGTGTGTGATTGGATACAGGGGTGTGTATGTGTGTGATTGATTGTGATTGGATACAGGAGTGTGTGTGTGATTGGATACAGGAGTGTGTGACTGGATACAGGAGTGTATGTGTGACTGGATACAGGAGTGTGTGTGTGTGTGTGACTGGATAAAGAAGTGTGTGTGATTGGATACAGGAGTGTGTGTGGGATTGGATACAGGAGTGTGTGTGATTGGCTACAGGAGTGTGTGTGATTGGCTACAGGAGTGAGTGTGTGTGTGTGATTGGATACAGGAGCGTGTGTGATTGGATACAGGAGTGTGTGTGTGTTTGTGTGAATGACCTTCCAATATTTTGGGGGTACAGGACAGGATTCTGTATCTTTCCTATGGTTTTTGCTCTGTGTCTCTTCCTGCAGCCAGAACTCATATCCACCAGGACGCCTGGACATGATGTCCTACCTGTGTGCCACCAGTGAGAGTCACGTTATGAAGTGGTGTTCTCCAGTGGCTGCATGAACTCAGAGAAGGGGTGGATAGGATGGGAAACTTCACAATGTCGGGACATACTCTTCCCTCCTGTAACAAAAAGACAGAGACACGTGTAATAATCAACCCAGAGAGAGAGCAGACAAAACTGCAAGAGGAATGCTAGTTCTTCAAGCCTCTGTTCATGGTAGTCTCCTGCTTTTCAGGGTCTTAGTGCACTCCCATGGATCTGAAGGCTGTTGGATTCTCATCAGCCTTGGGGAGGCTGGGGTTGAAATCTGCTCGACCAGTCTGTGTGCTTCCACTGGCTGTTCCGTGAAGTGGGTCTCCCAAGATTGGTCAGTGGGGCTCAGAAAGTTCAAATCCTCCGCATTCATGGTTCGAGTTGGCAGTGTATGTTCTGTTCAGTAGGTTGCGGGGCATAATTGATCCACGTCTTTGGCATAAACCTCCATGTTACATTTGTATAACATAATAGCAAGACCTTGTGACCTCCTTCACTATGCCTGATGCACATTTCTTCAGTCCCGTGTAGCACCAGGCATTGATTCCTAGGGTGTACTGTCGAAGGTCTACTTGCCTGATGTGCCATGCCTGTGTTCTGCACACTGTCTTGGCCACATTTGGCTTCATGGCATCCAGTTTTGCTTGCAGTTGTCTTCCAAACATTAGGAGGGCTGGGGACACTCCTGTTCTTGCATGTGTGGAGTAGCTATATGTTATCAGGAAGTCACCAAGACAATACAACTACAAATTGTAATGCCTACCCCGCACAAGTCACCCGAAGGGAACTCTTACCAAGAACCCTCTCCTACTACCCCGGGGAGTAGATGAAGATCAAGCTCCTCCAACAAGGGATATGATAGCTAGATGCTGGGGAGCGGCGCTGGGGTGCGATGCTAGCGGGCGGTGGTTGCCTAGAGGGAGTTGCGCTGCAGCCGAGGCTGAATAGAGTTGCTAGCCGCAAAGCTAGATTAGCCCCCTTCAGTTGAGCCAAAGGGGACCCTCGATAACCGCCCCTAGACAATCTATACTACCCTATCCCCAGGGAGAAATACTAACACTCCAACAGGAACCAGTACTCACTCAGGTAGCAGGTGGAAGGCAGTGAGAGCTACTAGTCACAGGAACAAGGACAGTCAGCCAAGGTGACACAGGAAACCCTTGACTACAGAGCAGGCAGGAGAGAAGTCAGGATCCAAGCCAGGTCATACACGGAGCAGTCAGGAACATCAACCAGAACCGCAGGCAGAAGAGGGTCAGGGACAGACCGGGTCATACACAGGAGATCTGGAGGGCACAGGAGCAAGACAAGCAGGGGTCAGAAAGGCTAGTCTGAATATACACAGACCCAGGAACAGAAAGCACATAGGCAGTCCAGCCAGGACAGAGCTGCGCTGGACAAGCTGAGCAGGGCAGAGCAGAGAAGAACTGAGCAGAGCAGGACACAGTAAACAGCACTGAGACGCTATACAAATGCGTCCCAGTGCTGAACTTACTCCACATATGAGGCTACCGGACCGGAAAGGGCAAGGCTGGGCTGCAGGCAAAATGCGAGGAGCGCATGCCCCCGAACAGGGAGAGAGAGACCAGAGAGAGAGGATGGCGCATCATCACAACGTGCCGCACAAGACGGCGAGACCCGGAACAAGCGGCACCTGACGGAGGTATGACACAAATCCTCCTGTGTAAGGGATTAGAAATCTATGTGGTAACCTGAGATTACCCACAAAACCCACTTGTACACAACAGAAGACTCCCAGGTGTCCCCAAAAAGGCAAAGACTCCCCCTATAGGCAATAGCAGACCAGGAGTCACGTGGAAAATTGCTTGACAGGCTTAGCCCTTGAAGCTGTTCCCTTGTGCTGCAACTGCTGTCTGGGCTTGTAGGAGGAATGCGCCTGAGAGGCCCGTGAACTTTGCGGCCTCTGTACCTCTGTTTGGCAGGGAATGAAAAAGATGCAGTTTCCTTTCCAAATGTTAGGGACCAGGAACCAGACAGACACAAAAATGTAAAATGCAAAACACATTTATTGAAAGAACAAAAACAAACAAAGCAAAATCGTGATCCAGAAGAGTAAATCAAAGGACAAGCTGGGGTCAGGAACCAAGACAGGTACTCAGCCAAGCCAGGGTCAGGAATATGGAGATCAACGATGTCAGGAACAAGTCAGGAGCCAGAAGGAACATTGAGGGATCCAGGTCACAGATAATCAGCAACTCAGGAGAACGCGCTTGCAGCCAGAATCAGACACAAGAGCAATCAGGAATTGAGCCAAGCTGCTCTAATGAGCCCCTCAGCAGAGGGGAGGGGTTCCCTGTAGGAGTAAGAAGACTCCAGATCTTCATATCCCCCCTCCTCATCTTCTCCCTCAGACAATTCCTCCTCTGAGGAAACCCCTGGAACCTGAGGAACACTGAGATACAGGGGCCACATATTTAAATGTAGTGGGGGCTTCCAACACTGAAGTATCCCCTGAAGGGAGAAAGGAATCTGGGCCAAAATGGAAACAACATTGGGTGGGGTTAGTGTCTTTGGTCATTGTTTTTTCCGTATTTGAAACCCTGAAGACTTCCAGAAGTTCTGTGAAATTCCCAGGAGCGGTAGTAGGGTTGTGTGCCTGCAGCTGCAGTGCGTCCTCTGCCATTTCCAGGTTGGATCGATCCGTTAGTTCTATGGCAATAGCCTCTCCTGGATATCCTTGTTTGCCAGTCCCAATACCAGTCGATCTCTGTCCCGGTTTTTTACGAGTCTCAGACGAAAAGTTAGGTAAAAACACAACTTTATTGAGAAAATTTAAAATAATCCCATAGGATTGCATACACGTACATACAATACATAAATAGTAATTTGAATGGTAATATGAAATCAGACTCTACCGGTCCTGCCAATATACAGTGCAGGGCAGCCTGAGCATGCAATGTAAAGGTGGCTCTACCGGCCCTGCCAATATACCGGGAAAGACAGCCAGACAATAATCAGGAAGGTTCAGGCTGTACCGGCCCTGCCAATATACCGGGCAAGGCAGTCTAACGGGAACCAGCAAACCAGATTCTACCGGCCCTGCCAATATACCGGGCAAGGCAGCCTGAAGGAAAACATACAGGCTAGGTTCTACCGGCCCTGCCAATACCGGGTAAGGCAACCATAAAATGGAAGGTAATAGGTTCTACCGGCCTTACCAATATACCGGGCAGGGCAACCTAATAGAAGAGGTGTCAACCCAAGTGGCCCCAATACTGTCAGGAAGAGAAGACAGTTGAAGATATAATAATATGCGTAGCCCAATACTACAGAATATATGAGACCCTATGACAGGGTGTAGATGGAATAACGACAGTAAAGACTGGAGAGCACACAAGTGCCAACAATATAACTGAGTAGTGAGCTACGAGGGCCAGGAGCGAACCAGCGTCCGCACGCTGGGAGCCAACAGAGTTTAGTATAATCTAGCCGCAAAACTTTGGAGCGACCCAGCATCCGCACGCTGGGAACCAACAGTGATTTGTATAATGTATCCGCAAGGCTTTGGAGCGAACCAGTGTCTGCACGCTGGGAACCAACAGAGTTTATTATAATGTAGCTGCAAGGCTTTGGAGCGAACCAGCGTCCGCACGCTGGGAGCCAACAGAGTTTAGTATAATCTAGCCGCAAGACTTTGGAGCGACCCAGCATCCGCACGCTGGGAACCAACAGTGATTTGTATAATGTATCCGCAAGGCTTTGGAGCGAACCAGTGTCCGCACGCTGGGAACCAACAGTGATTTGTATAGTGTATCCGCAAGGCTTTGGAGCGAACCAGTGTCCGCACACTGGAACCAACAGAGTTTAGTATAATGTAGCCGCAATGCTTTGGAGCGAACCAGCGTCCGCACGCTGGGAACCAACTGTGTTTATGTATACTATAGCCGCAAGGCTTTGGAGCGAACCTGCGTCCGCACACTGGGAACCAACAGTGATTTGTATACGATAGCCACAAGGCTTTAGAGCGAACCAGCGTCCGCACGCTGGGAACCAACAGAGTAATATAATGTAGCCGCAAGGCTTTGAAGCGAACCAGCATCCGCACGCTGGGAACCAACAGAGTAGTATAATGTAGCCGCAAGGCTTTGGAGCGAACCAGCGTCCGCACGCTGGGAACCAACAGACACTCAAGAATAGTATCGTGAGACAATGGAGCCAACCAGTGCCCGTGCGCTGGAACCAACTGGCTGGAATGTCGCCAATCGACCGATGAACAATGTCGCCACCGCTGTAGGAATCAGGCTCATGAAGAAACAGGAACCAGCAACGACGTCCGACCGGATCAGGAACGGTAACGGAGATCAGCAGCAGGAAGCAGCGCTACAGGAAAGTCAACCGGAACAGGACTGGAACCAACACAGCAGACAGCGGTACTGGAACAGCACGAACTCAGGAACAGCAGAATGGCCAATAGTGTCTGTAGCATGGTGGAAATGAACATACTCAGAGACACCACGAAAGGGCAACTGAAAGGTGCCCAGGATAGGTTTAAATAGGCAATATGAGGCGGGCCAAAGGCAAGCAGCCAATGGGAGCCCCCTATAGGTGACAGACATAGCAAAGCAGCAATCACGGGCACCGTGATAATCTCTTAATGCTTGTTGTAGGTGTGATTAAAAATTGCAGTTAGATGCCAATTTCCGAAGCTGTATTATGTAGGCTTGCATCAATTCCAGTGGTGCTTGTCTATGTGAGAAGAACTGGAACTGTTCTGCGATCTCCAGCGGCTGTAGTATTGTGTTAGCGCTGCCACAGCTCAGTGAATGATTTGTTCGCTAACATTTTGTAGAATGGCATAAGGCTTAGGGCCTGTCTCCAAGTCAGCTCTAATGAGCCCCTCAGCAGAGAGTCCATGTCTTCATATCATATATCATCATCTTCTCCATCAGACAATTCATCCTCTGAGGAAACCCTAGAACATGAAGAACACTGACATACAGGGGCCACATATTTAAACGTAGTGGGGGGGCTTCCAAGACTGAAGGACCCCTTGAAGGGAGAAAGGAATCTGTGGCACTGACAGAATGGTTTTGACCCAATTTGGCTCTGGGTCAGTGCTGGAGGACCCTGGTGGAGTAGTAAGGCCACAGAGCAAGAGAGGCAGAGAGCTCCCTAGGGAGCCCAGGTTGCCATGAGGAACAGTGAGGGGGGTAAGGGACATCCCTGTGTCCTTGGCCTTAAATTTAACCTCATGACCTTTAAAGTCTGATATTCTGACAATAAAGTGCCCACACTAGAATGTAATCTCAGAAGAAGCCCATAAAATACAATTATCTGGCAAGTGTGGGGTTAACCTGGAGAACGAGAGTCTGCCTCAGTGTAGGATAAGCAAGAGAGAGGTAAAATGGGGGCTGCAAACTGACAGCCAATTGGAAGAAAGCCAGAGAAATGGGCATTCTGGGAAATGTAGTCTTCTCAATACCTACAACTCTGTTGGTGGAATCTCCATGCTCCCCATGGACAGTCGGGATGAAAGGGCGTGAGGAGACAAGAGCCCACTCTGACTTCCGTATGACAAACGGTTGTACGGATATGTCCTGAAGAACTTTTCCCATAGAAGTCAATGTAGTAAAGATGGTGGGAGGATGTCGGATCTTAAAGGGACCACTACAGCGAATTTGTGCAAAATTACCAAGGTGACCCAGAAACCCAAATATCCCAGGGAATATCCAAGGGGGCCTAATAATGGGGTACAAGAGAGAGGGAAGTACAAACAAATCCCATAACCCACCAAAGAAGGTAAAAAAGAAGAGGAAGGGTTAACCCTAACCAAATAGCAGCCATCTTTACTCACACAGGGATAGTCCAATATAAAAATAACTAGTTGAAGAGCCCATGTACACGGGTCACAGTGCCGGCCGGTCTCGGTGCAGTCATGTACAGTAAAGACTGCCCGCACCACAGCTGTTAGGAGCGGGGCAATCTGAAGTCAGACCGGAGTCCTCTCTGTGCACCTTCGGAGCACCCCGCTCCGTATCAGCAGTGGCGCAGTCAGTCTCTACTGCGCATGACTGCGTCGTGACAAACTTTTTAGCAAATTATAATATAGGAAATACCCAGCATGAGTGCAGGAACTTGTAAGTTTTCAGAACACCTCTGTATGGAGAGACACAGGAATGGGACAATTATGGACCAAGGCACTCAAAGGGTTACTCACCAGTCTTCTGGTTACTGTTGTAGCTGAAAGAAAACAGAGCCCCAAGGGGGAGGGAGGAGTTAGGAGTCTCCTCCCATAAGACTCCGTCTTTTGAGATGTGTCCTGCCCTCCAAAGGAGGGACTCAACCCCCAGGGTACCTGTCTTCCATATATGACGTTAAAAGAAATTAACTTTTTGCGCTACCAAACTATATATCAAAAACATGTTGGTAGTGTCAATTATTGGATATATCTATTGTGGGATATTTCCTTAAGGGTATAACCATGGGGACCAGTTTTGTCCCAATCTTCGCTGACCGCTTTATGGGTTATTTTGAGTCCATATATATTTGGGGTGATGTGGAGTTTGGGGCACACCTGGCTTCTATTGGCACTACATAGATGATTTGCTAATCATTTGGAAAGGTAGTAAAGAGGAGAGCTTCATTCTATCCATAAACTCCAATCATTTGGGTATATTTTTTACAGCTGACATAAATAAAATATTAAATTATGGGATTTCGAGTTTTCTATGAAGCTAAATCATGAAATTCTAGAATTTTTTTTTTTTTAAGATTACACAAGTTTTCATTGTAAAGGATGACTCAGAAATGTCCCCTTCAGTCGGTTCAGTGGAATTAGACATAACGGTAGTACCTTTGGGTGTTACGATTCTCAATCTAATGTAATGAAATATATTTCCTGGATATGAGTTATCCTGCGAAGTGGACTGAAGGGGCTTATTTGAAGGCAAGAAATCTGGATAGAACACAGACCCAGTCCAGACATAGAGAAAAATAAGACTACTTTTAAAACAAGATATAACTCTGACCCTGGTAAGATTAGGAATATATTAGAAAAACCATATTAAAATAAGAAATCTTATTTATCTTTATCTTTCATCACTTTCAGAAGCGCAAAAACCTTACAAAAATCTTTTAGTTCCAAGTAAACTAAAATTTGAAAATATTAGTGATTAAAAAAAAAAGTCCTCCAATAGATTATGTAGCCTTAAGGGTGTATTTAAATGTGGACGCACTAGGGGCCAGATATAAAGACAGCCGTTAGCCAAAAAAAGCACTACCGGGTGCGTTAAAGGGGAACTACCACCCCGCAATAACTTAAGCTTGATTGATTGCTCATCTGGCGACTAGCTGCTTAGTAGCGCTAGTCGCCAGAAATATTACCCGGTTCTGCAGATATCGGCGTTTTACCGATGGTGACAGGAGCAGGAAGCACGGACGTCTCTTCACAGTGACATCCGTGCGCCTGCGCTGTCAGTCCCTTTTGAGCCGACCGGCTCAAAAGGGACTGACAGCGCAGGCGCACGGACGTCACTGTGAAGAGACGTCCGTGCTTCCTGCTCCTGTCACCATCGGTAAAACGCCGATATCTGCAGAACCGGGTAATATTTCTGGCGACTAGCGCTACTAAGCAGCTAGTCGCCAGATGAACAATCAGTTAAGCTTAAGTTATTGCGGGGTGGTAGTTCATCTTTAAGCTGTATCTGGCAATCCAAAGATCAGTGTAAAGAACAGTGAAAGGTAGTTTGATAATCTTTATGGCCGATACACTTACGTGCATTGAGACACATGGAACAAGATTCCCCAGAGCCATTCAAAGGCTTGCGGTACTGTTAATGGCTGAAAAAAAAGATACACTTAATGGACAAAAGTTAAGACCCAGTTTTCTTAGCCGTTAGACACTTAACGGGCAATACAAAACACCCGTTACATAGGAAAACAGAAGAAATGCTTACTGCACAAGCATGTGAATGGAAAAATTAACCCGTGCAATGAAAAGAGAAGACAAAATCATGGACAGACACCACAAATCACTTTCACACACAACAACAAGCAACACCACAGGGACAAGAACCCCCCATAAAACACCAACACAACATGGCACGGAACAATGCGGGTTATCACACAACACGGACACCTGCAAATACAAAACAAGCTCACCTGTGCAACATCACCACATGATCCAGACACAACCTGCACCCCACAACTTCACACCCGCAACTGACAGAGACACAACAATCAGAACACGTCACATCTTAAAACACAGGCACACCTGCAAACGCTTACCTGGACAACAAACACCTTCCCACTGGTCATCACTCACCTCATCACCACACCTACACAATGCCCTACCAGGTACTTAAAGGGACAGCTCACCACACTCACTTGTGGCTTGTTTTCACTCAGGGAGAGATAGAGAGAACAGTCAGTATGTTGGGATACTTATTGATGAGAAGACTGCGGAGAAGGTGTGCAAGGGCGAGAGCTAGGGAACACCAGCAAGCCCCAGGCACACCTGATCAATAGCCTTCACCTGTTGCGAGTGAGGAGGCTCTAGCTCAACAGCCACACAGGAGCCCATCCCCACCTGGAGGACACCACCTGCCTGCAGATGCACAGCTTCAGCAACAGGATGCTCCCCAGTTGCCACAGGGACCCCTGCAGCAGTGGCGGATGTATAGACAACCACCAAGGCCCAGGGTATACCGCCCAAGGGTCATCATCTTTGGAATAACTGATGAGTTTATTGATCGCTACAGGTTGAGGCCACACATCGTCATTGCCTTGTATGAGGTCATCAAGGATCAGGTGGATCCCATCTACATCCTCAACCATGCCCTATCTGGCCTGCAAAAACTACTGTGTGCCATACACTTCTTGGCATGTGGCGCCTTCCAGTCCACTGAGGGTTACGCATCTGGCATGTCACTGGCCACATTCTCCAGAGTGCTGGCTCAAGTCTTGCCAGCCCTTAAAAGCAACGCCAGTACTTATATATATTTCCCCACCACCGACATGGACTGAATACATCTCAAGCAGGGCTTCTACACAAGAGGAGACATGCCCAGGGTCATGGGTGCTATAGATTGCACTCATGTCCGTATCAAAGCCCCAGCATGTGATGCACATATCTACATCAACAGGGAGAACCTCCACTCCATGAACATGAAGATGGTGTGTGACATCAACATGAGGATTACAAATGTCTGTGCAAAGTATCCTGGCAGCTGTCATGATTTGTACATTCTCCAAAACTCCTCAGTACACAGAGACTTTGAGAATAGAACTTATACGGGGGGATGGCTTCTGGGTGAGTTCACAATACTAAATCACACCACAGGCATAGACACAACAATGCTCACCATGCTCCTGAATCACAGCTAGTACATCCACCACACAAAACAGCATTCATATAACGTGTTCTCTGTCTCACCATGTCACTCACATTACACAGGTGTTGCTGGCTATGGCTGCAAATCCTGGCTACTGACCCCGGTTGCCAATCCCCAAACAGATGCCAAGGAGAGATACAACCAGGCTCATGGCAGAACTCAGAATGTCATTGAGCGGACTTTCGGCCTCCTCAAGTCCACATTCAGATGTCTGGACCACTCGGGGGGAGCACTCCGCTATGCACCTGGAAAGGTGTGTGACATCAAAATAGCATGTGCAGTACTTTTCAATATCGCAGTGGACACCAGGCTGGTGGATCATATCCAGGACCCCCCCATACCTGAAGTGCCAATGGACCGGGCATGTTGAGGAGACCCAGAGAGGGGAGCAGATCAGAGACAGGCTCATCACAGACCACTTTAGCTGTGAGTATAACACAGGCATTCAGACAATCCATGGAAGTCCCCCATCAGTCCTGTGAATTGGTGCCAACACACTAAACACCCTGCACATGATGTTCTGTTCCACCCCACAGGATCATTGACACAGCCCTGCACTGGCAGCAGTATGGCCCCAAACATCATACATACCATGGACGTGGAAGATTGTATGTGGGGATTACAAAACCATCTTCCATTCCCTTCTCCACGTTGACATACATACCTCAAGGATATCACGCACACCCCCAGGAGAAATAAGGTACAACACATAACCCATGTTCATCACCTTACAGGGCTTGATTGGCAGCAACTAACGTGATTTGCCATGATCATAGCCAGAGCAACTATGGTAGCCTTGTAGCAAAAGTGTTATCCAGTGCAATGCATTGGATAACACTCTGTCAGATTAGGGGTTAAAGGGCCATTGGAGTCAACATGGGACCTGTAGTTTGCTAGACCTGAGAAGAGCAGCAGAGGGATGGATCTACAGTGGTATTGATACACAACGTAGAGGTCATGAAACGTGGATCAGATCTCCAGGGACACCATGCTGACCTGTGAGTGCGCTGTGATATGTGCCCCTGACATGAATTAACACATCAACAAATATGTCCTAATAGTTCAATGAAACAAATAAAATTGGACTACCACTGTCACTCACACAGTAGCAGCCCAAATTCATTAGTTTCATGGAGCTCTCAGAACTTGTAGATGTGTGTATTCATGTCAGGGGCACATGTCCCTAGTGCTGGTTCACATTCCCTTAGTTCTGTACATAATGGGTTACAGACGAGTACACAACACATTACAAAGCAATGGTTTGTGTACTCACCTGTAACGAAAATGATTGAGGGGATTAGGAAGATGAAATTGTTGTTGCATGATGATCAGTTCGAGGTTCCTGCTCCAAATCCTGTCCTCTTGTCCCACAGGCTTCCATAGCATGATCCATCCTTGGACAGAAGATCTTCCATGTGACTGGACTGATGTCTTGACAACACTTCTATGAAGCTCACCCCTTGGTGTTTCCAGTGTTTGTGTTGGTGATGCAATGTTTGACCTGATGTTCACAGCAATCTCTACTGTAACATTCTCATATAGACACAAACACAAATTCATGTGTGTACTAACATCCAGGTATCAAACCTGTACTGTTAGAATGCTCATCTACAGAGTTGTCAAACCTTGTAGACAACACATGAGCAGGACAGTAGTGTTTCTAAAGTATTAAGAGTAAGTTTCAAAGTACATTTAGTGTGCTCATACAAGTGTTTAATGCATATAGGCAATATACCCAGAAAACCATGTACATTCTAATGTACTTTGAGACACAATAAAGAAGAACCATCACTATTCAATCTGTGTCAAGAAATGTTGGGTTACATGTGTCAATGTGTAACCACACTCAAGGCTAGAGTATCCCCAATACATGGGAAGGCATGACCCACATCACAGGAGTCTACTACTTCTTTGGCCGTGAGTGGACTCTGTATTCATGCAAACAGATGATGTCAGTGATACAATAATGTGTGCTGGGAGTGATAAAGAGGTGATACAGGGGACATAGTTCCACAGTGATTTCATGTCCATGGTTTCTGTGTTGCTCAATATAATCAATGTTCTGAGATTGCTTTAGTTTGACATATCTGAGTACATGGGCTACATCAACAAACAACTAGCCAAGTGGACAAGTGTTATCACTGGTGAAGTCTGTTACAAACTTCAACAACATAACTTACTAGATAAACTAATGCTCACCCCAGGATTTCAATGTGTGTGCTACACATTGAAATCCTATGATGAACATTGGGTTCCCCAGTAAGTTAGTCTGTGATTCACACTGTTATTGTGCAACTGGCTTACTGGAGAACGCAATGCTCAACCTAGGATCACACATGGAAATCCTAGGGTGAACATTGGGTTCCCCAGTAAGTCAGTTGCACAATAAGAATTTGAATCAAAGACTATATTGATGCATGTTCCATCTGTCCTGCTTGTTATTTCACTGTTAAGTCACATAGCTGTTTGTTTGGTTATCCCCTTAAACACAACAATTGATGCAGACAAATATTCAGTGTTGCACCAGTTGTTGTGCTAAGGTAGTGGTTCTCATCTCCGGTCCTCGGGACCCACTAACAGGCCAGGACTTAGGGATTTCTCTGCTACAGCACAGGTGTGGTGATCAGAGGCTCATTTACATTGATTAACTCACCTGTGCTCTAACAAGGAAATCATCAAATCCTGGCCTGTTAGTGGGTCCCAAGGACCAGAGTTGAGAACCACTGTGCTAAGGGGTATGTTCTGTTCAAATTCAACCCACATCATGGACATATAACATATGGCTCCAGGCATGGATTGCCTGTTGAATTTGGACAACGTGTGTGTGTGTGAACTCATTTTGTAACATCCCACAAACATTTTACCTAGGCAGAAGTTGTGTTCACTGCATTGCTTGGCAATGCATTGGAGACAACTCTGCCACCCAAATAACAACTAAATACAAAGCAGATCAGACAGGATTCCAAAGCACAATGTTCCTTTATTCAGGGGGAAGAGAACAAGTTGGGCATTTTATTTCTTTTTTTTAGGGGGGGGTGACCTTAGACTGTGTGCCAGAGGTGGATGCCCTGGCTGATTGCCTGGTTACCCTTTGCCCCCTAGGTGTGGCCTCAGGGGTCACACTGGAAGGAGTGGTGGGTGCAGTGGACCCCTCTGTGGAATGCAGGTTCTCCCTCTCTATACATAGGTTCTCCCTGCGGTTCTGCTTTCTCAATTCCACCAGCACCTGTGCAAACATGTCCATCATCCCCATGTGGAGCTGATGGAGTTGAGTGTTGATCCTCGTGACCTCCGACTCCAGGGCATGGAGCCTTACCTCTATCCTGTTGGTGTTCCTCCGGGATTCCCTCCGGCTCCTAGTGATATTTTCATTTGTGCTGTGGCTTGATCAGAGTAGTCTCCTTTGTAGGACCATACACTTCACCTCCACCCGCATGGGGCGTTCACTGCTGGAGATGGTTGTGCCCGGTGACTCTGCTGCTGCGTCCTCAGCTGGTGCTGTGGCTGCTGCAGATGGGTATATGCCCACCACATCAATCGACTCACTGCTGCCCACTGATGTCTGTGCTGGTGGAGGTGGTGGAGTAAACAGGTCCTTCGGTATAGGGTGCTGGGGCTCCCCAAGCAGGCCCAGGGGTTGGTAGTCGAATGACAAAGGGTCATATCTTGGCCACTGGTATGTGCTTGGCCCCCACCTGGGATCGTACCTGGGTCCATGCTGGAGAGCCATCCGGGAGGGTAGGACCATCTGGGACAAATATGGGCCATATTGGGTGGTGGCCACATTGCTGGGAAGCCATTGCCTCCCTGGTGGTGGTGCTGCTGGAGGGTGGTAGCTCCTGGAGGTGGTGGGATGCATCCACCTCGCCTCCTGTTGCATCCAGGCACTGTAATGGGGTGGTGAAGACAGTTGTTGGTCAGCCTGTGGTGGTGCACAGTGGTGGTGCAGACAGTTGGTGGTCAGACAGTGGCGGTGCAGACAGTTGGGGAGGAGGTGCTGATGTTGGGTACAGTGCCCACTGGCTGGTCCCCTCCTCTGTATACTTCTCACTGGGTGGTGTGGTCGGCTCCTCCACGGGTTCCTGCTGTGCTGGAGTCCTGTATGCTGTCTGGAGAATTGAGATTGTGTGATTAGTAAACGTAGACATGATAGGATTAAAGGGATAGTAATACGTCAAATGTGGAAAGGGAAAAATATATGTTGTAGGGTTTATCTCCCTGAGTAAAACAAGGGTACTCCCACTGCTGAAGGATGTTTTCTTCAAGCCGTATCACAGGTCCAAGTTGAATTCCTTTGGTGCCACATCCCAGTGGCCTGATATTGTACATTGGTGCTCTTGGTTTACTATTGAAGTGTTGCATGTAAAGTTTTGCATCATAAAATGACGCATGTGTTTTGCCGCATCATATGAAGTGTTGCATTTAAAGTTTTGCGTTATAAAGTGACGCACATTCTACATTTTGCGTTGCTACGAATGGTGCATTCACCATTTCATGAGTTAATGTGTCACAATACGGGTGCAATAATGACACAATATGGGTGCAATAGGGGTGCATTAAGCACGCAATATGGGTGCAATAATGACACAATATGGGTGCAATAGGGGTGCATTAAGCACGCAATATGGGTGCAATAATGACACAATATGGGTGCAATATTGACACATTATGGGTTCAACCGGGGTGCATTAAGGACGCAGTATGGGTGCAATAGGGGTGCATTAAGGACGCAGTATGGGTGCATTAAGGACTCAGTATGGGTGAAATATGGGTGCATTAAGGACGCAATATGGGTGAATTAAGGACACAGTATGGGTGCAATAGGGGTGAATTAAGGATGCAATATGGGTGCATTAAGGACGCAGTATGGGTGAAATATGGGTGCACCCCAAATCCAACCAAAACCCACCAAATCCAACCCAATTTGTACCAATATTGCACCCAATTTGTGTCATTATTGCACCCATATTGCATCCTCAATGCACCCATAATGCATCAATATTCCACCCATATTGCGACACGTTAATGCACAAAATGGTGATTGCACCATTCAGAGCGATGCGAAATGTAGAATGCGCGTCACTTTATTATGCAAAAATTTACATGCAACACGTCAAATGGTTACCAGCGCTGTTGCTACATCATCTTATGGGGATTTATGGTCCTGGGACCAGAGCTGTCCATTGGATAGTGTAGCAACAGCGCCACTGTACATTTTCAGGCCACTGGGATATTGCACCTGAAATATTCAACTTTGAGCTGTGAGACTTTTTGAATAAAACACCTTTCAGCAGTGGGAGTACCCTTGTTTTACTCGGGGGATTAACCCTACAACATATATTTTTCTTTTCACATTTTAGGTATTACTACCCTTTAACAGGATAGCAATGGTTAATTTCACCTTGATGTAATATTGTAGGCATTATAAAAAAGATGTGGATCTACCGTTATGGGTCCAAAAAGGGGACAAGTGGAAGAACACTTTTAATTCCAGATTCAAGCATTACAAGTGCCGGGTTATGCCTTTTGGCCTTTGTAATGCCCTGCGGTTTTCCAATGCTTGGTAAATTATGTGTTCTGAGATCACTTGATGTCCTTTCGTGATGGTCTACCTGGACATTTTAATGTTTTCTCCATTCCTTGTGGAACATCGACATCATGTCTGTCAAGTCTTGACTCATTTCAGAACAAAAACAGTTGTATGGAAAACTCGAAAAATGTGAGTTCGAGAAAACCACCTTGTCCTTTCCGGGTTAAGTTGTTTCTTCTCAGGGTCTTGTTATGCATCTGGGAAAATTATCTGTTTCTGAGTGGCCTCGGCCCCAAGGCTATCCAGCGATTCATTGGCTTTGTCCATTGTTATCTAAGGTTTACCAAGAACTTCTCGTCTCCCCGATCTCTGGGGTTACTTAGAAGTGGGCCAACACTCAGCATTGGACCACCTAAGCCTTACAGGCCTTCTCCTCCTTGGAGTCAGCTGTCTCCACAGCCCCTGCCCTGAGCTTTCCAAATCCTCTAGCCCCTTCACGCTTGAGGTTGATGCCTCAGAGATCCCTTCTAGAGAGGTTCTATCGCAACAGCCAGCCGAGTCTGGAATCCTTGCTCTTACTTTTCCCATTGTCTCTCAGCAGCTGCAAGAAACTGTCACAACAGAAGTTGGGAATTGCTAGCCATCAAATTAGCTTGTGAGGAGCGGTGTTACCTCTTGGAGGGGTGACTTCATGTCATCACTATCCTTATGGATCTTCAGAATCTGCAGTATCTGGCCACAACTAAATGCCGATCAGGCTCGTTGGGCACTATTCTTAGTTTAATTTTAACCATTTCTTATATTTCTGGAACTAAGAATGTGAAGACTGATATTCTGTCAAAACAGTTAGCACCTCTTGGGCCACACCTGAGCGCATAGTGCCATCCCTTCATCATTGTCTATGGCCTTCCTTGCTAGTCTATATATATATCTATATATATATATATATATCTATAAAAGAGAAAGGCTCATTGCATAATTTATGTCTCCTCAGGAGACACACACACCCAGGGGTGGCAATAAGGAGGGGTTACTGTTCCCATTGGGTGATTCAATGGGGGCGTGATTTTCACACCAATTGCAGTGCACTGCTATTGGTGTGAAAATCATGCAGGGAGTTGTCCCGCCCCCACTATGCAGCCCGCCCACCACTATCAAAGTCAGAAAAAAACAATATGGCCGCCACTTGCTCCTACACCACAAACACACACATGCCCCACTCACACAGCACCAGACACACACACACACACATCCCACTCACACGCACAAAAGCCAGAGAGAAATATGGCTCACACACACACACACACACACACACACACACACAGTCACTCACCCTGACTCCCAGTGGCCTCAGCAGGACCTGTACTACAGCCACTGAGGAACAAAATGGCACTCAAAGGGTTAAGGTAGATCCTCATTGCTCAATTATTTCTTCACTGTCATCATTTGCCATACAACACAGAGGACAGGCAGGCATCAGGTACACACTTAACCCACTGACTGCCACAGGGTTGTGTATCAAGTTTTACCCCTCAGTGAGTGTGTTCAAACCCCTCACACTGTAAACTTGCGTTTCCCTCCCACTTCTCCTCCTTCCCCAGCCTATTACTAACACTTTTCCACATTTCTCTTAAGCCCCGCCCCTACTCGCGATTAAGCCCCGCCCCTTTAACCCAAATTGCCCCATTGCTCTCTCCACATCAGCACCACATGAGGGACTCCACAAGTAAAAGTTCCCAGGTATTAGACACACATGCCCCACTCACACAGCACCACACACACAAAGCCAGAAAGAAAGATGGCTGACACACAGTCTCTCACCCTGACTCCCAGTGGCCTAATCAGGACCTGTAGTATAGCCACTGAAGGGTGCTGCATCACCAGGGGAACAAAATGGCACTCAAAGGGTTAAAGTAGGTCCTCATTGCTGAATTATTTCTTCACTGTCATCATTTGCCATGCAAGACACAGGACAGACAGCCATCAGGTACACACTTAACCCACTGACTGCCACAGGGTTGTGTATCAAGTTTTACCCCTCAGGGAGTGTGTTCAAACCCCTCACACTGTAAACTTGCATTTCCCTCCCACTTCTCCTCCTTCCCCAGCCTATTACTAACACTTTTCCACATTTATATTAAGCCCCGCCCCCTACTCGCAATTAAGCCCCGCCCACTTTAACCCAAATTGCCCCATTTGTCTCTCCACATCAGCACCACATAACTCCCCTCCAGAGACAACACAAATCAAAGTTCCCAGGTATGAACACACTTCCCACTGCTATTTAACTCTGACATGCTTCTCTATAACTTAACCATTTCAGTGCCAGAGGGGTGCACAACTCATGCGTGCATGTGTTTCTGCGCATATATGTTGTGTGTGTGTGTACATCTCTGCTACATATTTGTGTGCATGTGTGCATCTCCGGTGTGTGTGCGTGTCTTTTGCATGTCTCTGCCGCTCACTGTGTGTATGTGTCTGCCTGTGTGTTGCATATATCTGTGTTTATCAGTGTGTCTACATTTCACACACGTGTGCCCAACAGTCATAACATGACGGCCAACGCCGTCCCACATAGTGTATAAGCGCCCAACATGTGTCACTTAACTTCACTCCAACCAACTGCTACACTAGGTGTGTATAATGCAGTAACCCTATAGCCCTGTATTTCATGTCTACTTCACTGTTTATGTATAGTCATTTCTACCCCTCACCCATTACTTTACTTTAACACATCACTGTCCCTCCTCTTCTCAATCTGTCATCTCCTCCTCCCTTGTCACCCCCACTCACCTATCCCCTTGCCATTCATCCATAGTCCCAATCTCGCCATTTTACTCCCACATCACTATTACATTATCTATCACTGCATCTGTCACTTAACCCTCTGTCTGCCAACCTATTTCTTCAAATGTACTGCAGTATCCACTGCTGTAATCTAAATTATTCCTTTACTCACAGACATCTTCTCAATGTGACCTTCACCAATTACATAGCACACTCACTTCAACTGTAAGGATACAAGACCTTATTCATCAAGTAACACAGCTCAGTCACTTCAACTGTAAGGATACAAGACCTTATTCATCAAGTAACACAGCACACTCACTTCAACTGTAAGGATACAGGACCTTATTCACCAAGTAACACAGCACACTCACTTCAACTGTAAGGATACAGGGCCTTATTCATTAAGTAACACAGCACACTCACTTCAACTGTAAGGATACAGGACCTTATTATCAAGTAACACAGCACACTCACTTCAACTGTAAGGATACAGAACCTTATTATCAAGTAACACAGCACACTTACTTCAACTAGGCTTGCCACCCAGTCGGTATTTTACCGGCACAGCCAGTAATTAGGACCTTAGAGCCGGTGCCGGTATATCTACCGGTATTTGTTTGTGCGACGTGTCCAGAGTCAGTCTCCTCCACTCAGCCCTATATGCCAGCTGCTCATGTGGCTCGCTTAAAGTCGTCAGCGTCCACGCACCATCACCAGCCAATGAGTGAAGAGTATTTGGACATCAATGGTCCTCATTGGCTGGCTGGTGTGTCACGCTTACCTGGTGTATGTGTCTGAGTCTTGTGACTGAAAACGGGGAGTCAGGGATTGCGGCAGTATGCATGTGCTGTGAGAGTGTCAGTGCTCAGAGACTTTGGTGCACTGTGCACAGGAGGCAGTCTGGTCGGAATCCACTGGACCACTCGATGTCTGCGGCCTACACAGTTCAGCTCATCCTTGGTCTCTCCTGCCCCCCGGCTCCAGCCCTGCCAGAACTTGGAAGTAAACAGCACCGCCCTCAGCACGCACACACTTCCAGGTATGACGTGACAGAGGTCGGGAGAAGGCCAGAAGAAGCGGGCCTAGTGTTAATAATCCCTTATTGGTAGGCACTCAGTTGTCCTTGGCCAAGTGTAGGCAACCTACAGCTCTTCAGCTATAGCTGACTGGTGGAGAGGATGGGAGCCGTTTTTTATCAAAGTTAAACCATCCACAAACATGTATTTACAACTTAAAAAAGTGCTACAGCCCATCTGAGAAAAACGTAGAAAAAAATTATATTACAGTATGTACATGATGACCTTTATGATGGTCGCTCTGCTTTATTTTACAGAGATACATATGGTTACTGAGACAGTTCAGGGCATTTCTGTGACGAATCTTAGCAATAACAGATAATGTCACCGCTACAATTGTCTTAATGGGATGTAGATATTTGTGTATTTAAGATCTTAGTGATTTGTACAGATAACACAATGTGCATCTATGTCACACCTGTAGTACACATGTACTGAGCGAGAAAAGTAAGTAAATGTTGTGTCCTGTCTGTGTACAAACACTGGGCCTTATATATACAGGCAAAGTAGATCCGTTCTGGGCAAACCATCTGCACTATAGAGGACAAATAGGGCCTTCAATGTAGTGCAATGTAGTCCAGTATTCAAGCAACTTGACTAGGCCTCAAAGGCTTGATTGGGAGGTCTGATCACCTTTGTGTGTAGGGGATCCGTTACCACTCTGGCCTGGGAGAGCTTAGTTTGAGAGAGAGAGAGTGAGTGCTTAGTCTGAGAGACACAGAGAGTGCTTAGTCTGAGAGACACAGAGAGTGCTTAGTCTGAGAGAGACAGAGTGTTTAGTCTGATAGAGACAGAGAGTGCTTAGTCAGAGAGAGAGAGAGAGTGCTTAGTCTGAGAGAGAGAGAGTGCTTAGTCTGAGAGAGAGAGTGAGTGCTTAGTCTTAGAGAGAGTGCTTAGTCTTAGAGAGAGTGAGTGCTTAGTCTGAGAAAGACAGAGAGCGCTTAGTCTGAGAGAGAGTGAGTGCTTAGTCTGAGAGAGAGTGAGTGCTTAGTCTGAGTGAGAGTGCTTAGTCTGAGAGTGGTCATGCAACATTGAGTGGTTCTGCCCCTTTTTTGGCTCCTCCCTTTTGTGACTCCGCCCTCACACAGCTATGGCCGATATTTTTTTTAGGAAAAGGTGGCAACCCTAACTTCAACTGTAAGGATATAGGGTCTTATTCATCAAGTAACACAGCACACTCACTTCAACTATAAGGATACAGGGCCTTATTCATCAAGTAACACAGTGCACTCAATTCAACTATAAGGATACAGGGTCTTATTCATCATGCAACACAGCACACTCACTTCAACTGTAAGGATACAGGGCCTTATTCATCATGTAACACAGCACACTCACTTCAACTGTAAGAATACAGGGTCTTATTCACCAAGTAACACAGCACACTCACTTCAACTGTAAGTATACAGGGTCTTATTCATCAAGCTAAAGAGCTGCAATTAAAACATTTTTTACAATTCTTATCAGCATATCTACATCACTACTGCGTCTGTCACACACTTTCTACATATCTGACATACGTCATGTATGTGTGTGTCTCTCTGTATGTATGCGTTTCACAGTGTGTGACACTCTGTCTCTTTAAGTGAATGTCTGTAACAATGCATATTTCTGTTTCACACAATGTCTCTCTGTGTAAATAATATGACGGGCAACGCCGTCCCACATTGCTAGTGTGTATATATATATATATATATATATATATATATATATCAGGGCTTATCATTTTAAGTCCTTTGCTACTAGCCAGACCTGAAAAGTTACTCGCCACTGCAACGCATAACATACCAACCAGGGCTGAATTTTCACTCTAGTGGAAATTTTGAGCCCTCTCTATGTCTATGTATGTGCGTATATCTATATCTATCTATATATATATATATATATATATATGTGTGTGACCAGATGGGATAATTTAGAACTATAACATTTGAAATATTGATCACTGTTTTGTACATTGTGTGACATTTGGTAAATCTGGGGAATCAGATTGCAGAGTGGGCTGTTAAGTCCAGCACTCTGGCTTGTGTAAAGAATACTCCATGTGCTAAGGAATGTGAATTGACTCCTGCTGTGCTTCATTGACCAGTCAGGGGAGGTTATTATGGACCAGTTAAAATGTCCCTTTTTCAAGCACTAATTTGTATTCTGATCTTGATAAGAGTGTCTGGAAGTGTATATAAGCAGTGTGTTTTATCAATAAAGGCTGTTCTGTTCTACCCTCCTTAATACAAGTCTTGGCTGTATTTCTGGAGGGGGTTGGGCTGGGGATTCTCACCTTAGCCACTGCAGGAGCAAATTCACTTGCCTCGCCGGTCTACTGGCGTAGGGCCTCTGGAAACCCCACCTAGGGTTCTGCAGCCAAATTCACTAGCTCTGCCAGTCTGCAAGAGGGCAGAATCCAGTTGTTCCTGCCTGAGTATCCAGGACCTCCAGGAAGCAGCAGGGCTCCAGCCAGCCGGGGAAGAGGGGCAGCAGCAGTGGCGGTTCAGGAACCTACGACCCCAAAAGGGTCCGGTAAATCCTGGTACCGTCACAATATATATTATATATATATATATATATATAAATAAATAAGAAAGTCTCATTACATAATTTATGAGACAAACACACCCAGGGGCAGCGGGAAGGAGGGTATATTCATATCTCCTCTATACTGCTAGCCCTGTAGATACAGGGGGTGTGTGATTTTGACAGGAGTGGGCAGGGGCTGAAGGTCCCTGGCTACTCCTGTCAAAATCTTTGCAAGGAATTTGCCCTCCATCAAACAGAAAATAAAAAATTGCCGACAGACAGACACACACACACACATAGATAGATAGATATACATGCATACACACACACACTTTTTTTTTTTTAAACTTAATATGTTTATTAGTTTTTACTACATATGAATGAATGAGGTAAGTACATAACAGACATTTTCAAGTGAACATTAAGGGTAAGAAATATCAATTAGAAAAATTGTAAGAGATTAAAGCAATTTTAAGTTTTCAATAGCGACTTACATGTGTGCCCATATAAACTCTCTATCCAAGGAGACCAAATAAGAGAAAACTTGTAATGAGAACATAACTCAATAAAAGAATAGTATTCATTAATACAAATAGAGTTAATTTTTTCAAGAATGAGATTCCACGAAATATCTGTTTTTTTCCACTGAGAGGCGATACAAAGCCTGACTCCTGAGCAGATTCTAAGAATTAATTTATCCTCGTATTTATTAAAATCTTTAATTCTCATACCTAGAAGGGCCTGGCCTATGTTTAGTATACCATTTTTTTGAAAAATTTCAGTAAGTAGAATATTTACTCTATTCCAAATTCGTTTGACTTTTTCACATTCCCACCATATGTGAATAAAGGTTCCCTTTTCCTGACATTCCCTAAAGCAGTTGTCCGGAGCGTTATCATACATGAGGGCAATCCTGCTGGGTACCAAATAAGTCAGGTGGAACATTTTATAAAGTTGTTCGACTGAGTTCAGATTAATGCTGCTTTTATGTATTCTTCTCCAAAGTTCTAACCAATCGGTTTCATCAAGTGAAGTTCCCAGCATTGCTTCCCATTTAAATTGGGATTCTATTTTGTCATTACTGTATAAGAGTATTTTATAGAGTGGGGAAATTGATTTTATAGAGGGATTCCAACGTCTAACAAAAAATTGATATTTTGTTAATTTATCATCTTTACTTGGGCCCAAATAATCAAGAATCTTATTTGTAATTTCAGTAAATATCCTTTTTGAATCAGGATGTTCCGGGAAGATATCTGTAATAAATTCCCATTTAATCAATTTGTCTCGGTGGAAGAAATCATTTAAGATTGTGAAGTGGTGGTCTTGTAGTTTTTTGATCATTTGTAATTGCTCTAAGTTCCAAGAAAAGGGGGGGGAAGAGATTGGAAGCATTTTAGACTTTTCTTTTGTTAGCTGTTGTGAGAATTTACTTTTGTTCCAAATTTTAAAATCAACTTGAGTGCATTGTAAAGTGTTCAAAATGTTTCTGGACTTATTACCAGGGGTCCATAAAAATGATTGTGTTTCTTGTTTTGAAATAAATTCGGATTCAAGGCGTATATCCAGTTTGGGATCAACCAAGAGGGTTCCAAGTTGTAACAAAAGGACAATAGCTGTGAGAGTCTGGAAGCCAGGTAATACTTATATAAGTTTGGGACCAAAAGTCCACCAAAAGATTTTTCCCTGTATAATATTTCCCTTTTAATACGGGGGTGTTTGTCGTTCCATATAAAGCGGAAGATATCATTTTGAATACCCATCAAGTCAATTTTGTTAACAAGAATAGGAAGCGATCGAAAAAGGTATAAGATTTTCGGAAGGGTAACCATTTTAATAGCATTAATTCTGCCTAATAACGAAAGGGGAAGATGTTTCCAGAAGTCTAGACTTTTTTTAATGTTTAGAAAGCAGGGGGTAAAATTTAAGGAGAAGGTTTTTGAGTAAGTCTTTGGGATATTCACACCCAAATAGGGAATGAAATCTTGTTTCCATTTGAAATTAAAATTTTTTTGGATTATTTTTTTGGTTTTAATATTTAAAGATAGGTCCATGACTTCAGATTTACTTTGATTGATGCTCAAACCGGAAAATTTACTAAATTCTGAGAGCTTTGACCAAAGAACATTGATGGAAGTGTCCGCGTTTGAAATAAAGAAAAGAATATCATCGGCATACAGATTTAATTTGCTTGATATATTAATTTGTCCGATACCTTTTATTCTCTGATCGTCTCTAATGGACAGGGCAAAAGGTTCTATACACAATGCGAAAATCATGGGTGAAAGTGGACATCCCTGTTTTGTACCCTTTTCAATTTGTATTTCTTCTGATTCAACTCCCATTATTCTTAAAAGACTATATGAATTGTTATGAATAGCAGTTAAGTATTGAGTAATTAAACCATGAATTTTAAAATTTTCTAGTATTTTTTCCATATACGTCCAGTGTAGGGAATCGAAGGCTTTAGAAATATCTAAGGATAACAGAAGGGCATTTTTAGTTTTTGAGCGATTACTTATATCTATCACATTAAAAGTTCTTCTGATACAGTCTCCAGTAGTTCTACCAGGAATGAAGCCACATTGATCAGTGTGAATTAAGTAAGGGAGGAATTTACCCAGTCTATTTGCTAAGACTTTCGAGAGAATTATTATATCAGTGTTTATTAAGTTAATCGGTCTATAATTGGCCACTTCTTCGGGGTCTTTTCCAGGTTTAGGGAAAACGGAAATAAAACTTAGATTGGCTTCTTTTTCAATTTTCCCTTTTATTAAAATTTCCTGTGGGAGAAGTTTTTCCTGAAAAGTTTTATAATAGAGGTTTGTATAGCCGTCAGGGCCAGGACTTTTTTTATTTTTCAAATCTTTAATCACTTTTTTTATTTCATCCAACTCTAACGGTTTATTTAGTTCAAAGTGTCCCCTATCATTTAAACTTGGAAGTTTAAGTTTTCTAAGGAAGTCCTTAAAGATTGTTTCATTGAATTCAGATTTATTTTTAAAAAGATCTGAAAAATAGTTATGGAAACATTGTAGAATATTTTTTAGATTAGATGATCTCCCGACTTTATTGCCACAGTTTATTCTTTTAATATTTTGTATTGGTTTGTGGGAGTCTAGTTGGTGGGCCATTAGAGTGTGAGATTTATTGCCCCATAAAAAATATTTTTGTTTGATCCATAGGAAGCTTTGATTAGCGGTTTTATCTAATAGAATCTCTAGTTCTTTTTTGACGTTACAGATCTTTTTAGCCCGGGTAATTGATGGGTTGGCAATTTGTTTATCTTGTAGAGTTTTTAATTCTGAGTTTAGTGAGTTGATCAAAGAATATCTATCTTTTCATCTCTGTTTAGCTAATTGGATTAAGATTCCTCTAATAACCGCTTTATGAGCTAGCCAAATCCAAGAAAATTCGGTATCACCGGGGATATTTTCTTGGAAATAATTTTCGATCGCGTTTGAAATCTCATGTTTAGTACTTCTGTTCTGTTACATGCGTTCGTTCAATCTCCATCTAAAGGTCTTTTTGATGGTTAAGAAGGTATTAGTCCACATAGAAACAGCACTGTGGTCTGTCCAGACTTGAGGGTATAATCCAATATTGACTATATTTTCCAGAATGGAGGAATCCATTAGGAAAAAATCAATTCTGGAGGCCGTGTCTGTTTGGGTGGAGATATAAGTGAATTCTCTCTCGCTTGGGAAAAGAACCCTCCATGGGTCAATTAGGTTCAAATCATCAATGAACTCTTTTAGAATTAAGTTTTGAGATTCCCTGCATTTGTTATGCCCCTTTTTATCAAGGATGGGGTCTAAGTATAAATTAAAATCACCTCCTATTATAAGTTTGCCTTTCCTATGGGAGATTATTTTTGCTTTTAAGTTTAAGAAGAAGGATTTTTTATTAGTTTGTGGGCCATATACGTTTACTATTGTCAGTTCAAAACCGTAAAGGTTTCCAATTAAAATTAAAAAATTTCCCTCTGAATCCTCAATAACTTCCTCCGAGACAAAAGGGACATCGTTTCATATGAGGATTGCTACACCGGATTTGTTGATTACATTAGAGCTCAAGAAGAAACGTTTATAATTTTTGGAGAAGAATTTTAGTGGGTTAGATTTGTTGAATTTGGTCTCTTGTAATAATAAAAAGCTGGGTCTGAATTTTTCCAAGGCTGTAAAAGCCTTTTTTCTCTTAATGGCTGAGTTAAAACCTCTTACATTGACTGAAATAAAATTAAGTTTACTAGACATCTAAGCAAAGAAAGGATTGTACCCTTCCTACCTCAAGGGGAAGATTATGCTGCCTGTCTTAATGTGAACAGGCACTGGGTGAAGACTGTCGTCTACCCAAAGGGTCTCTAGAGCTCCGCCCCAGCTCCCTGTTCAGGGTTTGGCTTAATGGTATAAACAATTAATACATCGAAATTGATAAGTAGAAGTATAGTAACCGCTAGTATCTTAAAATATCAAGTATACAATTGTGAAAATTGTTAAGTTTCCATATAGGAATAAATATAAGAATAACCAAACTTTAAAGAAATATTTCAACCATGAACATATATACTTCTATAAAACGCTTACTATTACATATAATGGAGAACTACAACTTAATGTAACCCCCACCAATTAGTTCCAAAGTTGCAAAAAAAAAAAAAAAAAAAAAAAAAAAAAAAAAAAAAAAAAGGAAAAAAAAAGGGGGGGGGGCTTTATCACTTTTCCCTTACAAATTCCGTGTGGTAATTGATTTAATATGGCTTACAACTTAAGAGAAAGCACATACAAGTCCCCATGGAGGCAAAATAAAGTGAAAGGAATGTTGAAATGGGTGGTGAGGAAGTATCAAATAAGCTTATATGTGTAATATGCCTGGGAGATGTGATTAGGTCTAAAATAGGTAAAATTGGTAAAATAAAGTGAAGGGAGTAATGAAATTGATGAAATGAGTGGTGGGGAAGTATCATATAAGTAAATATGTGCTGACATGCCTGGGTAATGTGTTCAGGTCTAAGGTCGTGTCTGTTAGTGTGCAAGTGCCCAGTTTAACCCACTTGGTGGGTTTTGTTTAGTAAACCATTGGGGATATTATTCTATATGTATCTATATAGAAGAGTGATGGAGAGGGTGTAAATCGTGCTTACTTTGAGTCTATGTATCTTTGAGGGTTCCTTGGTTTATATTACGTTAAAGGCGGTTTTGTGTACAACATATGAGATTAAACTAATGAATCATTTTGCATAAGGTGACAACCTTCCTGTAAGTTTAAGGCAAGTTGTAGATATTTAACTCGTTTGCCACCAGTCTTTGGTATGGTTATTTTTTGCTGGCGTTTGAATGGGCCAGCAGTTTCTGAGTCAAATCGCTGGCTTTTGCCAGCTTGTAGCTGTTTGGGGGATCCAGTTTCTTCCGGAGAGTTAATCCAGGTATCGCGAGACTTCGGTTCGGGAGAGGAAGCTGACTGAGCATGCGCTGTTTGTGTCAATGCGGAAGGCGGAGCATCACAGGTCCGGGAACTCCCTCCTCTGTTATCTTTCTGCAATCCCGTCTCGTGCACTTCAGATCGGTCGCGTGGGCTACGAGAGAGCCTCGAGGAATCCTCTCTTCTTTGAAATCACGCGAGGGAGTTCAATCCATCTTCAACGGTTTTTATGAGGTACTTTCTGCCTTCCATAATGAAAGTCAATGCAAAAGGGGTATAAAGCCAGGAATACCTTATACCTTTGATGGAAAGCCAGGAAGTTAATCGTTTCAAGTCATATTTTTTTTTTTGTAGCGATGTACCAGCAATATCAGGAAATAAAGTTATTGACATATCTTTGAAGTGTTTTATGTCTCTTAATCTAGCAAGTTTAAGAATTGTGTTTCGGACTTCTATTGATACACAACGGACCAGGATGTCTCTGTTATTATTGAGTTGGGTATTTTTTTTTTTTCTTCCAATGCGGTGGATATTTGAAAAGAAGCGTTCAGGGGCAGATTCATTTTCACCATAAATAAATTTAAATAAGTCAGTACAGACACTAGAAATATCTGAACAAGATTCAGTAATGCCTTTGATTCTTATATTCTTTTTCTTCTTCTCATTTATTGATTCTAGGTTGTTGGATACATCGACAATGGAAAAATAGTTATGTTCAATGTTTCTAGTGTTGTTTTCAATTCTTTCAGCATGTAATGCTGTAGTTTGTGATAGCGATATAACTTGGTCATGAATAGCATTTAAATCTACTTTTAATTCGTGAAGGTCCGATTTCAGTGAGGCCGAGACTTTGTCCATTTTACTGATTAAATTGGTTTTAAGAGAAAACAATGCCTCTTCTATATTAGCCATGGTAACTGAGTTTTCATTATCAGAAACCTTAGAAGGGGCAGTTTTGTCAGAAGAAGAGGGCGGACTTGAAGTATGGGGAGATTTTGCTAATAGCGGGGTAGCTGCGTCGTCGTTATTGGATTTGTCCGTTAAGCCTCTATTGCCTGTCAGTTTCGTTTGCTTACTCTTTGAGTCTCCCCCTCGATTGCCAGGCATGATCAGACGATGAAGAAAGGTGCCGATATGCGTATAGTTTAAAATAATAAAATTGTACGAAGTTAATTTTGTTATTAAAGTTCAAATGGCCTTAAAATTAGGAAATTTTTGGGAGGTGAAGCGGAGCTAGTCCTTTATGCGACCATTTCCAACGGTCGCCACGCATATATATATACACACACACACGTGTATATACACAAAAAAATTGGCCCACAAGCGGACAAGAGCCATCCTGTATGTGAGAGGTCATATCCCATAATAACCATTTCTGACAAGCAATGTCAGAAATATTGAATGAGTAAGGCATTAACCCTTCAACTATCTGACTGTTGTGTATCCCTCTGCCACTGAAAAGCTTAAGTGCCTACCTGCATGTTGTTAGGAGAGTGTGCGGATTAAGCCTGTGCTGTTGCGGATCGTATCACATGTAGGTGGAGGACAATGACCCATCAGTTCCTGCATTAACCCATTCAGCGCCAGAGGGGACACAAAGCATTGCTCAGCAATGTGTTGTTTGCCTCTCTGGCACTCAATGGGTTAACAAATTAACTAATTTTGCAATTGTTCTCTGGCACTCAATGGGTTAACAAATTAACTAATTTTGCAATTGTTTTATTTAGTTGTAAATGTCCCATGCAGGACAGGACGGCACGGAAGGGGGTGTGTGCTTTATACAAACCGTGATCGCATACACTTCCATGTCCTGGACACATAACACACTGTAGCGGGGGGTACAAAATATCCAGGTGTGTATTGTGTATGATATTCAAGTGTATGGTGTGAGCACTTATAAGATGGTCTCCCCCCCACACCCGTACTGCAGTGTGTTCAGGATATGGATGTGTATACGATCACGGCTTGTATGAACCGTGCCCCCCCCCCGGTGCCATCATGTCCTACATGGCACATTTACAACTAAATAAAACAATTGCTAAATTCCCAGTATGTATGTACATGAATATGTAAAAAAATATGAAAAAAGAAAAAAAAAAAGCCAAAACATTAGCTTTACTCAAAAGAACCTGTACACTCATTTACATCCTCTCCACATAGGGAAGCTGAATAGTTGTTCCTGCTCCCTGTACACCATACACGCCCCACTGTATCTCCAGGACTGGCAGTATACAACAGATATGAATATCCCCTCCTTACTGCCGCCCCTGGGTGTGTGTCTTTCCTGAGGAGACATAAATTATGTAATGAGGATATCTCTATTATATATGTGTATATATATAAGATAGATAGATATATATACACGTATGTGTTTGTGTATTTATTAATTCTTCCCCCTATTTTTCACTGTTGGGTATTAGTAACACTTATTAGGGTCACATTACCACCTTTTCACTAATACACTATTTCATATCAGTCACACTGAGCGTCACTTCACATTTCCGTGCCGTTACACACTTATACATTTCATCAACATCATTTATATAAGTTTTATTATGTTTGCCATCAATATGTTTTTGTTGGTGCAGTTATAGCGGAGTAATGTAATTGAGTTCCTTAGCCCTTATTGAAGATTCTAGATCTTCACACTATTATAATTTGGATGTATTTATTATTTTGTATTCATTTTTTTTAATTTTGTATGATTTTGATACAGATATTTTATACTAGTTTTAAAGCCAGTGTAGAGACTGCATGTGCCGCGGCTGATACGGAGCGGGAGCTTCAAATTCAGACTGTGGTCCTCTCTGCGCACCTTCCAGGGATGCTTGGTCTCAGGAAGGTGCGCAGAGAGGACTCCGGTCTGAATTCGGAGCACCCCACTCCCTATCAGCCGTGACACATGCAGTCTCTACTGAGCATGACTGAAGCGCACGCAGCCGTCTCTACTGAGCATGACAGCTTCTGACAAACATTGTTAGTGAATTATTATATTTTTTTTTAATATATATATATGTGGATGTCTGCATCAATGAAGTTTTACACACACACACACACACACACACACACACACACACACACACATATATATATATAACAGCTATTATACAAAGTCATTTTTATATATAGATTTTTTCGGAGGATTGCACTCTTTTGCCTCTAGCATCGTATCAGTCAGGATGGGTTATAGTTACTAAGCTAAATGATTCCATTAACAGAAATTTGGTAGGTATGTTTTGAGGTTCATTTTTTCTCTAATGATCATGCAAGCTTTTGATCTTTATTTTTATTCAATTCCGCCGGGAATTTCATAAGTTAAGCGATCTTAATTATCAGAGAAACCCCAACCTTTCTGCTGAGCAGTGGAGTGTTTACTTAACGTAATGCTCTGAAAGCTTGTAAATTCTCCATAGTAATGGTATGAGGACCGTTTGCATTTTGTACTATGAACACGTGAGGAGGAGATACGGAGATCATATCGGTAATGATACAATAAGCTTGTAGAGTCCCCGTGGCAATGGTGGGAGGAGTATCTGTCGCCTCTCCTATCCAGGCAGGAGTATGAGATGTTTAAATTGTTGATTGTATGACATTTCTCCCTTTGTATGTCAACACAGGTATTTGACAAAGCAGCTTGAATGCTGCAAAATGTGTTTAATTGCTGTGTGAATTAGATTCTTATTTTTAAATAAGTGTATTGAGTGCTTTGGCAGTGACCGCAAGCAGAGACCAGGAATTAATATCTGTAAGTTTATGTGATTGACCAAATTAACACGCGAGTGCAATTCATATTTATTTTGTGATATTGTAATACACTATTTTTGATCTTCCCCCTGCTTTTCTGTATAACTGGGCTTGGTTTGGATGTTTGAGGAGCTGCCAGACCTGTGGATTCAGGAGAGTCATTGTGTAGTGGGGGCCAGTCTAAACCTACCAAATGTCTGATCTCTAGAATCACCCAATGAATTATGTTGTACAAAATGGCTGCAGTGGTACAAACTAGATAAAATGGAAGCCTATACTGGAACGTTTCAGTGAGTGTATAGAACTGTCGCAAGTGTGTGCACATTATGCTGGGATTTTTATACCAAAAAAACAAAACAAAAAAAAAACCCAAAGGAATTGCTCTTTTAAAGGTTGTGTATTTCTTCTTCATGTCCACAAATGTCCAGAATGTATAGATGCCATAATGTAATCATTTGTTTAGAAAGAGTATAAAGGATTCTTAGTCTTTGTATTCTGATTCAAGGCTACATTGAGACTTACTGCTGCTATAATGTAGACAGCGCATGCTGTATCTGCCTTGTATCACAGAATAAGCCTCTGAAAGGAAGAGGTGTCCTGTTTTGCTTCCAGTTGGAATTACTAAAAGAAAAGGATTTCTAACATTTCTTAGTGGAGAATGCAGGCGCAGACTTGAGTTTGCTTTAACCCATCAGAACTCCCTGAAAAGGAGGGGAGGTCACTTTTCACTCTACAGTCTGTGCAGAGATCCACAGAATCATTTTTCTGGACCACTTCAAGAGAGAGGGCGGTGGTGGTGAAGCCAGCAAAATTAAGGCAAAAACCCAGGGTTCCCCTGACGTTGGATGTAAAACAAAGCAGGACGCAAGTGACATAGTGGGAGCCTCCAATAGTCATACCTAAGGGAGCCAGCAGAGGGCACACTGTGTAAAGTACCTCTGTAAGTGTGTGTAACTCTCTTATATAAAACAAAGGTATCAATCAAGCTAAAGCAGCAGTGTAACACCTATTGTTTAAAACTTAACAATAACAGTGGTTAACAATATCCAGTGGTTGAAATGTTTTCAAGTTACAATAGATAGAGGATTCAAATTGTTTTGCTAAAGATAAGAAAAAATTAGGAACAATAGCTACAGGATGTTTAAAGGGATAGTAATATTTCATTTTATCTTTATTTTATTTTGTAGGCATTAAAAAAACATGAAAAACGATATGTCTTATCTCTCAAACCTTTATGGTTTGAGAGATATTCACAAGCAAAGTTTCCCCTCCCTCCCCTTTTACCTAGTGTAAGTCATCTCGTCTCAGATGTGGAATCCAGTTCATAGACCAGACAGATAACAGCAGAGAACAATCTTCTTCCTATGAGAACAATGAAAGCCCCGCCCCTTTTACCTAGTGTAAACCATCTCTTCTCAGATGTGGAATCCAGTCCATAGACCAGACAGATAACAGAAGGGGACAATCTTCTTCCTATGAGAACAATGAAAGCCCTGCCCCCCTTTTACCTAGTGTAAGCCATCTCTCCTCAGATGAGGAATGCAGTCCATAGACCAGACAGATAACAGAAGGGGACAATCTTCTTCCTATGAGAACAATGAAAGCCCTGCCCCCCTTTTACCTAGTGTAAGCCATCTCTCCTCAGATGAGGAATGCAGTCCATAGACCAGACAGATAACAGAAGGGGACAATCTTCTTCCTATGAGAACAATGAAAGCCCTGCCCCTTTTACCTAGTGTAAGCCATCTCTTCTCAGATGTGGAATGCAGTCCATAGACCAGACAGATAACAGCAGGGGACAATCTTCTTCCTATGAGAACAATGAAAGCCCTGCCCCCTTTTACCTAGTGTAATCCATCTCTTCTCAGATGTGGAATCCAGTCCATAGACCAGACAGATAACAGCAGGGGACAATCTTCTTCCTATGAACAATGAAAGCCCTGCCCCTTTTACCTAGTGTAAGCCATCTCTTCTCAGATGTGGAATCCAGTCCATAGACCAGACAGATAACAGCAGGGGACAATCTTCTTCCTATGAACAATGAAAGCCCTGCCCCTTTTACCTAGTGTAAGCCATCTCTTCTCAGATGTGGAATCCAGTCCATAGACCAGACAGATAACAGCAGGGGACAATCTTCTTCCTATGAGAACAATGAAATCCCTGCCCCACTTTTACCTAGTGTAAGATATCTCTTCTCAGATGTTGAATCCAGTCCATAGACCAGACAGATAACAGCAGGGGACAATCTTCTTTGTATGAGAACAATGAAATCCCTGCCCCCCTTTTACCTAGTGTGAGCCATCTCTTCTCAGATGTGGAATGCAGTCCATAGACCAGACAGATAACAGAAGGGGACAATCTTCTTCCTATAAGAACAATGAAAGCCCTGCCCCCCTTGACACGTTTTTGAAGATTGTCCCTCTCTGCAGTTTACCTGGGCACCTCCCTTCTGATCTGGCTGAGCAGTGTTACATCAGTAAAAGGGGAGGGAGGGAGATGCTTTATAATTCAATTCCTCTTGAACTAGAACTCTGACAGAATTGAAATAACACTCTCCATGGCCCAAATACTATGATGATTAGAGCTGCTTTTATTATGAAACATTACTATCCCTTTAAGCACTAATGATGCTAAGCAGGAATGAGCTAATTGTGCGTATGACTCTGCTAAGTGCCAGATGTGCACGGTTCATGAAAAGAAAAGGGATAAATTACTCTCCAACTTACAATCCATTTGTCTTGTTCCTGCACTCCTGTGAGTCAGACACGCCCAATTCCAAAAGTCCAGCCAAACAAACCTACAATTCTTCCTTTTCTATCTAAATATTTTACTAAAGAAACACTTATATTTTTCGCAGATTTGATGCATTAAAGAGAGCTAATCTGAAACTGAAGATTTGATTAAATTAAAAAAAGCCTACAATAAGTATTTGGGCAGAAGGAGATTCAAACATATGAAGAGTTGCTTACAAGAATAAAATCTTTTCTGAAACAAGTAGGTGATTATCAGGAATCTAATTGTAATATATTGTCCAAAGTACAAAAACAAACAAAAAGGTTGCAAGAAGCCACTGCTGTTTTATAGAAGGAAACCTCTCCTTGACAACTTCAGGTGGCATTTGATAATTCAGGTGGTGATTTAAAAATTGCATACAGGGAAGTAGCTATAGAGGAAGAAGATGACAGAGTACTGATTTTTATAGGCTCAGGAGGACCCAACAGACCTGGTGGAGTGTGCTGTAATACATAAGGGAACAGGTTTCCCTCAGAGCCCATAAGCCTTGCGAATGGTAGACTTAATCCAAGATGTGATAGTGACTTTGGACACAGCTAAACCAGCCCTGGGACCCTCAGGGATGACAAACAAAGCACCCGTCTTATGAAAAGACTCCATACAGTGCACATAAAATTTAAGGTAGCACACCACATCCAACAAGTAGAGATCACTCTCCTTGTCAGATTTAGGTTCAGGACAAAAAGGAAGGCAATCAATCTCCTGATTGATGTGGAAATCAGAGACCCCCTTGGGAAGAAATTCCTGGCAGAAAGACACCCAAGACCACATTAAGGTCCCACTGGGGAGTGCGAGCCTTAAAGGCAGGAAAAGCATGAGCAACTCCCTGGAAAAAGACTTTGACATCCGGCAGTATGGCAATACGTCTCTGATAAAGGACTGAGAGATCTGAGGTCTGGACCTTACCCTTGTTCACACCAATCTGCAAAAAATAGGATGGACTGAAGATCAAACTCTTGTGAGGACATATCCATGTCCACACACCAGGACTGAAATGTAGACCAAACCCTGTGGTAGGCCTTAGAGGACACATTTTTCGTGGCTTAGATCATGGTGGAGACCACCTCAGGAGAAAAGCCCTTCCTCCTCAAGATGGAGGCATCAACAGCCATGCCATCAAAGCCAAGCTGTCCACATCCTCTCTTGACAGGTAACCCTGGAGAAGGAGATCCGGTCTGAGTGGCAGAGGAAACGTATCCTGAGCAGCCAGCACCAGCAGTTCTGGAAACAAAGGCTGTCTGATCCAGTAAGGTGTGATCAAAATGACAGACACCATCCATACGTAACTTTCTCAGCACCCTGGGAAGGAGAGGAAGTGGAGGAAAAATGTAGGTCGCCATGGAATTGACAGAGCATCCACCGTGAATGCCAGCGGATCCCTCCAGCAAGAGCAAAAGATCTGAACCTTCTGGTTGTCCCAGGTGGCCATAAGGAAGACCCCACTTCTGCCCCAACAGGTCAAAAACCTCAGGATGCAGTTCCCACTCCTCGGGGTCCACTGTTCGTTGACTGAGGAAATCTGCCAAGACGTTTTCTCCATCTGGAATGTGCATGGTGGAGATGGCAGGAACATGCACCTCTGCCCAGGCTAAAACAGCCTTCACCTCCAACCAAGCAGCTGTGCTTCTGGTGCTTCCTTGCTTGCTGATGTAGGCGACAGCCATTGCGTTGACTGACTGGACATGAACTGGGCATACCCTTAGATGAGAGGACCAACACTCCAGAGTATGGAGAATTGCCTTGAGCTCCAAGACATGGATAGGAAGAAGGGTTTCCTCCAGTAACCAATGACCCTGAACACCCACCCAGGTGACCCAGGACAGCTCCCCAGCCTCACAAGCTGGCATCTGTCATTAGTATGGTCCAGTACGGAATCAAACTGTTTTCTTTTCCCCAGGTTGGAGCTGTCCAACCACCAGTGGAGGTCTAGTCTCACTTTGGGGGGGGGGGGGGGGGGGAAGAGAGACGGGATAATCCAGAAGGTGCAGGTTCCCCCAGCAAACCTAGATTGTGAATCTCTGAAGCACTCGCATGAGCCATGGAGTATGGCACCTCCTCCATGGTGGATATCATCTTGCCCACCAGAGAAGAGAACTTCCATGCTAGTGCAGATGTCCACTCTAGGGCACGAGACACCTTGGACATGATCTGCTGAACAGAGTCCTCTGTCAGACCATGCCGAGTGCCAAACCAGAGACAAAGGAAAACCTGGTCCTGAGAAGGTACAGGAGCGGACTTGTCCATATTCAGGATCCAACCGTGCTGAAGGAGGATCCGAGCACAGTCTTGGACCAGACTGTCCAGGAGATCCCTGGAGGGAGCATACAAGAGAAGGCTGTCTATGTATGGAGTCACCTGAATCCCCTTGGTGTCGTCACGGAGTGACTTAGAAATAACAACACTGACAAGTACAGATATGGTAAAACAATGATCTTTATTAAGAATAGCACAATAATAAAATAAATAGCACTTTCCCAACCTTCACAGGGACAGATATGAGGACAGCGGACACTTCCTCAACCTTCACAGGGCAGTTTAGGACAAGGACAAGATCACCTGACTGGAGGCAGATAGAGTACCACTCTGACTGCCGGTAAGCTCTAGTAGGATGGTAGTAGCTACGAGTACAGGAGCAGCTGTAGAGCTCCTGGAAACAGGGAATTTCCCCTAGAATGATAGGGTTACTAGACAGGCAACGGAGGCAGAATCTCCCTAGAACGCTAGGGTAACCAATGGCACAGTACAGGATGGTAGGCAAAGGGAAGGCCAGTATCACAGACTGACGCAACTATACACCGCTAGTAAGGAGGAATCACCAAGGCACCGAGAGTGCTAGCGGAGGTAGTAGGCCAATGGTAAGGAGGATAGACTATCGTCCAAAGCTGGAAGGCAATCAGTCCGGAACGGCTAGTCTGCCAGAGCCAGGAGTCAGATCGGAGCGGGTAGTCAGCCAGAGCCAGGATTCACACCAGAACGGGTAGTCAGCCAGAGCCAGGATTCACACCGGAACGGAGAGCTGTCAGGGATCAAGCTGAGCCAAAGTCAGACATAGGAATCAAGCATTGGAATCACAAGAGCTATAGCGCATAGGTACATCACAAAAGGGCAAGCTAGTAGTGGGAAGGTTGAGGCCTTTAAGGCCTAGCAAGTAGGCGGAGACTGACTGGCAAAAAGCAGTAGCCTATAAGAATAGCGAATGTGTTACAGCGCGACAACCAGGAAGTAAGAATGTCGCCTGCACACACAGACGGTGGAGGCAATCACGGGCACCGTGGTAGGTGTGCAGGAAGGCAATCAAGGCCCCTAAGAGCCGTGCAAACAACGGAGTAGCCGTGTTGAGCCCAAAGGGTAGGGAGGTGAACTGGAAGTGCCCCAAGTCCCAAGCGAACCGGAGGTACTTCTGACTGTCTAAATGAATTGGAATGTGCAGGTACAAATCCTGTAGAACCAAAGAAGCCAGATATTCCCCTGGACACATCACTGCAAGGACAGAGCGCAAAGACTCCATCTTGTAAGGCGTACGGACCACAAATGAATTGAGATCCAGGATAGGACGACAGCTGCCATCCTTCTTGGGAATGACAAAGATTGGAATAAAAACAAAAAGCTCTCTTTGGCTGGGGAACCAGTCAGGACACTCTTGTCCAAGAGAGCTTGAACTGCCCAATTGAAAAGACAGAGCTTTTCCTTTTCCTGAGGGGAGCGAGAAGGGAAGAGTCTGAAGGGAGGTAGGGATATAAAGGGAATCCTGTAACCTCCTGAGCCCACCTGTAATACCCACTGATCTGAAATCGAGCCTGTCCAAATATTTAAAAAGTGTTGCAGGCGACCACCCACAGGTGTATGTGGGCCAGGTTTTGGTAAGTCATGCCGAAGTAGGTTTGGTTTTGGTGGAGGTGTGTTTTGACCTCCACTGCTGCCTGGACTTAGGGGTGGAACACAAAGTACTGGCCTGAGGTGCAACCTGGTTTGGCCTTTGCGTTTTACTATGGCGGGGACAAAAAAAAGACGCTGCTTCCTCACCTGGGAATTGTGCTTAGGAATCTGAGGCAGCAAGGTGCTCTTACGCCCAGTGGATTCACTGATGTTCTTCAATTCAGGGACAAAAAGATGTGCCCTGAAAAGGAAGAGAAACCAATAATTTCTTAGATATCAGGTCAGTGGACCAAATCTTGAGCCACAATGTGCGTCTGGCAGCAACAGAGACGGCAGAGCCCTTAGCCTCAAGCCTAACAGCATCAAACAGGTCATCAGTATTATAGTGCTGAACCTCAGAGATATCAGTGAAAATGGGCATAAGGTCCTCCTGAGGGGCACCCTTGTGGACAGCATCAGTCAGCTTGCACTCCAGGCAGCAATGTCTCTATTAACCCATGCAGCTGAGGTAGGCCTCAAGGATTCACCTAAGGCAGCAAAGGCAGACTTCAGGGTAGCCTCCAGTTTCCTATCAGTTAAATCCTTAAGCACCAAAGAATCCGCAGTGGGCAAGGCAGTACATTTAGAAAGCCTAGAAATAGGGGGATCAACCTGAGGTGTAGCCCACTGAGCCAAAGCCGCATCGAAAAAGGGGTACAGCTTAGAGATTCTCTTCGGAAGAGTGAGACACTTGTCGGGACTCTTCCACTCATCCAGCATAATGTGATCCAGAGTGGGATTAGGTGAAAAAAAAACAGTACAGGACATCAGAAGTAGATAGACTCTACAGGGTTAACAGGAATGTGTCGGGTAGACACCACCACCTTAATAAGACTCTCAGCAGAGGATTCAGGGTCAGCCTCAAACGGGTCACCATGAATCTGGGAAGCCCCTTCAGAACACACACCATCCTCAGACTCCTCAATGAATCCTCCACAGAGGAATCATAAATCAGGAATGCCAGGGGCCACAAAACTGAAAAAAGTGGGTGTTTCCAGGGTTGAAGAACCCCCTGAAGAGAGAGAGGGAACTGTGCCATAGAGGACTTTAAGTCCTTGACTCTATTATTATTATTTATATATAGCGTCAACTAATTCCCCAGTGCTGTACAATAGGGAATAGACATACAGAGGTATTAAATAGTACAATCAGATGTGGAGAACAGCAGCATGGGGCTCTTGATCATGGCTGGAGGTCCCTGACAGAGAAGCAGGGGCCACAGCACACAAGGGGCCTAAGTGACCTGAGTACTCTCTGGGAAGCCTCTCTTGGCATGAAGAACAACGAGCCCCCTGAATCCTTAGGCCTAAGCTCTATGTCCCTTTGGATCAGACATCCTAAAAGGAGAAAATGTCTTACAGGGGTAGGGGACCCAAATACTGTCACCCAGATTAAGGATTTCACCCAGGGAAGCCTGTCTGGCAGAAGAGTCAACCTGCGGCGCAGAGTAAAGTAATCCAAGCCCTGGGCAGGCTACTCCTGTAAAGAGAAAGAAAATGGTGACCGAATTCAGAGCCAATCAGAGAACAGCACGCTAAAATGGGCGTCTATGGGAAATGTAGTTTTCCCCCCTTTAAGAGTATCAAATGCATAACTCAAACACCCCAGGGACCCCCAAGACACTGAGGATGGTACCCAGAATGTAGGGCAAGGGGAGACAAGCAGAATGAGCCCTCTCTCAACTCGGTACACGGAGCATTGGGGCAGAGATCCGTCCCCAAGCAGCCTGTCCCATAGAGATCAATGGAACATTGACCCTGCAGAAAAGTGTGCCTTTAAAGGTGTGGAATTCAAATAAAATATTAAAAAAAATGATATATTATACTAAAAGTGAATAGGAGTCCCCAAAGGCCTTACGGAACATCAAATGAGTAATAAAGAACTCATGAATCCAAGGGAAAATTAGATATAAGTGCCTTAAACCACAAACATGGCAATGCAGTGGTTAATCACCACATCAGCCCAAAATGCTCCAAAAGTACCAATACACAGACAGAACAGATTACCCCCTGTGGAAAGGGTATTAATGGGACATGGCACTCAAAGGGTTACCTACCTTTTTTGCAGGTCTTCTCTCTTCAGATTACCATTGTAAAGGAAGAGCCTCAGAGAGACCCCTACTGGAGAGAGACAGGGGTTACATGGTTCTCACCCAGGGCTGCAAGAGTCCACAGACAGCACCTGATAACTGGGCAGTCCTCCAGGGGAAGCCAGTAATGGTAATGCACCTAATGGGGGAATTTGGACACCCCATATCCAAGACAAAATAACTAAAAACTAAATGGGACTGTTCTCAGCCTTCTCACTAGGTGAAGGAACAAATCTATCTGGAGGGGAGTGGCTAGGTAGCCTGCTATGGGGGAGCCTCTCACCCTGCACTTCTTGAGGAATTGTTCCAGCGAACTGGGACGAGCAGTCACCTCCCCTTGGTACCTGTAAGCTATATTGGACGAGAGAGAAATTGGTTATTATCGATCATAGTGTCATGCAGGGAAGGAGCCGATCTCCTCTGTCCTCATGAAGAAACAGGGATCAGAGATCAGGATCCTGGGATATTTTCCAGCATACTCACACCTGTGGAAATAGGGATGTATGAATGTGGTAAAGGGATAGTAATGTCAGAAAAAAAGTATAAATATATGGTAGATACAATTAAAAGGAGTACTTGCACTTATTCGTATCTCTCAGACCATTATGGTTAGAGAGATATAGGAAAATAAAGTTCTCTGGTCCCTCCCCTTTCTGCTGGATGAGTTGTAAAGCTGTCAGAAGCAGATTGTGGTTCCTGGATCAGACAGCGGCTCTTCAGCAGCACCGTCATAGCGATACCTAAAAATAAATACTTCATCAGAACAGTCTACAACGTGTGCCTGGTTTGCAAGCACACATTGTAGACCATTCTGATTAAGTATTTATCTTTAGATATCGTTGTATCGGCGCTGCTGAAGAGCCACATCTGGTCAAGTGACCAGAATCTGCTTCTGACAGCTTTACAGCTCGTCCAGCAGAAAGGGGAGGGACCGGAGAACTTTATTTTCCTATATCTCTCAAACCATAACGGTCTGAGAGATACAAATAAGTGCAGGTACTCCTTTTAATTGTATCTACCATACAGTTAATACTTTTCTCCTGACATTACTATCCCTTTAAAGGGATAGTAATACTTAAATATTACTAATCCCCATATTGTAGCCATGTTAAAAAGAGTGTAATTGTCCCCAGTGTCATCTTTCAAACCTTCATGGTATGAGAGATAACCAAACGCAAAATTCCCCCCCCTCCCCCTTCCCCGAAGCATTGTACTGAGTGCAGGGATATAAGGTCCTATTTGCATCAGGCGGCTCTGCAGCTGAGCCGAGATCACGTTAGGGAAAAAGAATTATTTCACTGAAACTGTGTGCTACGTATGTTTGCAAACCAAGTACATGTAGAAGACCGTTTTAGTGAAATAATTATTTTTTTTACTAACGCGATCATTGGCTCTGCTGCAGAACCGCAATCGTACGACAGACTTCCCCTGCGGTCAGATACAATGCTGGACTTCAGGGAGAAGGGAGGGAGGGGGGAACTTTGCCTTCTTTTGTCTCTTATACCATAGGGGTTTGACAGATGACACTGGGGACAATTACATTCTTTTTAACATGGCTACAATATGGGGATTCATAATATTTAAGTATTACTATCCCTTTAAGCAATTGCTTGCTGTCCATTGGGCTGTGGAAGTAATGGAGCATATTGGGGGTATTGGAAAACTCTACGATGAGGGAAAGAAGTCACCTGATAGGGTTTCTCAGATTAAAGTGAAGGCCTGTCAGAAAGAAGGAACAGATACACACTACAGGTACTGACACTGACAGAGAAGCGCTTACAGGAGAACCTCCATATACACTAGAGTAGCAGTTATCACATCTAACCTTCTATATCTAATCCTATACCACAGCAACAATCAGCTACTGACATGAAAGGACTAGAGTTAATTCAATACTCCGGTGCAAGGTAGAATTAATGGTCAGTTTGCCCCTTTTATCCTAAGATTCATGTTACAGGGATTGGTTAGACAATCGTATCATTTTAGGACATGTTGGTACTGACATGCTTTTCACCCCATCGTTCAGATACGCAATGAAGTAGTCACTTACAGTACAGTATGTGCACAGTACAACCCAGGACCAAAAACCACTTCCACAGGGGGTCCCAATATCAAATGGTGGTGGGCAAACGGATTATATTGGGCCTCTCCTATTTCAAAACGTGGTCTAAAATCTTGTCTTGTTATGGCTGATGTTCTCTCTAAATGATGGATGCCATTCCTGTAAGAACGAACAGCTATAACCACTGATAAAGCCCTTTGGACTTCTGCATTTGTTCACTGGGGTTTTCCAAGGATCACAGAGTGATAATGGCACCAGTTTCATTGGAGAAATCATGAAACACCTTTGTGATCTTTTAGGAGTACAGCAAAGATTCCATGAACCCTACCATGAACCTTACACCCATGAACCCTACCATGTACCCTACCCATGAACCCTACCCTGTACCCTACCCATGTACCCTACCATGTACCCTACCATGTACCCTACCATGAACCCTACCATGAACCCTACCATGAACCCTACCATGAACCCTACCATGAACCCTACCATCCTCAATAAGCAGGTGCAGTGGAGAGAAAGAATGGATAATACAGACTTAATAAAATGCTTCTTTCCTATGGTAGATCATTTGCCTGCTGTACTTGTGTCTATCAGAGCTAAACTCAATGCCACGACACAGGTCTCACCCTCTGAACTCATGCCAGGAAGATGTGTGCCATTCCCCTCATGTAGTTCATGTGTCAGATACAGTGTGGATGGTGGTGGCAAATGGCCGAGTCCTTTACAAGACTTTAGAAAACAGGGTTCATAGCAAGCTGATTTTGAAGGTCCATTTACAGGGTACATGACAAGCTAATTTTGAAGTCCCAGTTATTAAATTATGGGGGCACAGTAGTACAAGTACAGAGATGTATTAGCCCCTCAAAAGGTATTAGGAAGCAAGGGACAAGTGTAATGCATACTGATCAATGTAAGAGGTTATCACCTCTTTCAGATAATGGACAAGCCCCGCCCCCAGCAGAGCCACAAGAACTGACCTGGACACTTAAAGGGATAGTAATACTTAAAATGTAAAAAAAAATATGTTGTAGGGTTTATCCCCCTGAGTAAAACAAGAGTACTCCCACTGCTGAGAGGTGTTTTATTCAAAAGTTATTAATTTTCAAAGTTGAGTTTTTTAGGTGCAATATCACAGTGGCCTGAAATTGTACAGTGGCGCTGTTGCTACACGATCCTATGGACAACTCTGGTCAGTTGACCATAAATCTCCATAGGATGGTGTAGCAACAGCGCCACTGTACAATTTCAGGCCACTGTGATATTGCACCTAAAAAATTCAACTTTGAAAATTAATAACTTTTGAATGAAACACCTCTCAGCAGTGGGAGTACTCTTGTTTTACTCAGGGGGATAAACCCTACAACATATTTTTTTTTACATTTTAAGTATTACTATCCCTTTAATAAAAGTGCACATTTATACAGAGGACGCACATCTGCCACCTACTGGCCACAAAAGATCATCCTTCATGTCACCCAGGACTTTTCATCCCTTTGAACATCAGAGGTCCAAGTGTATTGAGCGGTGCCTGAGAGCTCTAGCACATAAGGAGTTAATACAAGTTTGTTTATATTAATGATAATTTCCACTCACTCCCTGTGACGATTTAATCAGATCCAGAATTGCTCCAAACTCTTTGTACTTATGACCCACATCATTATTCTCCAGGTGGTACATGTGACAAATCTCTATTTACTTTTAGAGCCATGCGATGGATAGCAGTTCAGTTTTCTAATACATACACAGCTTGTCCTACACACACTATTTCATGTCCAGTGTGTGCTTCCTAAATGCTTTCCTCACTGTCCAAGTCTTAATGGGATTTTATAGGGCAGAGGCTCTTAACTCCAGTCCTCGGGACCTACTAACAGGCCAGGACTTAGTGATTTCTCTGCTAGAACACAGGTGTGGTGATTAGAGACTCATTCACATTGATCAACTCACCTGTGTTCTAACAAGGAAATCATCACATCCTGGCCTGTTAGTGGGTCCTGAGGACAGGAGTTGTGAATCACTGGTACAGTGTGAAATGGAGATGGTAACTGCAGTACTTCCTAGCACAGACTCTGCATGGTGGAGCTGTTACTACACCAGTTTATAGAACTGCTGTGGAGAATGACAATATCCCTTCATAGTCATTTATAACATCAGTACCACTTAGTTACTGTACAATGAAACTGCATTCTGACTTTCAGTAGCTTTTCAACCTTCCAGCAATGTGTACGCTTGTTTTACTCAGCACCGTAGAATGTGATTCTATCGCTTTAAGTGGCTAGAACTAAGCAAAGAAAGCAAAGACCACTCATTCCCAGGGATGAGCGCTGCAGCACTCCTCTTCTATTCAGCCAGGACTGTCATCTTCTGACACTTTACAGACAACAGACTAGCACTTCTGAGACTCCCATCAATACGGTTTATACTAATGGGATCGGGAAATGTGCAGTCATGAATGGATTCACAATTATTATCCAAAATCAGATTTTAATCCTCAGCGGTACAAGAGAATTTCTACAGCTGTAAGCTTGGAGTACAGGGTATTTTAGTGCATGTAACCACAATTCGTTTCTAGGCGTCAATGAAGGAGCAAAAAAAAAAAAAAAAAAAAAAGCTTTATTAGGAAAGGATAGGGCTGTTCCTGCAGAGCAAGACAAGGTCACACACTGCGGGGGATGCTTCTTTTAAAATGTATAACAGTTCAAACTGTAGTGGTAGAGCTGCTCCAATGGCATTCTGGAGAACAGCTGCCAATGACACCTCTCCTAGAGAGAGAAACAAATGAAGATGTTGCCGGTACTAACCATATAAAGAAAGACGTTTAGAAAGCCAGCATCTCCCGCCACTGGGCGCACGCTTGCTTTAACCCGCAGGAAACAATACAATGTGTGTTTTTATTTTGTATAATTGAACTTTACTGATGTTTTAAGTCTGCACTGAAGCACAGGTCTGTAAGTCAGTCTACATGATCATCTGATTCACAAACTGCACTAAAGCAGGGAAACTCTAGAGTCTGACCAGTGGATGGACCCATGGCCAGGCTTCGGAGCCGCTGGGTTAAGGTGTGGTCCAGCCGTGGTCCAGCCGTCGCCCCCTCCGTCAGATTCATGGCTGTGTCGGAAGTCAGGCCTTCACCTCCCACTGGCGAGATGTGATGCAGCGTGCCACTGCGTGCACCGACTGAGGCAGCCATGACCCAGGACTAGACATAAAAGCCTGCTAACGTGACCTGGAGGAGCAGAGTCCACGGCTGCGGAGAAGGCCGTAATGGAATGTTTACAGACGGATAATACCCCCTACTCAGAAAAACAAGCCCTCCCATGGAAAGGACCCACCCCTCTGATGACAACCCCAACAGACAATTTGTTTGTACACGGGCCTTTTGGCCAAACTTTTTTTGTGTTTTTTTTAAAAAAAGGACAATACTCGTAAAAGTCTGGAGTGAGGGTTAAGTTCAATGAGAGCCAGAGGCAGCCCCGCTAATCTCTCTTCTGCTTCTTGCAGCTCTCGTCTCCCTTCGCACTGACTCCTGCTGCCTCCGCCTCCTCTCCTGCCTCCAGCTTCCTCTTGCCGGCCTCTGACGCACTGTGGGAGGGGGGGTGAAAGCGGACGATGATGCAGGTCATGTTGTCACAGCCGGTACCATCGCCTGATGTGTCGGGTGCAAGACACTGATCCAGAAGCTGATGGGAGGGAAATAAAAGGAGAAGGTCAGGGAGGAGCGGTCAGATCAGATTACTGTCTCCTATAGACCAGACCCAGATACACTACAATTACCAATTAGAATTATGTTTGAGCATTACGGTCTTAAATAAAGAACGTGAAAATGGAATTTACACCCCAATTTTCAAACTGGAAAACTTATCGCCTGTGTCTACCAAAGGCAAGTCAGCTAAGGGTGAGATGTACTGCACTTGTGTGGTTACGGACACTGGTATGGAGTACAGTCTATGGCAGAACACAGATCTCCATACACAAAACAAGGGGAATTTCTCACAGGTCAGTTACTCTGTCCACATAAAATCCATATGATGTTTAGGATTATTTATTCCCCAGACCAGATACAAGCATCCACTGTCCTTATGCTGGAGCCTGGGGGTGGAAAGTGATGGAGAGTTGTACTCCGCCACACTCCTACCCCAGTTATACACCAACACAGGTATCTGTAATAGTCAGCATTTAAACTAGAAAAGGTCACTTTGGCCTAGGAGAGAGGAAGGCAGTGTGAGGCCCTGAAGATGTGCTGTGCTACACCCCATCATCCCCTGCACTCCAAAGGCTGGTGGAGGATGATGGGAGTTGAAGTCCGGCAACAGCTGGAGGCCCTTACAAAGCCCACCAGTGCTGTAGAGGGTGGTTTTGGTTTGCCATCTAATTTTGTGGGAGTAGGTCACATTGTTTCAGCAGATCGTTTCTTCACGAAGTTGGACCAGGGGTAAGCAGCCCTTGACTCATTCCCATTATCCCCACCAGCACCCCTCTGCTCTGAGCTCACCTCTTCTACAATGGAGGATAAGGAGACGGGATCTCCACTCTGGATCTGTGCATTCAGCTTGTCCTGGATAAAGTCCACCACCTCTTGGCTGCTCATCACGTTCCTGGGCAGGACGACAAAAAGACCGTATTATAGGCACTAGCCCATGTAACTCCTCCCACTCCATGAACATGGCGCTCCCTACGCAATGGAACCATCGTCACACCTCATACACACAAAGCTCCCCCACACCAGACATGCCAATAGCATGCACACATCACATGCCACTGGCACAGAGCTCCAAACACCTCAAAAGCCTGAAACACACACCACTAGGGGATGGAAAGCACCCCACACCACCTGGACCACATATATTAGCACCTCCACTGTGACAACACATAGGGCCAAGCCTCTCACGTATCCCGCTGCCCAGGGATGAGCCTCTCACGTATCCCACTTCCCTTCCACTATGGAAGTTAGAGTAACCACCCCACCCAAAACAACTGACCCACTCACCAGATACCATCGCAGGCTATGACCATGAAGTCATGTTCCTCATTTAAGGTTAGGACCTTGATATCCGGCAAAGCGGAGATCATCTGCTCCTCGGGTGGAAGGTTCTTATTCCTCTTGTAGAAATGGTCACCTGAAGGACAGAGAATTTTACAGATGATTTTGATTTCTAAACCTCCACTGTTACAAGTGTCTATTTGACTTGTCCCACAACAGAATGGCGTTTTTCCAAGACATACGCATAAAAGGGTCACTTCTCACTGGAAAGAGAAGTGGCCTAATCATCATGATGCATTATATGGGCTGTTTCTAAGTAGTGCTGGGGTGCTGTGCCCCCAGGAGGCTGGGCAGCCTCTAAATTGGGGTACCTCATACATGCCATTCTCTTAAGTCATATTGGCCTCACTAAATTGGGGTACAATGTGGGTTTCTTTGGAAAGGAAAAGGACTTTCTTCCATCACTGAGGAATACAGGGACCACTGGGTATATGAGATCCTTCTGGTAGGCAGTGCACTCTGAAACCAAACTCCTCCCCCTGCCTGACGTCTATACCCCTCCACCCGCTAGCAAGCGACTCTTTGGGTGACATTAGGAGGAGGTACAGGGCCATTTCCCTGTGGACAAACGTTCTCATTTTGACCTGTTTTTCAGGTGGATACTCTCTCAGAACCCTGGCTTGGTCGGGAGAGCTCTCTGGGGCATGTGTGTTCTGTTAACCTGCCACTCAGTCCACTGAGGGTTGAGGAGGAGGGGGCCAAACAGAACAGATCCACCATCTGTCTGCATGTCACATTAGGACCTGCAGGGGCGCTGATGAGACGGGGGAACACTTTGGTCCCGTGGTGAAATGGATCACACTTGCACGGTCCCTAATAGGGCCCTTCATGGCCTCCCTTTACTTAAAAGTTAACTTGTGGCGGCCCCTGCAGGTAGAATATGCCCACTGCAATATTAGCTTCTCTCCAAGAAGCCAAGCACTCTTCAATCAGGATTAACACTTCACTTTTCTTTTAAGGTCATAAAAACGGAACATGTTACAGGCGTCCTCCATAGCCTTCAATTAAATACTCCTTCACTGAAATTGGCGCCAGGTCAGTAGCGTGTGGTTGCCTCAACAACCCAAGATGCTAGCCCAGCCTCTATTCAACCTCCACTTTAAACCATGAAAAGACTTGTAAACAATTCTTGTTAAAGTCAATTTAAATCAATGCCATAAAATCAGAAATGTGTAATTAAGTATAATTGATCAGACTAAACTGCTCATTTAACCCCTGTGGCGATCTCACTCTCCGCTAGTCTGGACCATCAGAATCTTGAGATATTCTCAAGTCTTGTCCAGCTACATTCCAGACGACTGCCATGCAGCACACTCCCTGGAGTACTCGTGGGGTTGGAAAATACAAGCATCTGGGGACAAGCTGTGCAAGGCAGAGAGACTTATCTGTTCACACGGTAAGGACGCTCTACAATATTAAAGTGGACACTTCACCTTACTTCAGGTTTGCATATATGTCAAATTAGCCAAAAACACCAACAGCTGTATATAGGTCACACTTCTGGGCATTCCCTGGTACTGCACAAAGCGTCACTAGCATAGGAAACGTCACTGAAGCCTTCAATAGAATACGACACTTCATAGAAAATACTTCATTCACGGATGACATGTCATTAGCTTAAATAGCATATGAAAAGCCACTGGTACCCCACATATGAATGACTATCTCCTGAACTGTATATTTGCTGGTCTTTGGGCCAACATGACAGTCAGTTTTTAACAGTTTTCAAATATGCAAACTTGAATTAAGGTGAAAAGTTCCACTTTAATGATTATGCCCTCAAGGCTTTGCATGTTGCTGGTCTTTAGTTTCTGTTTTCGGAACTACGTTGGGACATCCATCAATCACTCAAAAGAAAAATGGATTTTTGTACTTCGTGATAAATCTTTTTCTCCATGACCACTGAGTGATGTACGGTGTCCCACCCTGAGAACTAGTATGGGTCAGGATGCCATGCACACCTTGGCGTCCGTGTCTATATACTTTTAGCTGCTTTGCTAGGGCAGAGGACAGGGAGCAGGAGTTTTGTTTTGGAGTACCCTGCCTTCTGGAAGAAGTGCTATATCTCATGGTCCTGCATCCTTCAGTGGACTAAGCGAAAAGGCTTTATTGGCAAGTACAAAAATCACTGCGTCAAGTTTACAGATGTATGTGAGGGTGTGTTACTGCATGGAACAGCCAAGTAAAGGAAGTGGCCTACAGACTGAGGGAACTTCCAGAGGCCTACACCAGAGGTTGGTACCTCTCACCTGCCAAACATGTTCATTACTACACGCAAGTGAGCGCCATCATTTCTATGCACATCAGTTGGTTCTTATAAACCTGCATGTTTCCAACACAGTTTAGCACCATCACCCGTCCCACACACATCGGGTGGGATTGGAAAGTTCTTCTGCACAGTGATTAGGTTTATGTTACGTATCAGTTCCAAGTTAAGGACTCCAAGGAGTAACACCACAAAGTTCTTGTAAGTGAGCTACTCACCAATTGCACGGGAAAGGTTGAGGCCCCCATTGACCCTGCCATCCATGGTCACTTTGCCCCCTGCGTTCTTAATTCGTGCAAGCTCCAGTTCATCCTCTGGTTTATGGTCATAGGACATGTCCACTGCTTTGCCTCCTTCAGACACCACACAACGGGAGTCTCCAGCATTGGCCACAACCAGCTGCTTCCCTCGGATAAGAGCCACAACTGCAGTAGTACCACTGTCCGAGCCAGGCTGAGAAAATGCAAATAAAAGGAAGTCTATCAAAGATGCAAACATTGCGTCCTTACACAACCCAACCCCCGAGACTAGATACAGTACAGATACAGCTCAGCAGCCATCCCCCCCAGAGAGAAGATACAGTACAGATACAGCTCAGCAGCCATCCCCCCCAGAGAGAAGATACAGTACAGATACAGCTCAACAGCCATCCCCCCCAGAGAGAAGATACAGTACAGACACAGCTCAGCAGCCGCCCAGCCCCCCAGAGAGAGAGAAGATGCAGTACAGACACAGCTCAGCACCCCACCCCAACCCCCGAGACAAGATACAGTACAGACACAGCTCAGCACCCCACCCCACCCCAACCCCCGAGACAAGATACAGTACAGACACAGCTCAGCACCCCACCCCAACCCCCGAGACAAGATACAGTACAGACACAGCTCAGCACCCCACCCCAACCCCCGAGACAAGATACAGTACAGATACAGCTCAGCACCCCACCCCACCCCCCGAGACAAGATACAGTACAGACACAGCTCAGCACCCCCCCCCCCCCCGCCCAGAGAGAGAAGATGAAGTACAGACACAGCTCAGCACCCCACCCCAGAGAGAAGATACAGTACAGACACAGCTCCCCCCCCCAAGAAAGAGAAGATACAGTACAGACTCAGCTCAGCATACTTTGCTCAGTTCTACCCCAGGAAATACTTCAGACAAAAGGAACAGAGCCGTGCTGTGTATGTACCACAGAACCCATAACCAAACTCACCTCCTCCTTTCCCTCCATGCCTGGAAGCATCATCTCCTCCTCTTCATCATCCTCTTCCATATCCTCACTGTCCTCATCCTCCTCTTCTTCTTCCTGCTCTTCATTCTCTGCTTCCCCACTGCTGTAATCCTCTTCCTCACTACACTCCTGGGGGGACGACAAGAGAGCTGCAGGTTACTTACTCCATCATCAGCATACAGGGACCCTAGTGGGCAGGGTTAGATTTCTCCACCCACGTGTCCCATGAAGATTAAGAGCAGACGACATTTAGTGGAACATTTGATAACTTTCATAATCACCTATATTCATGTTAGTCATTCTTTACTTAAAAATATAGTAAGAGATCATTTTCTCAGTTTATGCAATTTAGCCAGTACATCCTCATTTGCATAAACAGACATAAAAGGGAATTTGTGTACTTACTGATAAATTTTCTTAGCCCATGAAAAACCCCTGAACCAGAGAACTGCCCGGGTCCGGTGTTCTGCGTGGACGAAGACAGAGATTTATCTGTAAAGTACTCTAAGTCTCACTTCTCTTAAGTTTTATGTGGAACACAGGAGCCATCGGGACACATCAAGATTCCAGACAGGGAAAGAGAAAATACCTCAAAACAGACCATTTCTAACAGATACACAGGTACAACATTACACTCGGGTGTCAGACACAAACACTGTAAACCAAAGACTAGGAGCTAACAGATTACTGGCCAAAATTAAAAATAAAGGAGCACATTTTCCTACAGCCACAGCAGCCTGTAGGACCTTCCAGTCAAAAAGGACTTCAGCCAAATCCAGCACATAAACATGTTCGTGTTTGACAACGGAGAGACAGGACGACGAGTTTGCCGCTTTACACAGCGATTTGCAGAAGCGCTTATAGAAAGAAGAATCCAGTGCACTTCTGGGTTAAAGCACATTCCACCAATGAATATAACCCTCTTGAATGGTCACCTTGATCCAAGAAGCTGCTGTTACTTCAGACACAGCATGGTCTGCACAAGGGCTTTCAGTGATGACAAAAAGCAAATTAGACTTTTGGAAAGGCTGCATGCAATGAATATAACAAGTCAAAGAACCTGACCACATCCAAAAGATGAATTTCCTGCTCCCGTCTATTAGATGGAGCAGGTCAGAGAGTAGGATGAACAAGGTCCCGCTCCAGTCTATTAGATGGAGCAGGACAGAGGACGACGAACAACGTCCCGCTCCCATCTATTAGATAGAGGACAGAGAGAAGGAAACTCAGAAAACCTTAAGAGAAACCCTACAGGAATCTGCTAAACCACCCCAACAGCGGAAAGCCAGTAAGGAAGGCTTACAAGACAAAACCTGAAGTTTGTCCATCTGCCGAATTGACAATAGCCAGCAAAACGTTGTCTAAGTATCAAGCAGCATAGCAAAACCAAAGATAATAGCTGAATATAAGCCTTCTGAAGCACTCCCAGAACCAGTTTTAAATCCCACGGGAGAGCTGAATTCCATCAAAAAGGGTAGGCACAAGCCACTGCTTAGACTTAAGTCTACACATCAGATAAGTCTCTGCAAAAGGATAGAAAGAGTTGAAACCTAAACATTAACAAGTTCTAAGACAGTGCCAACCAACAGGGTCACAAAAAGTAAAACGTAAGAAGTACCTAAAAGGTGACTACCACAAGAGTTCTGTATAGAAAATAGAGTACAAGAAAGCAAAGTCCTCTAGAGACCAGGAATACCTCCAGAGTGCAAGGGTTAATATATAAATGTCAGTATAGAGGCAGTAGGAAAATAAAGAGCAGGAACACAGAAACATCTCAAATTGTGTATGTGATTCCCAGGCAACTATAAGAGTGTGTTAGTCAGGCTTCAAACCCACAGAGAAATGTGGCTGCCAGACAAGGAAACAGGGACCGACCTGACCTGTGATCTCTGGTGGGAAAGAACCCATTATCTTTAGTTTTCAGGACGAAAACTGCTCACAAGAGACACGAGGATATGACAAAGCAAGCAGTCTTCCACCAGACCTTGAGGAGCCCACATAATGGGGGATTACGCAGCCCCATGTCTGAGGAGCCTGCATAATGGGGTGGGGTGGGGGGGGATTACGAGCCTGTAACGGGCCATGCGCAGTTATTGTGAACGAACGGAAGGGAACTCCCGTCTTTGTCATAGACTATCATTAACTGGGATGGATTCCGGAACAATTAGGACTGTCTGAGCAGTCACGTCCTCAACTGACCCCGGTTATGCAACATACGTATCCGACTCTAGGTCGTACGGGGCATTTTTCCACACTAGTTTGACCCTGGGGGCTAACCTGGTCTTTACACACACAGTGTTGGGATTACCGGAATGGCGGTAAGACAGACACCCTGTCATACGACAACGGGACCACAAGGCGTCAACCCTATTTGTCAACAACACAACTTGCGACACGGATTGGTCACAATTAAGGAGGGCTATTTCGAACAGCTCGACCAATGGTTGTAGCCGTTGGTCTTTGTACTCACAAATGTGTATTATGACCCATTGAGACAGTACCCCCCACTGGGACCTCTTTGTGCAATAACTTAATCATGTCTGGCCACTCAATCCCGTGTGTCACACTCCACCCTGGTTCCAGTGTGTCTGGTAAACAGACCAGTCAGGTGACACTTAGTGTTGTCGCTCCTTTTCCCATTGGCCCCTAATCTAACTCCAGCCCTTGGGAACCCTGGCCCCTTCTGGTTTGATTGTTTTCATTGTTTCTAGTGTGTATAAAAGAATGTCGATTTTGCCAATAAAACGTCTCGTTTGGAGCAAGCAGTCTCCATGTGTCGTGCTTGCCTGGATGGTCTAGAGAGTCATCTCTGGCTCCCATCCCTGGAAGGCGTACAGAGCAATTCACTATTTGTTTCCGGCTGTTCCCGACATCAACCAACTGACTTCGACCTTCGTCCAGTGCTGTTCAAACTTAACTCCAGAGAGTCGACGGCTTGCCTGTTCGACACGCTCGACTGTTTCAGAACTCAGAAACGACTGCCTCGGAGTTGGTCGACGCCCTGGTTCCCTGTTCGACCAGACAGTTCTACTATTTCCAGCCAACCTCAGGAGGGAGAATCCGGATAGGATGGCCCAGGACTCCCCAGCTTCTTGGGTTCCCGTTACAGTGGTTGGCAGTGGTGGGATTCTCTCTCTAAGAGGTCCAAACCACCAACGGGAGACACGGCTGGCGGCATAATGGTGGAGTTGCACAAACATGCTCCGATGGTTACTCTACAGAATCTGGTCGCTCAACGGGGCCAGAACACAGCAGGGTTAAGGAAGCAGGACTTGATCCAGATCTTTCTCAACCTGGATGCAGAAGCAGCAGAATTAGCCCGGCAGACGGAGCTCCCTACAGAAGATCATCCGAAGCCTCTTTCCGTGATCAGGACACTGGGTTCGACAAGGCAGTGTTGACTACATGCCGATTCAATGGATAGTCAATGACCCAGTTCCTCGGGGGTTGATCAATGGCGAGAATCTGGTCACTCAGATAGTCGCACAAAGACTGTCACTTTACAGGCCTAACCCGTCGATTGAACTTGTCGACCAAATCATGGGCCAGACCCCAGGAATCTAGAGGCCCAGCCACCAAGCATCAGGCACCCCCACGTTTACCTCTGCCCCTCAGTTTGCCTGTCCAGCCCCATGGCCTACTCACTGCGCGACCCAGGAGGGATCATGGGGCCATCCCCCTTGCCCAGAGGATACAGACTGGCCTTTGCCCTTGGAGGTTACATCCGCCCAGGGGATCATTGTGAGTGGGGGGCCTACCATGAGATTGCTCTTACACAAGGCGTTCAGCCAGACAACCGGCACCAGCACCTGCAGCCAGTACTCAACGGAAACCCTGCAACTGTATTACGGGACACAAGTGCTACTCTCACCCTAGTGCAGCTTTCCTGCTTGTGTCCCCCCACTACTGGACCAATCAAGTGGTGGAAGTCCACGTGGCTGGGGCAAGATCTACCAGTTACCCATGGCCAATGTACAGCTGAACTGTGGTTTCGGTCACAGGGATCGCCTTGTGGGAGTCATGCCTGGTCTGCCCTCTGAAGTCCCATTGGGGAACTATTTGGGCCACCTACAGAGCTGCTTTGCCCCCACGGAAAATGGAGGACTGCCTGATGATCACGAGAGCAGCCGCACAACAGCAGAGTGTAAGCCCATCACCACCTGACCCCTCCTGAGGCCCCTATCACTTGGTTACCCCCGCTAGATTTTTGCACTGCTGTTAGGAGACATGACCCTGGCAGGGTACAGGCATAAGGCAGCCGCAGGGGAAGTAGGATCAGATGGGGAACAGTTCCTGTGGGAGGATGGGGTACTATATCGCAGCACCCAGACCCATAGTCTGGTCACCACCCCGGTCACCTGCATGCAATTACTAGTGCCCCTCCAGCATAGGGCCGTGCTCCTGTCCCTAGTTCATGACGTACCCCTGGTCAGCCATCTGGGAGTACAACGCATTGCCTCATCAAGACTCTTTTCGTGCCTAGTTCACCTTGGAGATCATCCATCAAGTGTGCGAGCTGTGCGGGGTAAAACCCATACACACCACCACCTAATGACTCCCACACCAACGGCCTCTGTGAAAGGTTCAAATGAAACCTTAGTGACAGACGACTGACCTGGTAAAGTACAGGAAGTCATTCGCTATAATGGGAAGAAAACAACAAAAAACACAACCCTGTCATTAAGGGGTTAAAACAGATGTTACGGGCTTTCACGGATTCACACCTAGACATGGAGCGTTATGTGCCCCATCTCCTGTTCGCCTACCTGGAGGTGCCCCAGGAGTCCACGGGTTACTCTCCCTTTGAACTGTTGTTCGGGAGACATGTCCGGGGAACCCTGGACATCTTTCGGGAATATTGGGAGGGCAAGTGAGACTCCGAGGAAACCCTGGCGGTTACCTATGTGGTGGAACTCTGGCGCACCCGGCATAGGGAATTCTACATAGGACAGGAGGTGTTAAAGGGGTAGTAAAGCCCCCAAAAAACCGTAAGCCAAATGCTAGGAATAATAAAAACATACTTAACACCCTCCTTCCCATCTCTCAGACCGTTATAGTTTGAGAGATGTAATAAAATGAAGACCTCTGCTCCCTCCCCCTTCTCATGCGTCCGCTGTATAGCGGACGTCATGAGATCCTGCTTCCGGGACCAGACGGTGGCTCTTCAAGAGCGCTGACATCTAGATACCAAACTAATTACTTCAATCGGAACTGTCTATAACGTGTGCTTGCAAGCCAGGCAGACACAGACCATACCGATAAAATAATTATAGTTAGATATCCCAATGACAGCCCTCCTGAAGAGCCGCCTACAGTCGGACGACCGGATTCTGCCTCTCACAGCTTTACAGCTCGTCAGGCAGAAAGGGGAGGGAACGGAGACCTTTATTTTCTTACATCTCTCAAACCATAACGGTTTGAGAGATAGGAATAATAAAAACATAGTTAACGCCCTCATTCCCATCATTTGGCTTACAGTTTTTTGGGGGGTTTACTATCCCATTAAGCCTAACAGCCGGTCAAACAGAATAAGCTACAGACTGTCTGGGTAGGACTATACCAGGTTATTGATATGTGATTGCCAAGGGGCCCAAGCAGCAGGACCTGCCATGTAAATGCCTTGAAAACTCATCACCCCCATGGACCTATGCATACACAGTATAACCCCTCCCCCGGCCGTGCGCTGCTGGTAGTCACAGACCTATACATACACAGTATAACCCCTCCCCCAGCCTCTCTCTGCTGGTAGTCACAGACCTATACACTGTATAACCCCTCCCCCAGCCTCTCTCTGCTGGTAGTCACAGACCTATACATACACAGTATAACCCCTCCCCCAGCCTCTCTCTGCTGGTAGTCACAGACCTATACATACACTGTATAACTCCTCCCCCAGCCTCGCTCTGCTGGTAGTCACAGACCTATACATACACTGTATAACCCCTCCCCCAGCCTCTCTCTGCTGGTAGTCACAGACCTATACATACATAGTATAACCCCTCCCCCAGCCTCTCTCTGCTGGTAGTCACAGACCTATACATACACTGTATAACCCCTCCCCCAGCCTCGCTCTGCTGGTAGTCACAGACCTATACATACACAGTATAACCCCTCCCCCAGCCTCTCTCTGCTGGTAGTCACAGACCTATACATACACTGTATAACCCCTCCCCCAGCCTCTCTCTGCTGGTAGTCACAGACCTATACATACACTGTATAACCCCTCCCCCAGCCTCTCTGCTGGTAGTCACAGACCTATACATACACTGTATAACCCCTCCCCCTGCCTCGCTCTGCTGGTAGTCACAGACTTATACATACACTGTATAACCCCTCCCCCAGCCTCTCTCTGCTGGTAGTCACAGGCCTATACATACACTGTATAACCCCTCCCCCAGCCTCTCTCTGCTGGTAGTCACAGACCTATACATACACAGTATAACCCCGCCCCCAGCCTCTCTCTGCTGGTAGTCACAGACCTATACATACACAGTATAACCCCTCCCCCAGCCTCGCTCTGCTGGTAGTCACAGACCCACAGTATGCAGTCAGCACAGCCTTGTTCTGTTGGCAGCCTCAGAACCCCTGGTACCATTACTTTTGCTCTGAAGTGGGTCATATTTGGGATTTCCCAGAACACGGACAACTGCTGATGTTGAATAGAAATGTGTTCAGTGCAGGTCACACAAATGGAATCTGCATTACTTGTGAGTGTCAATCTTAGAACTGCTAGAAAATCCCGCAAACTCCACTGTTACCCCCACAACTTCCCCAATGCACTCACCTCGCTATCCTCTTCCTCAGCCTCGTCAGACTCCTCGCTGTCCTCGAAGAACTTCGATTTGGCTGCGCTCTGTGCCTTTGCACGAGAGGAGGAGCAGGAGGGACCGGCGTCCCCAGTGGAGGTAGTCACTGTCTCTTCAGTAGGGCCCACTGACTTGGAAAGAGTGGACCCACCTGGAGAACCGCTACTGCTCCCTCCACCTGAAGAGCAGGTTGACAAGCCAGTCGAAGCAGACTCTTCATCTTCCACTTTCCCATTCTTTGGCTGGAGGACCGAGGTCGGTTCAGAGTCCAGGTCTCCATTCACACTGACCTCTTTGGCCTGATCATCTTGGACTCCTTTGTCCCCCGTCTGCGGACATGTTTTGTTCTTTATGCTTTTGCCACAGTTCTGCCCATAGCGGGTTAACAACTCTTCAATGGTCATAGTGGCCTCTTCATGTAACAAGGCGGCCTCCTCGTTGTCCACTGAAAAACAGAATCAGCGTTAAGATTGATAACAAGAGCGGATTTTGTTAAAACATCATTTTATTTAGTTTCTACTTAAAAACTGCTAACAAAGAAGGCAGGGTGAAGCAAATTCTGCACTTTCCAGGTGTTGGACACAAACTCCCATCATCCCATAAACTCTTTTAAAGTGAAAACCATTAAAAAGTAAAACCAAAATGCAGTTGCAGTCCAACAGCTGGAAGACCAAAAGTTGACCAATTGCTCCTTTCTGTGCATAATATAACAGGCCGTTGTATGGAGCTCAAAAAAGTACCCTTCTCAGCCGTTGGGGGGGGGGGGGGGGGGGGGGTTTAGAAGACAGACCTCAGCTGCTAGGGATTTGGACAAAACAAAAAAATGTTTAGACCGGTAGGGTCAAGTTTGAAAGGCAGTCACTGAGTGTGTGATAAATAGGTCAGACTCAAAACAATCTGCCCATTTCCCAGAGGGCTGCATTGAATGGTCAGGTCCATGTGTGTGTACATATACAATGGACATCCAAGCCGCCTTCTACTGTGGTCAGAGAACCGCAAATATGCTGTCTGATACCTCCCTTCCCCAGCCTTCTACCCACTGGTAATCAAACATCTTCGCACCCCAGCCTTGTTCCACTGAGTGGCGAATTAAAGTAGAAAAGGCAATATTGCCATTTGTCCTTAGAGACGCTCTCTAAAAAAAAAAAAAAAAAAGACAGACACACACACACAGAGTTAGGGTCTCTCCCTAAGAGTAAAGGGTAATCCAGACATGGACCCCTTGCTCTCAGTGCCTAGGGCAGCCAGCTACACCTCACTGATGAGACCCAAACAAGGCTAAAATGTAAATTTAAATGGTGCTCCTGTGCAGAGGGGACACACCTGTCCTTTTAGAACTGGATGTCCCTTTTGGGTGGGATTAGTCTAATGTGTACATGGAAATTTCTCCTCTAACGGCACTAGAGAGCTAAAACGTGATAATCTTGAGGGAAGACTAGCCACAGAACAGGTAATGTTGCATTTGCTCCTCCACAGTTTTTTGTTCTAACCAGTGGTAGGCACACAAACACAACATACACCGATCACCCAACATTGCTTCACTGTCCACTGGTAGTCAGAGACCCCTAACATACACCGACACAACAGTCTTGCTCCTCTATCCACTGGTAGTGTCAGAATTACACCGACACCCCAGCCTTGATTTGGTGATAGGCCACCAGCAGAGAAAACTTGCACAGATTTCCTGATAAATAAAAATAAAAGTGAAGAACAGACATGACTACATTGTGCCACGCTGACCCTATCAAAATCAGGACGGTAGCAATGGGAGAAAAAAAAATGGTATTTTTCACTTGATAAATCTCAGTCAATTGAGGGATGCAGGGACCATGGAGTATACAGCACCTCCTTCAGGTAGGCAGGGTACTCCAAACTAAACTCCTCCCCCAATCAGTGAAAACGTACTCAACAGTTAGTGAAGCCAGTAAGGGTATAGCGAAGACTACAGAAGAGCTTCACGGAAGAAATGCCCTACAACCCTCAATAGACTAAAAGAAAAGTTCATAAGTACGTACAAAAAGAGGATTTTTCCATCATCCTTAAGGGATGCAGGGACCATGGGGACATCCGAAAACAGTCCAAAAAAGAAGAGGAAGGGAGAGGAGAAAAAAACATGCAACACCTTGTGGCCAGAAACTGGCATCCTGAGATGCAAAATCATTAACCACATCTGAAGTACGGAGAACCTCTTCCTTAGTATTGGAAGGGCTGGGACACAAAGATGGAAGAATGAGTTCCTGATGTTTAACGCAGAAAAAACCTTTGATTGAAACTCAAGAACAGTCCTCAAGACAACATTGTCTTGATGAAAAGCAATATAAGGAGATCAGCAGGATAAAGCACTGAGCTTGCAATAGCAATAACAAACATATTGCATGTCAAATGTTTGAGAGAAGTCAAAGACAGAAGCTAAAAGGAGAAGATTGAAGTATCACCAAAACCAAAATCAGGTACCACGAGGTGCAGGAACCTCGTATGGAGGGAGAACAGGATTCACTCCCTGAAGTCGTCTTCAGAATCCCAGCAATTTCCTGCTGGAAAACGACAAGGCAAATCTCTCTCTGAATCAAGTCTCTGGCCCTCAGACCTGTGTTAAGGGCCACTCGTAAAAAGTACAATAAAGATTGAAGATGAAAATGCATTGGATCGAGGTCCCGATGATCACAAAACTGAACGTAAAAACCGACAAACATGCTGATAGGTTTGCGAGCTTGCAGCATAGTTTGCTTAACAAAATCACTCAAGCCCTTGTGCTGCAAAATGTCAGCATCAAGCACAGATGGTCCAAGTTGGGATGAGGACTAGGACCTTGAGACAGATGGTTTGGAACTCGAGGAAGATGCCAGGGTTCAGCCATGAGAAGATGATGAAACCAAGCCCTTCTTGGCCAGAAAGGAATGATGATAAGTATAAACACCTTAAAGTTGCATCTTGGCGAGAACTCTGGGAATCAGGACCAGAAGGGAGGAACACATACACCAGAGCGTACAAACACCACCTGCGTGTCCCTTGCTCTGCTGCAAAACTCTGGAAGTTTCGCATTGTGACAAGAGACCATCATATCTGTCCACCCTGCCCCAACGTTCCACTAGATGAAGGAAAAACCTGCTTCAATTCCCATTCTCTGGAGCGATGGACTGCTTGCAGAGATAATCAGTCTCTGGAATGTAGCCAGTGGAAAGGGCAGTCAGTGAGCTTCTGCCCACAGCAGAATCCTTACCACTTCATCCAAGCAGCCTTGCTCCTGTGCCTCCCCGATTATTGATCTAAGCCACTGCAGCAGCATTGTCGAAAGGAACTCAAAAGGGAAGACCCTGTATAATACTCGTCCAGGATGAGATCATTGAAGGTGAATCAAAGCTCCATACTATTGAAAGTTGTGCCTCAGTGAAGGAATAGTTGCTCTGAATGCAGTGATGGCCACAAAGCTCCAGAAGAACAGGCTTGAAACCGTAGTCATCAAATGTCTAGTCCTGGATGAGGAAGGACTAACCCTGGGAACAGGCACAACCAGACTTTTCAGCCAACACAGGAGAGCGAGCCACCGGACAGAGGTATCAAGTGGTGAAGCATGTCAAGCCAAGGGGGAAACTATGCAAAGGGATCCGCCTCGATTGTGGACACTGGAGTGCCCACCAGATGCATACAGTCCCCTAATCTAAAGCCTTGAATGTATCAGAAAGTGAAACATTAATCTGCAATCCAGAAAGTTTGCTCTGAGGCAATAGGATTTTGTGAAGAGTCGTGCCAAAGACCAGGCCCAGGAGCCACTGTGTCAGGGCTAGATGAAGGTGGAAGATCCAACAGTGTTGAGACTCAGATGTTCTAGCAGGTGAACTTGTGATGGTGCCTTCAGGATGAGGTGATCAAGATATGAAGCCACACTGACCCCAAAGTCAGCAGGAATGCCGCCAGAGGGGATAACACTTTCATGAAAATTCGAGGCTGTTGCCCTGCCATTCAGGCTGGCCACAAACCCGGACAAATGGATGCATACAGGTAAGCATCCTTGATGTTGAATGAAGCCACACACTCTGCTGGTTGCAAGAAGCTATTAAAGATCTGACTGACTCCATTTTGAACTTGGATACACGAAGAAATGTCTTCAGCACCCCGAGGTCGAAGAAAATAAATCTTTTTGGCACAATGAGGAGGAGTGCTATACCCCATGGCTGGTGATCAGATAGTGTGTGGTTCTCGGACTACGTGAAGACAGCATAACAAGGCTGGGTTAGACTGTGTGGTTGGTTCTGTGGATAAGTGGACTGTGTGGTTCTCTGACTACCTGAAGACAACATTACAAGGCTGGGTTAGCAGTCTGTGCAGTTGGTTCTGTGGATAAGTGGACTGGAAAAAGAAAAAAAAAACAAAAAAAAAAAAAAAGGCTGCAAAGTGGACAGCATGTGTGGGTCTGTGACTGGCAATGGAACAAGGTGGGAGGGGTGTTAGACATCTATTTCAAGTTGCAAAGGGGCTGCAGTTTAGCGTGGGGAAGGCCGCGAGTCCTGTAAGTTTGACATTCCTGGTCTACAGGATCTGTGGGACCCACACAAATGAAGTGAGACTTCAAATCTTAAAGAGACACATCTTTCAGGGATCAGATAAAGATCATTGGGGGTCACTTTCCCAGGGTCTTGGTCTTGTGTGTGTCACCTCTGGAGGTCAGCTGAACAATAGAGCCCCAGATTCCTTACAGGGGGATTATTAACTCAATAGTTACACATTCAATCTGACTTTATTCTATTTATGCTACAATTCCCTATTCGGTAGGAATGTGCAGCTTACCATAAATACAACTGGAAAACAAAAAAACACACACTAAACAGGTATGTTGGGAAGAGTGCAGTGTAATATACTATATACAATTAATAAAGTATCATAGCAGGTACCCTTTAAAAAGGATCAATAAAGCATACAATACCTAAAATCAGTAATATGCTGAACAAGGATCTAATCCATCCATCCGACCTGTAATATAAAAGGCCACATGTATGTTGTACATTCACGCACATTAGAAACTGCCCGAACCCAGATGTTTGTCCGATGCCAAAATCCCAGGTCCTACAGAACCAGTCACAGAACAGATCCAAAATCCCACAGGGAACGTCAGTCCCGGGTCCTACAGAACCAATCACAGAACAGAACCAAAATCCCACAGGGAACGTCAGTCCCAGGTCCTACAGAGCCAATCACAGAACAGATCCAAAATCCCACAGGGAACGTCAGTCCCAGGTCCTACAGAGCCAATCACAGAACAGAACCAAAATCCCACAGAGAACGTCAGTCCCGGGTCCTACAGAGCCAATCACAGAACAGAACCAAAATCCCACAGGGAACGTCAGTCCCAGGTCCTACAGAGCCAATCACAGAACAGATCCAAAATCCCACAGGGAACGTCAGTCCCAGGTCCTACAGAGCCAATCACAGAACAGATCCAAAATCCCACGGGGAACGTCAGTCCCGGGTCCTACAGAGCCAATCACAGAACAGATCCAAAATCCCACAGGGAACGTCAGTCCCGGGTCCTACAGAGCCAATCACAGAACAGATCCAAAATCCCACAGGGAACGTCAGTCCCAGGTCCTACAGAGCCAATCACAGAACAGATCCAAAATCCCACAGGGAATGTCAGTCCCGGGTCCTACAGAGCCAATCACAGAACAGATCCAAAATGCCACAGGGAACGTCAGTCCCGGGTCCTACAGAGCCAATCACAGAACAGATCCAAAATCCCACAGGGAACGTCAGTCCCGGGTCCTACAGAGCCAATCACAGAACAGATCCAAAATCCCACAGGGAACATCAGTCCCGGGTCCTACAGAGCCAATCACAGAACAGAACCAAAATCCCACAGGGAACGTCAGTCCCGGGTCCTACAGAGCCAATCACAGAACAGATCCAAAATCCCACAGGGAACGTCAGTCCCGGGTCCTACAGAACCAATCACAGAACAGATCCAAAATCCCACAGAGAACGTCAGTCCCGGGTCCTACAGATCCAATCACAGAACAGATCCAAAATCCCACAGGGAACGTCAGTCCCGGGTCCTACAGAGCCAATCACAGAACAGAACCAAAATCCCACAGGGAACGTCAGTCCCGGGTCCTACAGAGCCAATCACAGAACAGAACCAAAATCCCACAGGGAACGTCAGTCCCGGGTCCTACAGAGCCAATCACAGAACAGATCTAAAATCCCACAGGGAACGTCAGTCCCGGGTCCTACAGAGCCAATCACAGAACAGATCCAAAATCCCACAGGGAACGTCAGTCCCGGGTCCTACAGAACCAATCACAGAACAGATCCAAAATCCCACAGGGAACGTCAGTCCCGGGTCCTACAGAGCCAATCACAGAACAGATCCAAAATCCCACAGGGAACGTCAGTCCCGGGTCCTACAGATCCAATCACAGAACAAATCCAAAATCCCACAGGGAACGTCAGTCCCGGGTCCTACAGATCCAATCACAGAACAGATCCAAAATCCCACAGGGAACGTCAGTCCCGGGTCCTACAGAGCCAATCACATAACAGATCCAAAATCCCACAGGGAACGTCAGTCCCAGGTCCTACAGAGCCAATCACAGAACAGAACCAAAATCCCACAGGGAACGTCAGTCCCGGGTCCTACAGAGCCAATCACAGAACAGATCCAAAATCCCACAGGGAACGTCAGTCCCGGGTCCTACAGAGCCAATCACAGAACAGAACCAAAATCCCACAGGGAACGTCAGTCCCAGGTCCTACAGAGCCAATCACAGAACAGAACCAAAATCCCACAGGGAACGTCAGTCCCAGGTCCTACAGAGCCAATCACAGAACAGATCCAAAATCCCACAGGGAACGTCAGTCCCGGGTCCTACAGAGCCAATCACAGAACAGATCCAAAATCCCACAGGGAACGTCAGTCCCGGGTCCTACAGATCCAATCACAGAACAGATCCAAAATCCCACAGGGAACGTCAGTCCCGGGTCCTACAGAGCCAATCACAGAACAGATCCAAAATCCCACAGGGAACGTCAGTCCCAGGTCCTACAGATCCAAAATCCCACAGGGAACGTCAGTCCCAGGTCCTACAGAGCCAATCACAGAACAGATCCAAAATCCCACAGGGAACGTCAGTCCCGGGTCCTACAGAGCCAATCACAGAACAGAACCAAAATCCCACAGGGAACGTCAGTCCCGGGTCCTACAGAGCCAATCACAGAACAGATCCAAAATTCCACAGGGAACGTCAGTCCCGGGTCCTACAGAGCCAATCACAGAACAGATCCAAAATCCCACAGGGAACGTCAGTCCCGGGTCCTACAGAGCCAATCACAGAACAGATCCAAAATCCCACAGGGAACATCAGTCCCGGGTCCTACAGAGCCAATCACAGAACAGATCCAAAATCCCACAGGGAACGTCAGTCCCGGGTCCTACAGATCCAATCACAGAACAGAACTAAAATCCCACAGGGATCGTCAGTCCCGGGTCCTACAGAGCCAATCACAGAACAGATCCAAAATCCCACAGGGAACGTCAGTCCCGGGTCCTACAGATCCAATCACAGAACAGATCCAAAATCCCACAGGGAACGTCAGTCCCGGGTCCTACAGAGCCAATCACAGAACAGATCCAAAATCCCACAGGGAACGTCAGTCCCGGGTCCTACAGATCCAATCACAGAACAGATCCAAAATCCCACAGGGAACGTCAGTCCCGGGTCCTACAGATCCAATCACAGAACAGAACCAAAATCCCACAGGGAACGTCAGTCCCAGGTCCTACTGAGCCAATCACATAACAGATCCAAAATCCCACAGGGAACATCAGTCCCGGGTCCTACAGAGCCAATCACAGAACAGAACCAAAATCCCACAGGGAACGTCAGTCCCGGGTCCTACAGAGCCAATCACAGAACAGATCCAAAATCCCACAGGGAACGTCAGTCCCGGGTCCTACAGAGCCAGTCACAGAACAGATCCAAAATCCCACAGGGAACGTCAGTCCCAGGTCCTACAGAGCCAATCACAGAACAGATCCAAAATCCCACAGGGAACGTCAGTCCCAGGTCCAACAGAGCCAATCACAGAACAGATCCAAAATCCCACAGGGAACGTCAGTCCCGGGTCCTACAGATCCAATCACAGAACCAAAATCCCACAGGGAACGTCAGTCCCGGGTCCTACAGAGCCAATCACAGAACAGATCCAAAATCCCACAGGGAACGTCAGTCCCGGGTCCTACAGATCCAATCACAGAACAGATCCAAAATCCCACAGGGAACGTCAGTCCCGGGTCCTACAGATCCAATCACAGAACAGATCCAAAATCCCACAGGGAACGTCAGTCCCAGGTCCTACAGAGCCAATCACAGAACAGATCCAAAATCCCACAGGGAACGTCAGTCCCGGGTCCTACAGAGCCAATCACAGAACAGATCCCACAGGGAACGTCAGTCCCGGGTCCTACAGAGCCAATCACAGAACAGATCCAAAATCCCACAGGGAACGTCAGTCCCAGGTCCTACAGAGCCAATCAAAGAACAGAACCAAAATCCCACAGGGAACGTCAGTCCCGGGTCCTACAGAGCCAGTCACAGAACAGATCCAAAATCCCACAGGGAACGTCAGTCCCGGGTCCTACAGAGCCAATCACAGAACAGATCCAAAATCCCACAGGGAACATCAGTCCCGGGTCCTACAGAGCAAATCACAGAACAGATCCAAAATCCCACAGGGAACGTCAGTCCCGGGTCCTACAGAGCCAATCACAGAACAGAACCAAAATCCCACAGGGAACGTCAGTCCCGGGTCCTACAGAGCCAATCACAGAACAGATCCCACAGGGAACGTCAGTCCCGGGTCCTACAGAGTCAATCACAAAACAGATCCAAAATCCCACAGGGAACGTCAGTCCCGGGTCCTACAGAACCAATCACAGAACAGATCCAAAATCCCACAGGGAACGTCAGTCCCGGGTCCTACAGAGCCAATCACAGAACAGATCCAAAATCCCACAGGGAACGTCAGTCCCAGGTTCTACAGAGCCAATCACAGAACAGATCCAAAATCCCACAGGGAACGTCAGTCCTGGGTCCTACAGAGCCAATCACAGAACAGATCCAAAATCCCACAGGGAACGTCAGTCCCGGGTCCTACAGAGCCAATCACAGAACAGATCCAAAATCCCACAGGGAACGTCAGTCCCAGGTCCTACAGAACCAATCACAGAACAGATCCAAAATCCCACAGGGAACGTCAGTCCCAGGTCCTACAGAGCCAATCACAGAACAGATCGAAAATCCCACAGGGAACGTCAGTCCCAGGTCCTACAGAACCAATCACAGAACAGATCCAAAATCCCACAGGGAACGTCAGTCCCGGGTCCTACAGAGCCAATCACAGAACAGATCCAAAATCCCACAGGGAACGTCAGTCCCAGGTCCTACAGAACCAATCACAGAACAGATCCAAAATCCCACAGGGAACGTCAGTCCCGGGTCCTACAGAGCCAATCACAGAACAGATCTAAAATCCCACAGGGAACGTCAGTCCCAGGTCCTACAGAGCCAATCACAGAACAGATCCAAAATCCCACAGGGAACGTCAGTCCCGGGTCCTACAGAGCCAATCACAGAACAGATCCAAAATCCCACAGGGAACGTCAGTCCCGGGTCCTACAGAGCCAATCACAGAACAGATCCAAAATCCCACAGGGAACGTCAGTCCCAGGTCCTACAGAGCCAATCACAGAACAGATCCAAAATCCCACAGGGAACGTCAGTCCCGGGTCCTACAGAGCCAATCACAGAACAGATCCAAAATCCCACAGGGAACGTCAGTCCCGGGTCCTACAGAGCCAATCACAGAACAGAACCAAAATCCCACAGGGAACGTCAGTCCCAGGTCCTACAGAGCCAATCACAGAACAGATCCAAAATCCCACAGGGAACGTCAGTCCCGGGTCCTACAGAGCCAATCACAGAACAGATCCAAAATCCCACAGGGAACGTCAGTCCCGGGTCCTACAGATCCAATCACAGAACAGAACCAAAATCCCACAGGGAACGTCAGTCCCGGGTCCTACAGAGCCAATCACAGAACAGATCCAAAATCCCACAGGGAACGTCAGTCCCGGGTCCTACAGAGCCAATCACAGAACAGATCCAAAATCCCACAGGGAACGTCAGTCCCGGGTCCTACAGATCCAATCACAGAACAGAACCAAAATCCCACAGGGAACGTCAGTCCCGGGTCCTACACAGCCAATCACAGAACAGATCCAAAATCCCACAGGGAACGTCAGTCCCAGGTCCTACAGATCCAATCACAGAACAGATCCAAAATCCCACAGGGAACGTCAGTCCCGGGTCCTACAGAGCCAATCACAGAACAGATCCAAAATTCCACAGGGAACGTCAGTCCCGGGTCCTACAGAGCCAATCACAGAACAGATCCAAAATCCCACAGGGAACGTCAGTCCCGGGTCCTACAGAGCCAATCACAGAACAGAACCAAAATCCCACAGGGAACGTCAGTCCCGGGTCCTACAGAGCCAATCACAGAACAGATCCAAAATACCACAGGGAACGTCAGTCCCGGGTCCTACAGAGCCAATCACAGAACAGATCCAAAATCCCACAGGGAACGTCAGTCCCGGGTCCTACAGAGCCAATCACAGAACAGATCCAAAATCCCACAGGGAACGTCAGTCCCGGGTCCTACAGATCCAATCACAGAACAGATCCAAAATCCCACAGGGAACGTCAGTCCCGGGTCCTACAGAACCAATCACAGAACAGATCCAAAATCCCACAGGGAACGTCAGTCCCGGGTCCTACAGAGCCAATCACAGAACAGAACCAAAATCCCACAGGGAACGTTAGTCCCGGGTCCTACAGAGCCAATCACAGAACAGAACCAAAATCCCACAGGGAACGTCAGTCCCGGGTCCTACAGAGCCAATCACAGAACAGAACCAAAATCCCACAGGGAACGTCAGTCCCGGGTCCTACAGAGCCAATCACAGAACAGATCCAAAATCCCACAGGGAACGTCAGTCCCGGGTCCTACAGAGCCAATCACAGAACAGATCCAAAATCCCACAGGGAACGTCAGTCCCGGGTCCTACAGAGCCAATCACAGAACAGATCCCACAGGGAACGTCAGTCCCAGGTCCTACAGAGCCAATCACAGAACAGATCCCACAGAGACCGTCAGTCCCGGGTCCTACAGAGCCAATCACAGAACAGATCCAAAATCCCAGAATCAGCCTGGTGACTGGGAATTACCCCTGCTAAGGGAAGTGAGGAACACATGACATCTAGTTGTATTAGTGGTGTGGGGGGTACTAGTCCTATAATACTCTATAGGGATACAGCCAAATCAGACAAGGAGCAGTTCTGGGGGAAAACTGTAGCAGAAAACAAGGAAACATTAGTTGAAGTTTGAATGCTGATGCAATATCAAAAGCACTGCAAAGACCTCATTTATTCTTATGTTTAAATTTTACATAAATCAATGGGAATTTGGGGTAATGTTCAATATCCCCCCCCCCCATTATTAAACTGGTTTGCCCCATAACCTCAATTAACCCCTTAAATACAGCAGAGTCCACCAGATCTCACACTGGGGATTTGTACCTCCGGAGGGGAACCCTCAGTCATTATATTATATAGATCCCTGAGTAATACAGATCTCACACTGGTGATTTGTACCTCCGGAGGGGAATCCTCAGTCATTATATTATATAGATCCCTGAGTAATACGGTTCTCACACTGGGGATTTGTACCTCCGGAGGGGAATCCTCAGTCATTATATTATATAGATCCCTCAGTAATACAGATCTCACACTGGGGATTTGTACCTCCGGAGGGGAATCCTCAGTCATTATATTATATAGATCCCTGAGTAATACAGATCTCACACTGGGGATTTGTACCTCCGGAGGGGAATCCTCAGTCATTATATTATATAGATCCCTCAGTAATACGGATCTCACACTGGGGATTTGTACCTCCGGAGGGGAACCCTCAGTCATTATATTATATAGATCCCTGAGTAATACAGATCTCACACTGGGGATTTGTACCTCCGGAGGGGAACCCTCAGTCATTATATTATATAGATCCCAGAGTAATACGGATCTCACACTGGGGATTTGTACCTCCGGAGGGGAATCCTCAGTCATTATATTATATAGATCCCTCAGTAATACAGATCTCACACTGGGGATTTGTACCTCCGGAGGGGAATCCTCAGTCATTATATTATATAGATCCCTCAGTAATACAGATCTCACACTGGGGATTTGTACCTCCGGAGGGGAACCCTCAGTCATTATATTATATAGATCCCTGAGTAATACAGATCTCACACTGGGGATTTGTACCTCCGGAGGGGAATCCTCAGTCATTATATTATATAGATCCCTCAGTAATACAGATCTCACACTGGGGATTTGTACCTCCGGAGGGGAACCCTAAGTCATTATATTATATAGATCCCTGAGTAATACAGATCTCACACTGGGGATTTGTACCTCCGGAGGGGAATCCTCAGTCATTATATTACATAGATCCCTCAGTAATACAGATCTCACACTGGGGATTTGTACCTCCGGAGGGGAATCCTCAGTCATTATATTATATAGATCCCTCAGTAATACAGATCTCACACTGGGGATTTGTACCTCCGGAGGGGAATCCTCAGTCATTATATTATATAGATCCCTCAGTAATACAGATCTCACACTGGGGATTTGTACCTCCGGAGGGGAACCCTCAGTCATTATATTATATAGATCCCTCAGTAATACAGATCTCACACTGGGGATTTGTACCTCCGGAGGGGAACCCTCAGTCATTATCTATATATATAAAAGAAGACTTTGTGCCTGCCAAAACACACCCAGGGGTGGTATTAAGGAGGAGTTACTGTTCCCATTGGGTGATTCAATCATGCAGGGAGTTGGCCCGCCCCCACTATGCAGCCCGCCCACCACTATCAAAGTCAGAAAAAAACAATATGGCCGCCACTTGCTCCTACACCACAGACAAACACACATGCCCCACTCACACAGCACCACACACACACACACATGCCCCACTCACACACAGACCACCACACACATGCCCCACTCACACAGCACCACACAAACACACACACATGCCCCACTCACACAGCACCACACACACACACACATGCCCCACTCACACAGCACCAAGCAGACATGCCCCCACTCACACACACAGCACCACATACACACATAAAGCCAGAAATACATATGGCTGCCACACACACACAGTCACTCACCCTGACTCCCAGAGGCCTCAGCAGGACCTGTAGTGCAGCACCAGAGGAACAAAATTGCACTCAAAGGGTTAAGGTAGGTCCTCATTGCTCAATTATTTCTTCACTGTCATCATTTGCCATGCAAGACACAGGACAGACAGCCATCAGATTCACACTTAACCCACTGACTGCCACAGGGTTGTGTATCAAGTTTTACCCCTCAGGGAGTGTGTTCAAACTCCTCACACTGTAAACTTGCACTTCTCTCCCACTTCTCCTCCTTCCCCAGCCTATTACTAACACTTTTCCATATTTATGTTAAGCCCCGCCCCCTACTCGCGATTAAGCCCCACCCCTTTTAACCCAGATTGCCCCATTGCTCTCTCCACATCAGCACCACATCAGGGACTCCACAAGTAAAAAATCCCAGGTATAACACACACATGCCTCACTCACACAGCACCAAACACCCATACACACACACAAAGCCAGAAAGAAAGATGGCTGACACACAGTCACTCACCTTGACTCCCAGTGGCCTCAGCAGGACCTGTAGTAAAGCCACTGAACGGTGCTGCATCAGCAGGGGAACAAAATGGCACTCAAAGGGTTAAGGTAGGCCCTCATTGCTGAATTACTTCTTCACTGTCACCATTTGCCATGCAAGACACAGGACAGACAGCCATCAGATTCACACTTAACCCACTGACTGCCACAGGGTTCTGTATCAAGTTTTACCCCTCATGGAGTGTGTTCAAACCCCTCACACTGTAAACTTGCATTCCCCTCCCACTTCTCCTCCTTCCCCAGCCTATTACTAACACTTTTTCACATTTATGTTAAGCCCCGCCCCCTACTCGCGATTAAGCCCCACCTACTTTTAACCCAGATTGCCCCATTTGTCTCTCCACATCAGCACCACATCAGTCCCCTCTAGGGACTTCACAAGTCAGTGTTCCCAGGTATGAACACACTTCCCACTGCTATTTAACTCTGACATGCCTCTCTATACCTTAACCCTTTGAGTGCCAGAGGGGTACACAACTCATGAGCACATGTGTTTCTGCTCATATATGTTGCGTGTCTGTGTGTGTACATCTCTGTTACATGTGTGTGTCCATGTGTGCATCTCCAGTGTGTCTGTGTGTGTACATGTCTTTTGCATGTTTCTGCCGCTCACTGTGTGTAGGTGCATACCTCCCAACATTTCACAGGGCCAAAGAGGGTAATATTATTGGGGGTGTGGCTGGTGGGCGGGGCATTAGTAAGAATTTTTAGGTTATTTCATGACCTATTACTGGCTATTTATGTAACTGAATAAATGATTTAGTTCAAGACCAAAGTATTTTATTTGCACAGACTAATGTATAAACACATATACTGAAGTTTATTGCTTTATTGCTGTAGAGCAAAGTAATACACACCACACCAAAAACCACACACCACACCAAAACCTAATTTTGCTGCCCATTTCGCTCCACCCCTTGTGTCCCACCCCTTTATACCCCGCCTACTTATACCCAACCTCTTTTCATGATTGTCCTCTCTCTGCCCCCTGAGCCACTCTGCCCCTGTTCTGGAGATGCCTGTAAGAGATGCCCCCCACCAGCTCCAACTTGCCCCTTATCAGCTTCACTTTGGCCCACCAGCTCCAACTTGCCCCCATCAACTCCAACTTGCCCCCATCAACTCCAACTTGCCCCCATCAACTCCAACTTGCCCCCATCAACTCCAACTTGCCCCCATCAACTCCAACTTGCCCCCATCAACTCCAACTTGCCCCCATCAACTCCAACTTGCCCCCATCAACTCCAACTTGCCCCCATCAACTCCAACTTGCCCCCATCAACTCCAACTTGCCCCCATCAACTCCAACTTGCCCCCATCAACTCCAACTTGCCCCCATCAGCTCCAACTTGCCCCCATCAGCTCCAACTTGCCCCCATCAGCTCCAACTTGCCCCCATCAGCTCCAACTTGCCCCCATCAGCTCCAACTTGCCCCCATCAGCTCCAACTTGCCCCCATCAGCTCCAACTTGCCCCCATCAGCTCCAACTTGCCCCCATCAGCTCCAACTTGCCCCCATCAGCTCCAACTTGCCCCCATCAGCTCCAACTTGCCCCCATCAGCTCCAACTTGCCCCCATCAGCTCCAACTTGCCCCCATCAGCTCCAACTTGCCCCCATCAGCTCCAACTTGCCCCCATCAGCTCCAACTTGCCCCCATCAGCTCCAACTTGCCCCCATCAGCTCCAACTTGCCCCCATCAGCTCCAACTTGCCCCCATCAGCTCCAACTTGCCCCCATCAGCTCCAACTTGCCCCCATCAACTCCAACTTGCCCCCATCAACTCCAACTTGCCCCCATCAACTCCAACGTGCCCCCACCAGCTCCATTTTGCACCCTCAGCTTCACTTTACCCCCTCAGCTCCAACTTACCCCCCTCAGCTCCACTTTGCCCCCCATCAACTCCAACTTGCCCCCATCAACTCCAACTTGCCCCCATCAACTCCAACTTGCCCCCATCAACTCCAACTTGCCCCCATCAACTCCAACTTGCCCCCATCAGCTCCAACTTGCCCCCATCAGCTCCAACTTGCCCCCATCAGCTCCAACTTGCCCCCATCAGCTCCAACTTGCCCCCATCAGCTCCAACTTGCCCCCATCAGCTCCAACTTGCCCCCATCAGCTCCAACTTGCCCCCATCAACTCCAACTTGCCCCCATCAACTCCAACTTGCCCCCATCAACTCCAACTTGCCCCCATCAACTCCAACTTGCCCCCATCAACTCCAACGTGCCCCCACCAGCTCCATTTTGCACCCTCAGCTTCACTTTACCCCCTCAGCTCCAACTTACCCCCCTCAGCTCCACTTTGCCCCCCATCAACTCCAACTTGCCCCCATCAACTCCAACTTGCCCCCATCAACTCCAACTTGCCCCCATCAACTCCAACTTGCCCCCATCAACTCCAACTTGCCCCCATCAACTCCAACTTGCCCCCATCAACTCCAACTTGCCCCCATCAACTCCAACTTGCCCCCATCAACTCCAACTTGCCCCCATCAACTCCAACTTGCCCCCATCAACTCCAACTTGCCCCCATCAACTCCAACTTGCCCCCATCAACTCCAACTTGCCCCCATCAACTCCAACTTGCCCCCATCAACTCCAACTTGCCCCCATCAACTCCAACTTGCCCCCATCAACTCCAACTTGCCCCCATCAACTCCAACTTGCCCCCATCAACTCCAACTTGCCCCCATCAACTCCAACTTGCCCCCATCAGCTCCAACTTGCCCCCATCAGCTCCAACTTGCCCCCATCAGCTCCAACTTGCCCCCATCAGCTCCAACTTGCCCCCATCAGCTCCAACTTGCCCCCATCAGCTCCAACTTGCCCCCATCAACTCCAACGTGCCCCCACCAGCTCCATTTTGCACCCTCAGCTTCACTTTACCCCCTCAGCTCCAACTTACCCCCATCAGCTCCACTTTGCCCCCCATCAACTCCAACTTGCCCCCCATCAACTCCAACTTGCCCCCATCAACTCCAACTTGCCCCCATCAACTCCAACTTGCCCCCATCAACTCCAACTTGCCCCCATCAACTCCAACTTGCCCCCATCAACTCCAACTTGCCCCCATCAACTCCAACTTGCCCCCATCAGCTCCAACTCAACTTGCCCCCATCAGCTCCAACTTGCCCCCATCAGCTCCAACTTGCCCCCATCAGCTCCAACTTGCCCCCATCAGCTCCAACTTGCCCCCATCAACTCCAACTTGCCCCCATCAACTCCAACGTGCCCCCACCAGCTCCATTTTGCACCCTCAGCTTCACTTTACCCCCTCAGCTCCAACTTACCCCCATCAGCTCCACTTTGCCCCCCATCCGCTCCAACTTGCCCCCATCCGCTCCAACTTGCCCCCATCCGCTCCAACTTGCCCCCATCCGCTCCAACTTGCCCCCATCCGCTCCAACTTGCCCCCATCCGCTCCAACTTGCCCCCATCCGCTCCAACTTGCCCCCATCCGCTCCAACTTGCCCCCATCCGCTCCAACTTGCCCCCACCAGCTCCACTATGCCCTCTCAGCTCCAACTTTCCACTATCAGCTCCACTATGCCCCCAGCAGCTCCAACTTGCCCCCATCCGCTCCAACTTGCCCCCCCATCCGCTCCAACTTGCCCCACCAGCTCCACTTTGCCCCCCCTCAGCTCCACTTTGCCCCCCCTCAGCTCCACTTTGCCCCCCCTCAGCTCCACTTTGCCCCCCCTCAGCTCCACTTTGCCCCCCCTCAGCTCCACTTTGACCCTCATCAGCTCCACTTTGACCCTCATCAGCTCCAACTTGCCCCCACCAGCTCCACTATGCCCCCTCAGCTCCAGCTTTCCCCTAACAGCTCCAACTTGCCCCCATCATCTCCACTTTGCCCCACATCTGCTCCAACTTGCCCCCTCAGCTCCACTATGCCCCCTCAGCTCCAACTTGCCCCCCATCACATACCTGTATCTCCCGCGCAGTCTTCTCTTCAGTAATGCAGAGCGTGGCGGGAGATCATGACTCCCAGCGCGCTCTGCATTACTAAAGATCCAACCCAATGATGGAGCGCTGTAGCAACGAAGACCTGATTGTGTTGTGGTTCCCGGCGTGGTGTGTGGGCGCAGCTCTTCTCCGCTGCATGCCCGCGCCCCCAGTACGTGTGCGCCCTAGGCCGACGCCTACCTCGCCTATAGGTGGAGCCGGCCCTGCACACAGTCTGACCTCCTAAAAAGAGGGACAGAGGGATCCGGCCCTCAAAGAGGGACTGTCCCTCCTAAAGAGGGACACTTGGGATGTATGGTATGTGTCTGCCTGTATGCTGCATATGTCTGTGTTTATCAGTGTGTCTGCATTTCAAACACGTGCGCCCAATGGTCATAACATGACGGGCAACGCCGTCCCATGTTGCTAGTATTATATAGATCCCTGAGTAATACGGATCTCACACTGGGGATTTGTACCTCCGGAGGGGAACCCTCAGTCATTATATTATATAGATCCCTGAGTAATACAGATCTCACACTGGGGATTTGTACCTCCGGAGGGGAATCCTCAGTCATTATATTATATAGATCCCTGAGTAATACAGATCTCACACTGGGGATTTGTACCTCCGGAGGGGAACCCTCAGTCATTATATTATATAGATCCCTCAGTAATACAGATCTCACACTGGGGATTTGTACCTCCGGAGGGGAACCCTCAGTCATTATATTATATAGATCCCTCAGTAATACAGATCTCACACTGGGGATTTGTACCTCCGGAGGGGAACCCTCAGTCATTATATTATATAGATCCCTCAGTAATACAGATCTCACACTGGGGATTTGTACCTCCGGAGGGGAATCCTCAGTCATTATATTATATAGATCCCTCAGTAATACAGATCTCACACTGGGGATTTGTACCTCCGGAGGAGAATCCTCAGTCATTATATTATATAGATCCCTGAGTAATACAGATCTCACACTGGGGATTTGTACCTCCGGAGGGGAACCCTCAGTCATTATATTATATAGATCCCTCAGTAATACGGATCTCACACTGGGGATTTGTACCTCCGCAGGGGAACCCTCAGTCATTATATTATATAGATCCCTCAGTAATACAGATCTCACACTGGGGATTTGTACCTCCGGAGGGGAACCCTCAGTCATTATATTATATAGATCCCTGAGTAATACAGATCTCACACTGGGGATTTGTACCTCCGGAGGGGAATCCTCAGTCATTATATTATATAGATCCCTCAGTAATACAGATCTCACACTGGGGATTTGTACCTCCGGAGGGGAACCCTCAGTCATTATATTATATAGATCCCTCAGTAATACAGATCTCACACTGGGGATTTGTACCTCCGGAGGGGAACCCTCAGTCATTATATTATATAGATCCCTCAGTAATACAGATCTCACACTGGGGATTTGTACCTCCGGAGGGGAACCCTCAGTCATTATATTATATAGATCCCTCAGTAATACAGATCTCACACTGGGGATTTGTACCTCCGGAGGGGAGTCCTCAGTCATTATATTATATAGATCCCTGAGTAATACAGATCTCACACTGAGGATTTGTACCTCCGGAGGGGAATCCTCAGTCATTATATTATATAGATCCCTCAGTAATACAGATCTCACACTGGGGATTTGTACCTCTGGAGGGGAATCCTCAGTCATTATATTATATAGATCCCTCAGTAATACAGATCTCACACTGGGGATTTGTACCTCCGGAGGGGAACCCTCAGTCATTATATTATATAGATCCCTGAGTAATACAGATCTCACACTGGGGATTTGTACCTCCGGAGGGGAACCCTCAGTCATTATATTATATAGATCGCTGAGTAATACAGATCTCACACTGGGGATTTGTACCTCCGGAGGGGAGTCCTCAGTCATTATATTATATAGATCCCTCAGTAATACAGATCTCACACTGGGGATTTGTACCTCCGGAGGGGAATCCTCAGTCATTATATTATATAGATCCCTGAGTAATACAGATCTCACACTGGGGATTTGTACCTCCGGAGGGGAATCCTCAGTCATTATATTACATAGATCCCTGAGTAATACAGATATCACACTGGGGATTTGTACCTCCGGAGGGGAACCCTCAGTCATTATATTATATAGATCCCTGAGTAATACAGATATCACACTGGGGATTTGTACCTCCGGAGGGGAACCCTCAGTCATTATATTATATAGATCCCTCAGTAATACAGATATCACACTGGGGATTTGTACCTCCGGAGGGGAACCCTCAGTCATTATATTATATAGATCCCTCAGTAATACAGATCTCACACTGGGGATTTGTACCTCCGGAGGGGAATCCTCAGTCATTATATTACATAGATCCCTGAGTAATACAGATCTCACACTGGGGATTTGTACCTCCGGAGGGGAATCCTCAGTCATTATATTACATAGATCCCTGAGTAATACAGATCTCACACTGGGGATTTGTACCTCCGGAGGGGAACCCTCAGTCATTATATTATATAGATCCCTCAGTAATACAGATCTCACACTGGGGATTTGTACCTCCGGAGGGGAACCCTCAGTCATTATATTATATAGATCCCTGAGTAATACAGATCTCACACTGGGGATTTGTACCTCCGGAGGGGAACCCTCAGTCATTATATTATATAGATCCCTCAGTAATACAGATCTCACACTGGGGATTTGTACCTCCGGAGGGGAACCCTCAGTCATTATATTATATAGATCCCTGAGTAATACGGATCTCACACTGGGGATTTGTACCTCCGGAGGGGAACCCTCAGTCATTATATTATATAGATCCCTCAGTAATACAGATCTCACACTGGGGATTTGTACCTCCGGAGGGGAACCCTCAGTCATTATATTATATAGATCCCTGAGTAATACGGATCTCACACTGGGGATTTGTACCTCCGGAGGGGAATCCTCAGTCATTATATTATATAGATCCCTGAGTAATACAGATCTCACACTGGGGATTTGTACCTCCGGAGGGGAACCCTCAGTCATTATATTATATAGATCCCTGAGTAATACAGATCTCACACTGGGGATTTGTACCTCCGGAGGGGAATCCTCAGTCATTATATTATATAGATCCCTCAGTAATACAGATCTCACACTGGGGATTTGTACCTCCGGAGGGGAACCCTCAGTCATTATATTATATAGATCCCTCAGTAATACAGATCTCACACTGGGGATTTGTACCTCCGGAGGGGAATCCTCAGTCATTATATTATATAGATCCCTGAGTAATACAGATCTCACACTGGGGATTTGTACCTCCGGAGGGGAACCCTCAGTCATTATATTATATAGATCCCTGAGTAATACAGATCTCACACTGGGGATTTGTACCTCCGGAGGGGAATCCTCAGTCATTATATTATATAGATCCCTGAGTAATACAGATCTCACACTGGGGATTTGTACCTCCGGAGGGGAGTCCTCAGTCATTATATTATATAGATCCCTGAGTAATACGGATCTCACACTGGGGATTTGTACCTCCGGAGGGGAACCCTCAGTCATTATATTATATAGATCCCTGAGTAATACAGATCTCACACTGGGGATTTGTACCTCCGGAGGGGAATCCTCAGTCATTATATTATATAGATCCCTCAGTAATACAGATCTCACACTGGGGATTTGTACCTCCGGAGGGGAATCCTCAGTCATTATATTATATAGATCCCTCAGTAATACAGATCTCACACTGGGGATTTGTACCTCCGGAGGGGAACCCTCAGTCATTATATTATATAGATCCCTCAGTAATACAGATCTCACACTGGGGATTTGTACCTCCGGAGGGGAATCCTCAGTCATTATATTATATAGATCCCTGAGTAATACAGATCTCACACTGGGGATTTGTACCTCCGGAGGGGAACCCTCAGTCATTATATTATATAGATCCCTGAGTAATACGGATCTCACACTGGGGATTTGTACCTCCGGAGGGGAACCCTCAGTCATTATATTATATAGATCCCTGAGTAATACGGATCTCACACTGGGGATTTGTACCTCCGGAGGGGAACCCTCAGTCATTATATTATATAGATCCCTGAGTAATACGGATCTCACACTGGGGATTTGTACCTCCGGAGGGGAATCCTCAGTCATTATATTATATAGATCCCTGAGTAATACAGATCTCACACTGGGGATTTGTACCTCCGGAGGGGAATCCTCAGTCATTATATTATATAGATCCCTGAGTAATACAGATCTCACACTGGGGATTTGTACCTCCGGAGGGGAACCCTCAGTCATTATATTATATACATCCCTCAGTAATACGGATCTCACACTGGGGATTTGTACCTCCGGAGGGGAACCCTCAGTCATTATATTATATAGATCCCTGAGTAATACGGATCTCACACTGGGGATTTGTACCTCCGGAGGGGAACCCTCAGTCATTATATTATATAGATCCCTGAGTAATACGGATCTCACACTGGGGATTTGTACCTCCGGAGGGGAACCCACAGTCATTATATTATATAGATCCCTGAGTAATACGGATCTCACACTGGGGATTTGTACCTCCGGAGGGGAATCCTCAGTCATTATATTATATAGATCCCTGAGTAATACAGATCTCACACTGGGGATTTGTACCTCCGGAGGGGAATCCTCAGTCATTATATTATATAGATCCCTGAGTAATACAGATCTCACACTGAGGATTTGTACCTCCGGAGGGGAACCCTCAGTCATTATATTATATAGATCCCTGAGTAATACGGATCTCACACTGGGGATTTGTACCTCCGGAGGGGAATCTTCAGTCATTATATTATATAGATCCCTGAGTAATACAGATCTCACACTGGGGATTTGTACCTCCGGAGGGGAACCCTCAGTCATCCTAACACTCCTCATGTAAGTGGACCCCAGCTGTAGCAGACTACACCTCCTTTCATCTCCGAATGGCCAGTGATTGACCACCCCTAATGTGAGGTCACAGCCATTCCTAGTCCATAATATGGACTTCTCTACACCACATTACACTCACCATCATCCTCATCGGCCACTTTCTCCTTCCCACCTTCATGGTCACCGATGGGGCGTCCAGCCATCTGGGACAGTTCTTTAATTACATCCTCCTGGGTGAGCTTGAGATCAATGGCTAGGAAGGCATCCTCTAGAGCCTGGGCAGGAGGAGGAGGAGAGTGGTCAGTCTAGTAAGACCAGGAGGTGTAATTCTGATAGAACGTGTTATACACCATTATCAGGGGGAAGACAGACATAAAACTACCTGGGGGACTGGAGAACCTTTTAAATCCTTGCTTTTATCCATAGCATCATCTTTTGACTCTTAATTGTGTTATCTATATATATATATATATATATATATATATATATATATATATATATATATATATATATATATATATCTATATATATTACAATGCGTTAGCGCTGTGAGCCATTTTCCCCTCTTTGTTTTGTTTTCGCACATCTCTTTGCTCATTCTAGCTGCTTGTTCTATTAAAAATCACTAAAACACTAAAAGGTTTAGTTTGCACCATTTCCCTCTTATGTAGAGGCCTTTAAAGGCCTGGTCTGTGTGCGCACACACCTTGTCTGGTTGTAATCAGGATTCCTCATGGTGAATGTGGAGATGGGACATTTGGGCCTACAAGGAGGGCGGGTGGATCCATAGTCCTCTTGGGCCAGTATCCACTCACTGCAGACTAGTAAAGCTTAATATCAGGTAAGTCCTTTACACCTTTTTTGAATGCTTTTTTTTATGTACTATATTACAGGGTCCCTCCAATACGTTCATTTAAAACAACTCATCAGGGATTTAATCTAGATAGGGCATTACAGGTGCATTAGATTAGTACTTGACAGATATTGGGGTATTTCAACAGGTTTGGCAAGTGTAAACCTTTTTTGGCCCAAATATGGAACAAAATCCTCATTTATTTACATTTGTATTATAAATGCTCAATTCAGGGCACACATTTGCACATTTTGTATGGAGGGTGGTGGGTCTGTTTTTGGTCTCAAGTAAAACTCCTGAAGTTACTCCTACAACACAGAATAGCAAGGAATGAGCTTTGCACAGGTCCCTGCCAGCGCAGACTACAGAGGAGGGGACACACGGGCTGCTTGCACCAGATAACATGTATAAATATGGATGCAGGAGAATTACACATCCCTACTGACCTCAAGAAAAACACATTTCAACTTTTCTGCCACTTTTTCCAGCATTGTGACGCAACACAGACTGACAATACAGCAATAAACCAATGTGAGGGTCACACAAATTAAGAGGCAAGAATTGCTTAAAGCGGTTACAAAATACAGTATTTTTTTTCAAGATGGTCTGAGACAGTTTTTGCTTCATCCACGCCATAAAATGGTTTTGTGAACATGATGCAAATAAGGTTTTTTATGCACAAACATCTTTTTACATACATGCAGCCAATTCATACGTGAAAATAGTGACCTGCCACTTAAGTGTCACCCTATAGTGATCCAAGGGACCATGAACACTTCGCTGTCATTGGTATGCTGTGGTCCTAGGATAGACTGCCCCATAAACACGTCATTGGTATGCTGTGGTCCTAGGATAGACTGCCCCATAAACACGTCATTGGTATGCTGTGGTCCTAGGATAGACTTCCCCATAAACACGTCATTGGTATGCTGTGGTCCTAGGATAGACTGCCCCATAAACACGTCATTGGTATGCTGTGGTCCTAGGATAGACTGCCCCATAAACACGTCATTGGTATGCTGTGGTCCTAGGATAGACTGCCCCATAAACACGTCATTGGTATGCTGTGGTCCTAGGATAGACTGCCCCATAAATACATCATTAGTATGCTGTGGTCCTAGGATAGACTGCCCCATAAACACGTCATTGGTATGCTGTGATCCTAGGACAGACTGACCCATAAACACGTCATTGGTATGCTGTGGTCCTAGGACAGACTGCCCCATAAACACGTCATTGGTATGCTGTGGTCCTAGGATAGACTGCCCCATAAACACGTCATTGGTATGTTGTGGTGCTAGGACAGACTGCCCCATAAACACGTCATTGGTATGCTGTGGTCCTAGGATAGACTGCCCCATAAACACGTCATTGGTATGCTGTGGTCCTAGGATAGACTGCCCCATAAACACGTCATTGGTATGCTGTGGTCCTAGGATAGACTGCCCCATAAACACGTCATTGGTATGTTGTGGTGCTAGGACAGACTGCCCCATAAACACGTCATTGGTATGCTGTGGTCCTAGGATAGACTGCCCCATAAACACGTCATTGGTATGCTGTGGTCCTAGGATAGACTGCCCCATAAACACGTCATTGGTATGCTGTGGTCCTAGGATAGACTGCCCCATAAACACGTCATTGGTATGCTGTGGTCCTAGGACAGACTGCCCCATAAACACGTCATTGGTATGCTGTGGTCCTAGGACAGACTGACCCATAAACACGTCATTGGTATGCTGTGCTTCTAGGATAGACTGCCCCATAAACACGTCATTGGTATGCTGTGGTCCTAGGATAGACTGCCCCATAAACACGTCATTGGTATGCTGTGGTCCTAGGACAGACTGCCCCATAAACACGTCATTGGTATGCTGTGGTCCTAGGATAGACTGCCCCATAAACACGTCATTGGTATGCTGTGGTCCTAGGACAGACTGCCCCATAAACACGTCATTGGTATGCTGTGGTCCTAGGACAGACTGCCCCATAAACAAGTCATTGGTATGCTGTGGTCCTAGCACAGACTGCCCCATAAATACGTCATTGGTATGTTGTGGTCCTAGGACAGACTGCCCCATAAACACGTCATTGGTACGCTGTGGTCCTAGGACAGACTGCCCCATAAACACGTCATTGGTATGCTGTGGTCCTAGGACAGACTGACACATAAACACGTCATTGGTATGCTGTGGTCCTAGGACAGACTGACCCCATAACAAGTCATTGGTATGCTGTGGTCCTAGGATAGACTGACCCATAAACAAGTCATTGGTATGCTGTGGTCCTAGGATAGACTGACCCATAAACACGTCATTGGTATGCTGTGGTCCTAGGATAGACTGCCCCATAAACACGTCATTGGTATGTTGTGGTCCTAGGACAGACTGCCCCATAAACACGTCATTGGTATGCTGTGGTCCTAGGACAGACTGACACATAAACACGTCATTGGTATGCTGTGGTCCTAGGATAGACTGACCCATAAACACGTCATTGGTATGCTGTGGTCATAGGACAGACTGACCCATAAACACGTCATTGGTATGCTGTGGTCCTAGCACAGACTGCCCCATAAACACGTCATTGGTATGCTGTGGTCCTAGGACAGACTGCCCCATAAACACGTCATTGGTATGCTGTGGTCCTAGGACAGACTGACCCCATAACAAGTCATTGGTATGCTGTGCTTCTAGGATAGACTGACCCATAAACACGTCATTGGTATGCTGTGGTCCTAGGACAGACTGCCCCATAAACACGTCATTGGTATGCTGTGCTTCTAGGAGAGACTGCCCCATAAACACGTCATTGGTATGCTGTGGTCCTAGGACAGACTGACCCCATAACACGTCATTGGTATGCTGTGGTCCTAGGACAGACTGCCCCATAAACACGTCATTGGTATGCTGTGGTCCTAGGATAGACTGACCCATAAACACGTCATTGGTATGTTGTGGTCCTAGGACAGACTGCCCCATAAACACGTCATTGGTATGTTGTGGTCCTAGGACAGACTGCCCCATAAACACGTCATTGGTATGCTGTGGTCCTAGGACAGACTGACACATAAACACGTCATTGGTATGCTGTGGTCCTAGGATAGACTGACCCCATAACAAGTCATTGGTATGTTGTGGTCCTAGGACAGACTGCCCCATAAACACGTCATTGGTATGCTGTGGTCCTAGGACAGACTGCCCCATAAACACGTCATTGGTATGCTGTGCTTCTAGGATAGACTGCCCCATAAACATGTCATTGGTATGCTGTGGTCCTAGGATAGACTGCCCCATAAACACGTCATTGGTATGCTGTGGTCCTAGCACAGACTGCCCCATAAACACGTCATTGGTATGTTGTGGTCCTAGGACAGACTGCCCCATAAACACGTCATTGGTACGCTGTGGTCCTAGGACAGACTGACACATAAACACGTCATTGGTATGCTGTGGTCCTAGGACAGACTGACCCATAAACACGTCACTGGTATGTTGTGGTCCTAGGACAGACTGCCCCATAAACACGTCATTGGTATGCTGTGGTCCTAGGACAGACTGACACATAAACACGTCATTGGTATGTTGTGGTCCTAGGACAGACTGCCCCATAAACACGTCATTGGTATGCTGTGGTCCTAGGACAGACTGACACATAAACACGTCATTGGTACGCTGTGGTCCTAGGACAGACTGACCCCATAACAAGTCATTGGTATGCTGTGGTCCTAGGATAGACTGCCCCATAAACACGTCATTGGTATGCTGTGGTCCTAGGATAGACTGACCCATAAACACGTCATTGGTATGCTGTGGTCCTAGGACAGACTGTCCCATAAACACGTCATTGGTATGTTGTGGTCCTAGGACAGACTGCCCCATAAACACGTCATTGGTATGCTGTGGTCCTAGGACAGACTGACACATAAACACGTCATTGGTATGCTGTGGTCCTAGGATAGACTGACCCCATAACACGTCATTGGTATGCTGTGGTCCTAGGACAGACTGACCCATAAACAAGTCATTGGTATGTTGTGGTCCTAGGACAGACTGCCCCCATAAACACGTCATTGGTATGCTGTGGTCCTAGGACAGACTGCCCCATAAACACGTCATTGGTATGCTATGGTACTAGGACAGACTGCCCCATAAACACGTCATTGGTATGCTGTGGTCCTAGGATAGACTGCCCCATAAACACGTCATTGGTATGCTGTGGTCCTAGGACAGACTGCCCCATAAACACGTCATTGGTATGTTGTGGTCCTAGGACAGACTGCCCCATAAACACGTCATTGGTATGCTGTGCTTCTAGGACAGACTGCCCCATAAACACGTCATTGGTATGCTGTGGTCCTAGGACAGACTGCCCCATAAACACGTCATTGGTATGCTGTGGTCCTAGGATAGACTGCCCCATAAACACGTCATTGGTACGCTGTGCTTCTAGGACAGACTGACCCATAAACACGTCACTGGTATGCTGTGGTCCTAGGACAGACTGCCCCATAAACACGTCATTGGTATGCTGTGGTCCTAGGACAGACTGCCCCATAAACACGTCATTGCTATGCTGTGGTCCTAGGATAGACTGCCCCATAAACACGTCATTGGTACGCTGTGGTCCTAGGACAGACTGCCCCATAAACACGTCATTGGTACGCTGTGGTCCTAGGATAGACTGCCCCATAAACACGTCATTGGTACGCTGTGGTCCTAGGACAGACTGACCCATAAACACGTCATTGGTATGCTGTGGTCCTAGGACAGACTGCCCCATAAACACGTCATTGGTATGCTGTGGTCCTAGGACAGACTGCCCCATAAACACGTCATTGGTATGCTGTGGTCCTAGGACAGACTGCCCCATAAACACGTCATTGGTATGCTGTGGTCCTAGGACAGACTGACCCATAAACACATCATTGGTATGCTGTGGTCCTAGGATAGACTGCCCCATAAACACGTCATTGGTATGCTGTGGTCCTAGGACAGACTGACCCATAAACACGTCATTGGTATGCTGTGGTCCTAGGACACACTGACCCATAAACACGTCATTGGTATGCTGTGGTCCTAGGACACACTGACCCATAAACACGTCATTGGTATGCTGTGGTCCTAGGACAGACTGCCCCATAAACACATCATTGGTATGCTGTGCTTCTAGGATAGACTGCCCCATAAACACGTCATTGGTATGCTGTGCTTCTAGGATAGACTGCCCCATAAACACATCATTGGTATGCTGTGCTTCTAGGATAGACTGCCCCATAAACACGTCATTGGTATGCTGTGGTCCTAGGACAGACTGCCCCATAAACACGTCATTGGTATGCTGTGCTTCCAGGATAGACTGCCCCATAAACATGTCATTGGTATGCTGTGCTTCCAGGATAGACTGCCCCATAAACACGTCATTGGTATGCTGTGGTCCTAGGACAGACTAACCCATAAACACGTCATTGGTATGCTGTGGTCCTAGGACAGACTGACCCATAAACACGTCATTGGTATGCTGTGGTCCTAGGACAGACTGCCCCATAAACACGTCATTGGTATGCTGTGGTCCTAGGACAGACTGCCCCATAAACACGTCATTGGTATGCTGTGGTCCTAGGACAGACTGCCCCATAAACACGTCATTGGTATGCTGTGGTCCTAGGACAGACTGCCCCATAAACACGTCATTGGTATGCTGTGGTCCTAGGAAAGACTGACCCATAAACACGTCACTGCCATTAGAGCTGTGGTCCTAGGACAGACTGACCCAGAAACACGTCACTGCCATTAGCATTGTGAAAGTAGCATGGACTGAACTATGAACAAGTAATTGGAATTAGTACACTGTGGTCCCAAGATGGCTGCAGTCCAGTGCGGACACCCAGATCACTTCACAGCTATAAAAAGAACAGGAGGAACTTACCTTCTGCAGCTTTCCTTCTCTGTACGCTTTCTGCTCCTTTATTACGTCAGGTAGGTACTTGGCACAGTATAGAGCCACCTCTTCCCCTGAAAGAAGACTCAGATTAGCCAGTCACTTCATCACATGACAAACAAGAAAAGTCTACCGCTCTTTGACAACCCGTACCACAGGCATGTATGGAGGTGGTCACACTAACCAATAACCCGCTGTACCACTGAATACAGCCGGTGGTCCAGCAGTGCTGCCATACAGAAACAACACTCCTGGACTGCAGGTGAAGACCAATACACTGGGTAGTATACAGAACATAAAGTGCAGCAATCCTTGGACAAGCCAATAGCACACCAGGAAGACACATTCAGCAGATTCAAAATTAGTTCTGTTTAGTAAATCTGGACCTATGGGAGCTCATTTTGTAAATAGCTCAGAGCTGCTCTGCAGAGCCATTCAGAGGGTCCGAAAACCACCCCCCTCAACTGGGCACAAACGTTCCTGGTTGTGCAACATCCATAGAGCCACTATGTCAGACTTCCAAGTGTATGGAGGCAGCACAGATCAAGGCATCAGACCTGCAGAACAGCCTCCATAGAGTAACCGAGTCTGGCCTCCAAGTTTGCACCTCAGCCTCCACAGAGTCACATTGTCTGGCCTCCGAGTCTGCATGAGGGAGTCAGTATTAGAACTCAGTCTCCACAGAGCCACCATGTCAGACTTACAAGTGTGTGGGGACAGACTGGTGTAGAAAGACCTGAGACATCCATCCTGCAGTTCAGTCTCCACCAGACAGAAGCATGGGATACAGCTGTAATACTCCTCACCCCAAGTCATCTTGAATATACTTGTAAAACTCCTCCCTGGACACCCCCCCCCCCCACAGAGCAATGTGTAAAATATAGCAACCAATGTGTAGGATCCAGCAGTAATACTTCTCCCTGGACATGCCCCCCCCAAACAACATGTGGAAAAAGTCAGCAGATTTCCTGCCCCCAACCACAAATATGTAATATCCAACTGTAATCCCACCCGCACCAACCAGAACTGCCTTCTACCTGCCCCCACAGACCAACATGCAGGATACAGCTGAAATACCGAACACCCCACACAACACAGTGGGAGGAATAAGAGGAGACACAGATATAAACACCTAGATCTACAGGGGAAGAGGAGACAGATATAAACACCTAGATCTACAGGGGAAGAGGAGACAGATATATACACCTAGATCTACAGGGGAACAGGAGAGACAGATATATACACCTAGATCTACAGGGGAAGAGGAGACACAGATATATACACCTAGATCTACAGGGGAAGAGGAGAGACAGATATATACACCTAGATCTACAGGGGAAGAGGAGAGACAGATATAAACACCTAGATCTACAGGGGAAGAGGAGACAGATATATACACCTAGATCTACAGGGGAAGAGAGACACAGATATATACACCTAGATCTACAGGGGAAGAGGAGACACAGATATAACACCTAGATCTACAGGGGAAGAGGAGACAGATATATACACCTAGATCTACAGGGGAAGAGGAGACAGATATATACACCTAGATCTACAGGGGAAGAGGAGAACAGATATATACACCTAGATCTACAGGGAAGAGGAGACAGATATATACACCTAGATCTACAGGGGCAGAGGAGACAGATATATACACCTAGATCTACAGGGGAAGAGGAGACACAGATATATACACCTAGATCTACAGGGGAAGAGGAGACAGTTATATACACCTAGATCTACAGGGGAAGAGGAGACAGATATATACACCTAGATCTACAGGGGAAGAGGAGACACAGATATATACACCTAGATCTACAGGGGAAGAGGAGACAGATATATACACCTAGATCTACAGGGGAAGAGGAGACAGATATATACACCTAGATCTACAGGGGAAGAGGAGACAGATATAAACACCTAGATCTACAGGGGAAGAGGAGACAGATATAAACACCTAGATCTACAGGGGAAGAGGAGACAGATATATACACCTAGATCTACAGGGGAAGAGGAGACACAGATATATACACCTAGATCTACAGGGGAAGAGGAGACAGTTATATACACCTAGATTCTACAGGGGAAGAGGAGACAGATATATACACCTAGATCTACAGGGGAAGAGGAGAGACAGATATATACACTAGATCTACAGGGGAAGAGGAGACACAGATATATACACCTAGATCTACAGGGAAGAGGAGACACAGATATATACACCTAGATCTACAGGGGAAGAGGAGACAGATATATACACCTAGATCTACAGGGAAGAGGTACAGGGGAAGAGGAGACAGATATATACACCTAGATCTACAGGGGAAGAGGAGACAGATATATACACCTAGATCTACAGGGGAAGAGGGAGACAGATATATACACCTAGATCTACAGGGGGAAGAGGAGAGACAGATATATACACCTAGATCTACAGGGGAAGGAGGAGAGACAGATATATACACCTAGATCTACAGGGGAAGAGGAGACACAGATATATACACCTAGATCTACAGGGGAAGAGGAGACACAGATATATACACCTAGATCTACAGGGGAAGAGGAGACAGATATATACACCTAGATCTAAGGGGAAGAGGAGACAGATATATACACCTAGATCTACAGGGGAAGAGGAGAGACAGATATATACACCTAGATCTACAGGGGAAGAGGAGACAGATATATACACCTAGATCTACAGGGGAAGAGGAGAGACAGATATATACACCTAGATCTACAGGGGAAGAGGAGAGACAGATATATACACCTAGATCTACAGGGGAAGAGGAGAGACAGATATATACACCTAGATCTACAGGGGAAGAGGAGAGACAGATATATACACCTAGATCTACAGGGAAGAGGAGAGACAGATATATACACCTAGATCTACAGGGGAAGAGGAGACAGATATATACACCTAGATCTACAGGGGAAGAGGAGAGACAGATATATACACCTAGATCTACAGGGGAAGAGGAGACACAGATATATACACCTAGATCTACAGGGGAAGAGGAGACACAGATATATACACCTAGATCTACAGGGGAAGAGGAGACAGATATATACACCTAGATCTACAGGGGAAGAGGAGACAGATATATACACCTAGATCTACAGGGGAAGAGGAGACAGATATATACACCTAGATCTACAGGGAAGAGGAGACAGATATATACACCTAGATCTACAGGGGAAGAGGAGACAGATATATACACCTAGATCTACAGGGGAAGAGGAGACAGATATATACACCTAGATCTACAGGGGAAGAGGAGAGAGATATATACACCTAGATCTACAGGGGAAGAGGAGACACAGATATATACACCTAGATCTACAGGGAAGAGGAGACACAGATATATACACCTAGATCTACAGGGGAAGAGGAGACAGATATATACACCTAGATCTACAGGGAAGAGGAGACAGATATATACACCTAGATCTACAGGGGAAGAGGAGAGAGATATATACACCTAGATCTACAGGGAAGAGGAGACAGATATATACACCTAGATCTACAGGGGAAGAGGAGACAGATATATACACCTAGATCTACAGGGGAAGAGGAGACAGATATATACACTAGATCTACAGGGGAAGAGGAGAGAGATATATACACCTAGATCTACAGGGAAGAGGAGACAGATATATACACCTAGATCTACAGGGGAAGAGGAGAGACAGATATATACACCTAGATCTACAGGGGAAGAGGAGACAGATATATACACCTAGATCTACAGGGAAGAGGAGAGAGATATATACATCTAGATCTACGGGGGAAGAGGAGAGACAGATATATACACCTAGATCTACAGGGGAAGAGGAGAGACAGATATATACACCTAGATCTACAGGGGAAGAGGAGAGACAGATATATACACCTAGATCTACAGGGGAAGAGGAGACAGATATATACACCTAGATCTACAGGGGAAGAGGAGACAGATATATACACCTAGATCTACAGGGGAAGAGGAGACAGATATATACACCTAGATCTACAGGGGAAGAGGAGACAGATATATACACCTAGATCTACAGGGGAAGAGGAGACACAGATATATACACCTAGATCTACAGGGAAGAGGAGACACAGATATATACACCTAGATCTACAGGGGAAGAGGAGACAGATATATACACCTAGATCTACAGGGGAAGAGGAGACACAGATATATACACCTAGATCTACAGGGAAGAGGAGACACAGATATATACACCTAGATCTACAGGGGAAGAGGAGACACAGATATATACACCTAGATCTACAGGGGAAGAGGAGACAGATATATACACCTAGATCTACAGGGGAAGAGGAGACAGATATATACACCTAGATCTACAGGGGAAGAGGAGACAGAGATATATACACCTAGATCTACAGGGAAGAGGAGACACAGATATAAACACCTAGATCTACAGGGAAGAGGAGACAGAGATATATACACCTAGATCTACAGGGGAAGAGGAGACAGAGATATATACACCTAGATCTACAGGGGAAGAGGAGACACAGATATATACACCTAGATCTACAGGGGAAGAGGAGACAGATATACACCTAGATCTACAGGGGAAGAGGAGACAGATATATACACCTAGATCTACAGGGGAAGAGGAGACAGATATAACACCTAGATCTACAGGGGAAGAGGAGACAGATATATACACCTAGATCTACAGGGAAGAGGAGAGAGATATATACACCTAGATCTACAGGGGAAGAGAGAGAGATATATACACCTAGATCTACAGGGGAAGAGGAGAGACAGATATATACCACCTAGATCTACAGGGGAAGAGGAGACAGATATATACACCTAGATCTACAGGGGAAGAGGAGACACAGATATATACACCTAGATCTACAGGGGAAGAGGAGACAGATATATACACCTAGATCTACAGGGGAAGAGGAGACAGATATATACACCTAGATCTACAGGGGAAGAGGAGACAAGATATATACACCTAGATCTACAGGGGAAGAGGAGAGACAGATATATACACCTAGATCTACAGGGGAAGAGGAGACAGATATATACACCTAGATCTACAGGGGAAGAGGAGACAGATATATACACCTAGATCTACAGGGGAAGAGGAGACAGATATATACACCTAGATCTACAGGGGAAGAGGAGACACAGATATATACACCTAGATCTACAGGGAAGAGGAGACACAGATATATACACCTAGATCTACAGGGAAGAGGAGACAGATATATACACCTAGATCTACAGGGGAAGAGGAGACAGATATATACACCTAGATCTACAGGGGAAGAGGAGACACAGATATATACACCTAGATCTACAGGTGAAGAGGAGACACAGATATATACACCTAGATCTACAGGGAAGAGGAGACAGATATAAACACCTAGATCTACAGGGGAAGAGGAGACACAGATATAAACACCTAGATCTACAGGGGAAGAGGAGACAGATATATACACCTAGATCTACAGGGAAGAGGAGACAGATATATACACCTAGATCTACAGGGGAAGAGGAGAGACAGATATATACACCTAGATCTACAGGGGAAGAGGAGACAGATATATACACCTAGATCTACAGGGGAAGAGGAGACACAGATATATACACCTAGATCTACAGGGGAAGAGGGGACACATATATATACACCTAGATCTACAGGGGAAGAGGAGACAGATATATACACCTAGATCTACAGGGGAAGAGGGGACACATATATATACACCTAGATCTACAGGGGAAGAAGAGAGATATATACACCTAGATCTACAGGGGAAGAGGAGACAGATATAAACACCTAGATCTACAGGGGAAGAGGAGAGACAGATATATACACCTAGATCTACATGGGAAGAGGAGACAGATATATACACCTAGATCTACAGGGGAAGAGGAGACACAGATATATACACCTAGATCTACAGGGGAAGAGGAGACACAGATATAAACACCTAGATCTACAGGGGAAGAGGAGACAGATATATACACCTAGATCTACAGGGGAAGAGGAGACAGATATATACACCTAGATCTACAGGGGAAGAGGAGACAGATATATACACCTAGATCTACAGGGGAAGAGGAGAGATATATACACCTAGATCTACAGGGGAAGAGGAGAGACAGATATATACACCTAGATCTACAGGGGAAGAGGAGACAGATATATACACCTAGATCTACAGGGGAAGAGGAGACAGATATATACACCTAGATCTACAGGGGAAGAGGAGAGACAGATATATACACCTAGATCTACAGGGGAAGAGGAGACAGATATATACACCTAGATCTACAGGGGAAGAGGAGACAGATATATACACCTAGATCTACAGGGGAAGAGGAGACACAGATATATACACCTAGATCTACAGGGGAAGAGGAGAACAGATATATACACCTAGATCTACAGGGGAAGAGGAGACAGATATGTACACCTAGATCTACAGGGGAAGAGGAGACAGATATATACACCTAGATCTACAGGGGAAGAGGAGAGACAGATATATACACCTAGATCTACAGGGGAAGAGGAGACAGATATATACACCTAGATCTACAGGGGAAGAGGAGACAGATATGTACACCTAGATCTACAGGGGAAGAGGAGACAGATATATACACCTAGATCTACAGGGGAAGAGGAGAGACAGATATATACACCTAGATCTACAGGGGAAGAGGAGACAGATATATACACCTAGATCTACAGGGGAAGAGGAGACAGTTATATACACCTAGATCTACAGGGGAAGAGGAGACACAGATATATACACCTAGATCTACAGGGAAGAGGAGACACAGATATATACACCTAGATCTACAGGGGAAGAGGAGACAGATATATACACCTAGATCTACAGGGGAAGAGGAGAGACAGATATATACACCTAGATCTACAGGGGAAGAGGAGACAGATATATACACCTAGATCTACAGGGGAAGAGGAGACAGATATATACACCTAGATCTACAGGGGAAGAGGAGAGAGATATATACATCTAGATCTACAGGGGAAGAGGAGAGACAGATATATACACCTAGATCTACAGGGGAAGAGGAGACAGATATATACACCTAGATCTACAGGGGAAGAGGAGACAGATATATACACCTAGATCTACAGGGGAACAGGAGAGAGATATATACACCTAGATCTACAGGGGAAGAGGAGAGATATATACACCTAGATCTACAGGGGAAGAGGAGACACAGATATATACACCTAGATCTACAGGGGAACAGGAGAGAGATATATACACCTAGATCTACAGGGGAAGAGGAGAGAGATATAAACACCTAGATCTACAGGGGAAGAGGAGACAGATATATACACCTAGATCTACAGGGGAACAGGAGAGAGATATATACACCTAGATCTACAGGGGAAGAGGAGAGAGATATAAACACCTAGATCTACAGGGGAAGAGGAGACACAGATATATACACCTAGATCTACAGGGGAAGAGGAGACAGATATATACACCTAGATCTACAGGGGAAGAGGAGACACAGATATATACACCTAGATCTACAGGGGAAGAGGAGACAGATATATACACCTAGATCTACAGGGGAAGAGGAGACAGTTATATACACCTAGATCTACAGGGGAAGAGGAGACACAGATATATACACCTAGATCTACAGGGGAAGAGGAGACACAGATATATACACCTAGATCTACAGGGGAAGAGGAGACAGATATATACACCTAGATCTACAGGGGAAGAGGAGACAGATATATACACCTAGATCTACAGGGGAAGAGGAGACAGATATATACACCTAGATCTACAGGGGAAGAGGAGACACAGATATATACACCTAGATCTACAGGGGAAGAGGGGACACATATATATACACCTAGATCTACAGGGGAAGAAGAGACAGATATAAACACCTAGATCTACAGGGGAAGAGGAGACAGATATATACACCTAGATCTACAGGGGAAGAGGAGACAGATATATACACCTAGATCTACAGGGGAAGAGGAGACAGATATATACACCTAGATCTACAGGGGAAGAGGAGACACAGATATATACACCTAGATCTACAGGGGAAGAGGAGACACAGATATATACACCTAGATCTACAGGGGAAGAGGAGACAGATATAAACACCTAGATCTACAGGGGAAGAGGAGACAGATATATACACCTAGATCTACAGGGGAAGAGGAGACACAGATATATACACCTAGATCTACAGGGGAAGAGGAGACAGATATATACACCTAGATCTACAGGGGAAGAGGACACAGATATATACACCTAGATCTACAGGGGAAGAGGAGACAGATATATACACCTAGATCTACAGGGGAAGAGGAGACGGATATATACACCTAGATCTACAGGGGAAGAGGAGACAGATATATACACCTAGATCTACAGGGGAAGAGGAGACAGATATATACACCTAGATCTACAGGGGAAGAGGAGACACAGATATATACACCTAGATCTACAGGGGAAGAGGAGACAGATATACACCTAGATCTACAGGGGAAGAGGAGACAGATATATACACCTAGATCTACAGGGGAAGAGGAGACAGATATATACACCTAGATCTACAGGGGAAGAGGAGACAGATATATACACCTAGATCTACAGGGGAAGAGGAGACAGATATATACACCTAGATCTACAGGGGAAGAGGAGACAGATATATACACCTAGATCTACAGGGGAAGAGGAGACAGATATATACACCTAGATCTACAGGGGAAGAGGAGACAGATATATACACCTAGATCTACAGGGGAAGAGGAGAGATATATACACCTAGATCTACAGGGGAAGAGGAGACAGATATATACACCTAGATCTACAGGGGAAGAGGAGACAGATATATACACCTAGATCTACAGGGGAAGAGGAGACAGATATATACACCTAGATCTACAGGGGAAGAGGAGACACAGATATATACACCTAGATCTACAGGGGAAGAGGAGACAGATATATACACCTAGATCTACAGGGAAGAGGAGAGAGATATATACATCTAGATCTACAGGGGAAGAGGAGAGACAGATATATACACCTAGATCTACAGGGGAAGAGGAGAGACAGATATATACACCTAGATCTACAGGGGAAGAGGAGAGACAGATATATACACCTAGATCTACAGGGGAAGAGGAGACAGATATATACACCTAGATCTACAGGGGAAGAGGAGACAGATATATACACCTAGATCTACAGGGGAAGAGGAGACAGATATATACACCTAGATCTACAGGGGAAGAGGAGACACAGATATATACACCTAGATCTACAGGGGAAGAGGAGACAGATATATACACCTAGATCTACAGGGGAAGAGGAGACACAGATATATACACCTAGATCTACAGGGGAAGAGGAGACACAGATATATACACCTAGATCTACAGGGGAAGAGGAGACACAGATATATACACCTAGATCTACAGGGGAAGAGGAGACAGATATATACACCTAGATCTACAGGGGAAGAGGAGACAGATATATACACCTAGATCTACAGGGGAAGAGGAGACAGATATATACACCTAGATCTACAGGGGAAGAGGAGACACAGATATATACACCTAGATCTACAGGGGAAGAGGAGACAGATATATACACCTAGATCTACAGGGGAAGAGGAGACAGAGATATATACACCTAGATCTACAGGGGAAGAGGAGACACAGATATATACACCTAGATCTACAGGGGAAGAGGAGACAGATATATACACCTAGATCTACAGGGGAAGAGGAGACAGATATATACACCTAGATCTACAGGGGAAGAGGAGACAGATATATACACCTAGATCTACAGGGGAAGAGGAGACAGATATATACACCTAGATCTACAGGGGAAGAGGAGAGACAGATATATACACCTAGATCTACAGGGGAAGAGGAGACAGATATATACATCTAGATCTACAGGGGAAGAGGAGAGACAGATATATACACCTAGATCTACAGGGGAAGAGGAGACAGATATATACACCTAGATCTACAGGGGAAGAGGAGAGATATATACACCTAGATCTACAGGGGAAGAGGAGACAGATATATACACCTAGATCTACAGGGGAAGAGGAGACAGATATATACACCTAGATCTACAGGGGAAGAGGAGAGAGATATATACACCTAGATCTACAGGGGAAGAGGAGAGACAGATATATACACCTAGATCTACAGGGGAAGAGGAGAGACAGATATATACACCTAGATCTACAGGGGAAGAGGAGACAGATATATACACCTAGATCTACAGGGGAAGAGGAGACAGATATATACACCTAGATCTACAGGGGAAGAGGAGACAGATATATACACCTAGATCTACAGGGGAAGAGGAGACACAGATATATACACCTAGATCTACAGGGGAAGAGGAGACAGATATATACACCTAGATCTACAGGGAAGAGGAGACAGATATATACACCTAGATCTACAGGGGAAGAGGAGAGACAGATATATACACCTAGATCTACAGGGGAAGAGGAGAGACAGATATATACACCTAGATCTACAGGGGAAGAGGAGACAGATATATACACCTAGATCTACAGGGGAAGAGGAGACAGATATATACACCTAGATCTACAGGGGAAGAGGAGACAGATATATACACCTAGATCTACAGGGGAAGAGGAGACACAGATATATACACCTAGATCTACAGGGGAAGAGGAGACACAGATATATACACCTAGATCTACAGGGGAAGAGGAGACAGATATATACACCTAGATCTACAGGGGAAGAGGAGACAGATATAAACACCTAGATCTACAGGGGAAGAGGAGACACAGATATATACACCTAGATCTACAGGGGAAGAGGAGACACAGATATATACACCTAGATCTACAGGGGAAGAGGAGACACAGATATATACACCTAGATCTACAGGGGAAGAGGAGACACAGATATATACATCTAGATCTACAGGGGAAGAGGAGACAGATATATACACCTAGATCTACAGGGGAAGAGGAGACAGATATATACACCTAGATCTACAGGGGAAGAGGAGACAGATATATACACCTAGATCTACAGGGGAAGAGGAGAGACAGATATATACACCTAGATCTACAGGGGAAGAGGAGACACAGATATATACACCTAGATCTACAGGGGAAGAGGAGACAGATATATACACCTAGATCTACAGGGGAAGAGGAGACAGATATATACACCTAGATCTACAGGGGAAGAGGAGACACAGATATATACACCTAGATCTACAGGGGAAGAGGAGACACAGATATATACACCTAGATCTACAGGGGAAGAGGAGACAGATATATACACCTAGATCTACAGGGGAAGAGGAGACAGATATATACACCTAGATCTACAGGGGAAGAGGAGACAGATATATACACCTAGATCTACAGGGGAAGAGGAGACAGATATATACACCTAGATCTACAGGGGAAGAGGAGACACAGATATATACACCTAGATCTACAGGGGAAGAGGAGACACAGATATATACACCTAGATCTACAGGGGAAGAGGAGACACAGATATATACACCTAGATCTACAGGGGAAGAGGAGACACAGATATATACACCTAGATCTACAGGGGAAGAGGAGACAGATATATACACCTAGATCTACAGGGGAAGAGGAGAGACAGATATATACACCTAGATCTACAGGGGAAGAGGAGAGACAGATATATACACCTAGATCTACAGGGGAAGAGGAGACAGATATATACACCTAGATCTACAGGGGAAGAGGAGACAGATATACACCTAGATCTACAGGGGAAGAGGAGACAGATATATACACCTAGATCTACAGGGGAAGAGGAGACAGATATATACACCTAGATCTACAGGGGAAGAGGAGACACAGATATATACACCTAGATCTACAGGGGAAGAGGAGAGACAGATATATACACCTAGATCTACAGGGGAAGAGGAGACAGATATAAACACCTAGATCTACAGGGGAAGAGGAGAGATATATACACCTAGATCTACAGGGGAAGAGGAGACAGATATATACACCTAGATCTACAGGGGAAGAGGAGACAGATATATACACCTAGATCTACAGGGGAAGAGGAGACAGATATATACACCTAGATCTACAGGGGAAGAGGAGACAGATATATACACCTAGATCTACAGGGGAAGAGGAGACAGATATATACACCTAGATCTACAGGGGAAGAGGAGACAGATATATACACCTAGATCTACAGGGGAAGAGGAGACAGATATATACACCTAGATCTACAGGGGAAGAGGAGACAGATATATACACCTAGATCTACAGGGGAAGAGGAGAGACAGATATATACACCTAGATCTACAGGGGAAGAGGAGACAGATATATACACCTAGATCTACAGGGGAAGAGGAGACAGATATATACACCTAGATCTACAGGGGAAGAGGAGACAGATATATACACCTAGATCTACAGGGGAAGAGGAGACAGATATATACACCTAGATCTACAGGGGAAGAGGAGACAGATATATACACCTAGATCTACAGGGGAAGAGGAGACAGATATATACACCTAGATCTACAGGGGAAGAGGAGACACAGATATATACACCTAGATCTACAGGGGAAGAGGAGACAGATATATACACCTAGATCTACAGGGGAAGAGGAGACACAGATATATACACCTAGATCTACAGGGGAAGAGGAGACACAGATATATACACCTAGATCTACAGGGGAAGAGGAGACAGATATATACACCTAGATCTACAGGGGAAGAGGAGACAGATATATACACCTAGATCTACAGGGGAAGAGGAGACAGATATAAACACCTAGATCTACAGGGGAAGAGGAGACAGATATATACACCTAGATCTACAGGGGAAGAGGAGACAGATATATACACCTAGATCTACAGGGGAAGAGGAGAGACAGATATATACACCTAGATCTACAGGGGAAGAGGAGATACAGATATATACACCTAGATCTACAGGGGAAGAGGAGACAGATATATACACCTAGATCTACAGGGGAAGAGGAGACAGATATATACACCTAGATCTACAGGGGAAGAGGAGACAGATATAAACACCTAGATCTACAGGGGAAGAGGAGACAGATATATACACCTAGATCTACAGGGGAAGAGGAGACAGATATATACACCTAGATCTACAGGGGAAGAGGAGACAGATATATACACCTAGATCTACAGGGGAAGAGGAGACAGATATATACACCTAGATCTACAGGGGAAGAGGAGAGACAGATATATACACCTAGATCTACAGGGGAAGAGGAGACACAGATATATACACCTAGATCTACAGGGGAAGAGGAGACAGATATATACACCTAGATCTACAGGGGAAGAGGAGACAGATATATACACCTAGATCTACAGGGGAAGAGGAGACAGATATATACACCTAGATCTACAGGGGAAGAGGAGACACAGATATATACACCTAGATCTACAGGGGAAGAGGAGAGACAGATATATACACCTAGATCTACAGGGGAAGAGGAGACAGATATATACACCTAGATCTACAGGGGAAGAGGAGACAGATATATACACCTAGATCTACAGGGGAAGAGGAGAGACAGATATATACACCTAGATCTACAGGGGAAGAGGAGAGACAGATATATACACCTAGATCTACAGGGGAAGAGGAGACACAGATATATACACCTAGATCTACAGGGGAAGAGGAGACACAGATATATACACCTAGATCTACAGGGGAAGAGGAGACAGATATATACACCTAGATCTACAGGGGAAGAGGAGACAGATATATACACCTAGATCTACAGGGGAAGAGGAGACACAGATATATACACCTAGATCTACAGGGGAAGAGGAGACAGATATATACACCTAGATCTACAGGGGAAGAGGAGACAGATATATACACCTAGATCTACAGGGGAAGAGGAGACACAGATATATACACCTAGATCTACAGGGGAAGAGGAGACAGATATATACACCTAGATCTACAGGGGAAGAGGAGACAGATATATACACCTAGATCTACAGGGGAAGAGGAGACAGATATATACACCTAGATCTACAGGGGAAGAGGAGAGACAGATATATACACCTAGATCTACAGGGGAAGAGGAGACAGATATATACACCTAGATCTACAGGGGAAGAGGAGACAGATATATACACCTAGATCTACAGGGGAAGAGGAGACACAGATATATACACCTAGATCTACAGGGGAAGAGGAGACAGATATATACACCTAGATCTACAGGGGAAGAGGAGACAGATATATACACCTAGATCTACAGGGGAAGAGGAGAGACAGATATATACACCTAGATCTACAGGGGAAGAGGAGACAGATATATACACCTAGATCTACAGGGGAAGAGGAGACAGATATATACACCTAGATCTACAGGGGAAGAGGAGACAGATATATACACCTAGATCTACAGGGGAAGAGGAGACAGATATAAACACCTAGATCTACAGGGGAAGAGGAGACCGATATATACACCTAGATCTACAGGGGAAGAGGAGACAGATATAAACACCTAGATCTTTAAGTGAAAAGAAGACACAGATATAAAGCATCATACACAAAAGAATGGTCACTTACCTCCATGCCCATCGTACACAGAGAACATGGCCGTATCGAAGTCCAGCTCTGGAATACAGTTGTGTGCATCCTGTAACAAAAGGAGAGGAAAGTCTGAGAGGCCACCTAGATCTCACCCTCCAATACGTTATATATAGTAGCAGTGCAGGATGGCGTTGTCTGTTTATCATCCTTGCATTTATTAGTGTGAAGTGCAATTTCACTGTAGGAGAAAAATGGTCAGGGTGTGTAAAAAGAGGAGTCAAGAAGCCTTTTGAATGACAGGGGTAGGCAAAGCAATGTGTTGCATACCCGCCAGGCACTCAAAGAGTTAAATTGTCTATCCCTGTCATAACCAGCCCTTTCCCATCACAGGTGGGAGGAGCTACTTCCACTTGGTGACACTTTTCAATGATCAGCATATTGAGAGTATCGGATATATGGGCAAAACAGTGCAAGGGAGAAGGGTTCTGGGAAATCACTTCCTAGTCATTGTACATGGGTATACGACTGTAAAACTCTAATACACATATGCAAAATGTGATGTTTATATATGTAGTGGGATAGAAGTTATGCACATTGGGTTGACGTGCACATAAACAGTGGTTACATCGCGCAGTATAAAGAAAGCAGACATGTTCCCGGCTGTAATAGAACTTGCGCACTCAGAGCTGTTGTGGTAATGTGTTTCTGTGTGTGTAGTGTCAGCTCTTTTCTTGCATGAAGTTTGACTTGACACACAGCAACATGTCAGGGGCATTTCTCCAATCTGTGACCATTCTGCTTTCACAAAATAAACGTTTTAAAATTGGTAAAAAAACTGAAATTAAAATACATAAAAAATGAACAAATCACTACGCGTTTCATGGCTCCAGGCCACTTCCTCAGGAGCAAAAAACAATTCTCCTGAGGAAGTGGCCTTCAGCCATGAAACACAGAGTGATTTGTTGTTCCATTTTATATATTTTAATTTGTTTTTTTTACCAATTTTAAAATGTTTGTTTTCCAGTAACTGTACACTGGTATATTTTGTATTCACAAGAACTAAGCAATAACAATAAAAGCTCTTTAAAATATAGAAGTTCTTTCCTGTTTTATCCTTTACTTTCCCTCTTATTTTCTCTCTTTTTCTCTCTCTTCCTTTTATTCTCCATTACTCCTTTATAGTAAAAATGTGCTGATTTAATTGTACAACATGCCTTACTGTGTCATTACTACTTATTTTTTTATTTTTTTCCCCTTTGACTATGTGCACTTGTTGTTCTGTTATGTATCTTACTTGTTATTCTAAGATGTCTTATTCTTATCATGTAATGGAAGAAAATCTTCAATAAAAATTTATATTAAAAAAAAAAAAAAAAAAAAAAATATATAGAAGTTCTTGATCCTTTAAATTTACTCTGGTCCTTTGGAGTTTGTTTCAAGAGAGCCGGATGACAGAGGTGATAGTGGGTAATGTGATTGTCATCTTGGGGTTTATATCCTTAACCCCTTAAGGACCAGCGCGATCATGTGCGGCCGGCACTTGCGGACCACGAGACATTTTTTTTTTTATTATCTCTTCCGGTTCAGGGCTTCCGGAGCAGTGTGCAGCCGCGCAGTGAGCCCTGAACTCCATGCCGTGCCAGGACCGTCATTGGTCCTTAAGTGCCGGACCGCCATGGCGGTCCTGGCATGGCAATGGTCCTTAAGGGGTTAAGGTGGGACCACTTATATACCCCAGACACCCATAGTGAGGGGAGGCCCAGGAAACCTGAGGAAAAGAATAGCGATCCCAGGGTAATCTTAGAGGCGGAAGTAAGGCCTCTATAAAATGGGAGTATTCATTTCTTAAGAACGCAAGGGTGAAAAAGGTGACGGCCCAAGCTTTGAAATTGTAACTACTGCACTCAGAGCATCTTCTGCGCGCTCTGTTTCTTCTTGTCTTTTAGCTGTTGATGGTGTTCTAGCAGGAGATTCAAAACCTGCATCAGACGAGCAGCGAAGATTTTACTTAAAGGACTCTGATGATGTGTGTGAAGTACCCTAGTACTTAAGTTCATCCCTCCTTGTACACCCCGAATTTTGTTTAATAGAACCCTCATAGTGTGGTTAGGTGTAGTATAGTGGCACACCTCTATAGTGCCTGAAAAAATCCAGGCATATATAGGGGACCAATGTGATTTTACTTTTAGTGAGTCATCAGTGTTACTGTGTTATTTTATGCAAGACTTGCACCATGCTAGTGTCACTGCTGATGCACTCAAGGGGTTAATACAATGACCTCCACAGAAAATGGAAAACCAAGTTGGTTTTCCTTAATATGCACAGGACATTGTATTAAAGTCATAGTAATACAGGGTTCAAAAAAGTGTTTAAGCCTAAGTAACACCCCACTTATAACTTTAGACCAACCTGAAAAGGTTCAGTTTACACCAACTCTCTGCCATCTATCATGTAACCAGTCTTCAATCCATGTACAGATAACACCTCCCAAACCGAAGCCTTTTAAATTTATGCAGTAACCTGTTGTGAGGCACTGTATCAAAGGCTTTTGCAAAATCCAAGTACACTACATCAACAGCAATTCCCCTGTCCTAATTACTACTTACTGTTTCAAAAAAATGCAAGTAAATTAGTTTGATATGATCTGTTCTTCATAAAACCATGCTGATTTCTACTAATAATATTGTTTGTCTTCACATAGGTCTGAATACTGTCAGTTAATAACCCTTCTAGTATCTGACCCACTATGGAAGTCACATAGTTCTGAATAGTGTCAGTTAGTAACCCTTCTAGTATCTTACCCGCTATGGAAGTCACATAGTTCTGAATAGTGTCAGTTAGTACCCCTTCTAGTATCTTACCCGCTATGGAAGTCACATAGTTCTGAATAGTGTCAGTTAGTACCCCTTCTAGTATCTTACCCACTATGGAAGTCACATAGTTCTGAATAGTGTCAGTTAGTAACCCTTCTAGTATCTTACCCACTATGGAAGTCACATAGTTCTGAATAGTGTCAGTTAGTAACCCTTCTAGTATCTTACCCACTATGGAAGTCACATAGTTCTGAATAGTGTCAGTTAGTAACCCTTCTAGTATCTTACCCACTATGGAAGTCACATAGTTCTGAATAGTGTCAGTTAGTAACCCTTCTAGTATCTTACCCACTATGGAAGTCACATAGTTCTGAATAGTGTCAGTTAGTAACCCTTCTAGTATCTTACCCACTATGGAAGTCACATAGTTCTGAATAGTGTCAGTTAGTAACCCTTCTAGTATCTTACCCGCTATGGAAGTCACATAGTTCTGAATAGTATCAGTTAGTACCCCTTCTAGTATCTTACCCGCTATGGAAGTCACATAGTTCTGAATAGTGTCAGTTAGTAACCCTTCTAGTATCTTGCCCACTATGGAAGTCACATAGTACTGAATAGTGTCAGTTAGTAACCCTTCTAGTATCTTACCCGCTATGGAAGTCACATAGTTCTGAATAGTGTCAGTTAGTAACCCTTCTAGTATCTTACCAACTATGGAAGTCACATAGTTCTGAATAGTGTCAGTAACCCTTCTAGTATCTTACCCACTATGGAAGTCACATAGTTCTGAATAGTGTCAGTAACCCTTCTAGTATCTTACCCACTATGGAAGTCACATAGATCTGAATAGTGTCAGTTAGTAACCCTTCTAGTATCTTACCCACTATGGAAGTCACATAGTTCTGAATAGTGTCAGATAGTAACCCTTCTAGTATCTTACCCACTATGGAAGTCACATAGTTCTGAATAGTGTCAGATAGTAACCCTTCTAGTATCTTACCCGCTGTGGAAGTCACATAGTTCTGAATACTGTCAGTTAGTAACCCTTCTAGTATCTTACCCACTATGGAAGTCACCTAGTTCTGAATACTGTCAGTTAGTAACCCTTCTAGTATCTTACCCGCTATGGAAGTCACATAGTTCTGAATAGTGTCAGTTAGTAACCCTTCTAGTATCTTACCCACTATGGAAGTCACATAGTACTGAATAGTGTCAGTTAGTAACCCTTCTAGTATCTTACCCACTATGGAAGTCACATAGTTCTGAATAGTGTCAGTTAGTAACCCTTCTAGTATCTTACCCACTATGGAAGTCAAGCTCACAGGTCTATAATTTCCTGGTTTGGACCTTGACCCTTATTGCCCCCCCATGTTGTTATTAGACAGACAGAAGTACCAACCCCCCATGTTATTAAACAGACATGGAGGTATGTACTAACCTGCATGGACACCCTCCAGCCCTGATTGTTATTACGCACAGAGATAGGTACTAAATCCCATGTTATTACACGGACATACACATAGGTAGGTACTGACCTCCATGGACACCCTCCAGCCCTGCATGTTATTGTACAGATAGGTAGGTACTGACCTCCATGGACACCCTCCAGCCCTGCATGTTCTTGTACAGATAGGTAGGTACTGACCTCCATGGACACCCTCCAGCCCTGCATGTTCTTGTACAGATAGGTAGGTACTGACCTCCATGGACACCCTCCAGCCCTGCATGTTCTTGTACAGATAGGTAGGTACTGACCTCCATGTTATTGTACAGATAGGTAGGTACTGACCTCCATGGACACCCTCCAGCCCTGCATGGCAGAGTAGCCGTAGCTCAGCCTGCTGTTGCCGCCCTCGCTGGAGGACTTGCCGGTGTTCGGTTGGGACAGGTAGGCCCCCATGTCCGACACGTGCGGAGCTCTGAGCGGCTCCCGGCGGGGTCTGAGCGGACCGGAAGCGGAAGTCGCTGTGATAGAGGCCCAATGGTACATCACGTGACCCGCTGTGCAGTGGGAGGCGGCCATGTTTCGTGCTGGCAGATTCGGGATCCTGGAGACTTCGGTAAGTAAACACCGTATAAAGGGACAGGGAGCCCGTCCTCTGTGTCCTGTTACCCTGCTTCATAGTGACTCGGACTCCCCTTCCCGGGACATGTCGGCCTCAGTCCGTTTTATAGTTTGTTTTCCCTCAACAAACATGGCTACTAGGAGACCAGAGGCGGATCACGTGATGCTGGGCTGTCCCACCTCATCTGTGGGCGGGGCTTGTATGGACATCACGTCCTTAGTTACACCGCCCCTAGAGACGGCTTGCCGGTGTTTTCTCACTGAGGCCTGCAATGGTAGTGAAGCCTGAGCTCGAGTTTTACCAGAGACTTCATCTTTATAGAGGAGAATGGACTGTACGTCATTCAGAGTCACTTACCTATACACATTACACCCTGCAGGTTTATCTGGTCACTAACCTATAGATAGGCTGCCCATACCTCACCTTTAAAAAAGGGACATATAGGAAATAGGCATATTACAGGGGTGCACCAAAATCAAAGCAACCCTGTAGTATGCATTTTCATGTGTGTCCCTTTTTAAAGGTGCGGTATGGTCAGACTACCTGTAGACAATAGATCCTGTCACACTAGGGTTGCCACCTTTTCTTCAAAAACATACCTGCCAAGGCATTCCCTCCATAGACTTAACAGTGGACAGAAGCCAATTATTTACCGGCCTGCCGGTAAAATACTGTCTGGGTGGCAACCCTATGTCACACACCTATACACAATGCATCCTGAAGGTCACTCAACTATGCACAATACACCCCGCAGGGTCACCATACCTGGGAACTTTTGAGGTAGGGTTACCCAGAGGGTAACCCTGTCAGTGCTCAATGGGGAGGAAAATGATGCGATTTGCTTCATAAAAGGGGCGGGGTCTAGTCATGGGGGGCGGGACCTAAAAAAAAAAAAAAAAGAAACCCTGAAAAATGGATGTAAGAGGACGGGAGTGGGAGGAACTGCGCAGGATGGAGCACAAGTGGGCAGAGTTTCTACTTAAACTCTGCCCACCTGGTGATTCACACATTGCCGGAGACCCGGTAATTCAGTTTGAAACCCGGAGTCTCTGGGGCAAAACCGGAGAGTTCCCAGGTATGCTGGTCACTCACCTATAGACAATACATCCTGCAGGGACACTCCCTTATAGACAATACATTCTGCAGGGTCACCTGGTTACTAACCTATAGACAATACATCCTGTCACCCTGCCACTCACCTATACACAATACATCCTGTAGGGTCAGTCACCTATAGACAATACACCCTTCAGGGTCACCTGATCACTACCATATAGACAATACATCCTGTCACCCGGCCGCTCAATTATACACAATACATCCTGCAGGGTCACTCACCTATAGACAATACACCCTGCAGGGTCCCCTGGTCACTCACCTATAGAAAATACATCCTGCCACTCACTTATAGACAATACATCTTGCAGGGTCACCTGGTCACTCACCGATACACAATATATCCTGAAGGCTCACTCGCCTATAGACAATACACCCTTCAGGGTCACCTGCTCACTCACCTATAGACAATACATCCCGTCACCCTGCCACTCAACTATAGTGGCAGTAACTCGGATAATAGGAGTGGTAGCATTAATGTCCATTTAATTCAATGTACAAGCTGCTTTATGTTTTCACACCTGGAACAGTGTTCTGTTGTTCAAACCTCTGTGGCAAATGTAAGCAGGTACCCTCTCTGGAAGCTCAAGTTATAGGCAAGTTTTAACAGGGAATTGGGAAATGGACAATCTTGAGAGGTGTTTGTTGGTCACTGATCAGACGGAAGCTTTCATAGGTAGTAATGGGGGTGGAGTTGTGTAGCTAGATGGGTTACAGTTACACATAGCAATGGGGGGAGGCAGATGAATAGGAAGGCCACTCCTGTATTTACTAACCCTAACATATTTGCTACATTGAGTGATGATGCTGGGGATGTTGACACAGGAATGTCTTTGCTGGAAAGGACTGTTCTCTCGAACAGTCAGGAGAACAGCCCCTCTAGCACTGATGGGATCGGGGACTCATGTAGACATAGACAGATGGTGGCGGCAGGTGATTCTATTATTAGGAAGACAGACAGGGGAATCTGTCACCAGGATCGCTACAATAGAACAGTTTGCTGTCTCCCAGCAGCTTGGGTTCAACATAAGGCAGATTGGGTTGATAGATTGTTGGGAGCGGGGGCTGAACATGACCCTGCTGTCATGGTACATGTTGATACCAATAACAAAGTCAGCAGTGAGAGACTGAGGTCCATTAAAGGGATAGTAATACTTCGTTTTAACTTTATTTTATTTTGTAGGCATTAAAAAAAACATGAAGAGTGATATAAGTCTTATCTCTCAAACCTTTATGGTTTAAGAGATATTCACAAGCAAAGTGTCCCCCTCCCGCCCCTTTTACTGATGTAACACTTTTCAGCCAGATCAGAAGGGAGCTGCCCAGGTAGACTGCAGAGAGGGACAATCTTCAATTAAGATAAGGGAAAAACCTGAAAAGCTTGTCAAGGGGGGCAGGGATTTCATTGTTTTCATAGGAATAAGAGTGTCCCCTTCTGTTATCTGTCCAGTCTATGGACTGGATTCCACATCTGAGAAGAGATGGCTTACACTAGGTAAAAGGGGGGCAGGGCTTTCATTGTTCTCATAGGAAGAAGATTGTCCCCTTCTGTTATCTGTCTGGTCTATGGACTGGATTCCACATCTGAGAAGAGATTGTTTACAGTAGGTAAAAGGGGCGGGAGGGGGAAACTTTGCTTGTGAATATCTCATAAACCATAAAGGTTTGAGAGATAAGACTTATATCATTCTTCATGTTTTTTAATGCCTACAAAACAAAATAAAGTTAAAACGAAGTATTACTATCCCTTTAAGGAGGATGTCATGGATTTAGGTTATAAGCTTAAGCAAGAGACTCCTAAGAGATGTAGGTGAGGCAGGTATACAAGTCGGGTACCTGGAGATGTAGGTGAGGCAGGTATACAAGTCGGGTACCTGGAGATGTAGGTGAGGCAGGTATACAAGTCGGGTACCTGGAGATGTAGGTGAGGCAGGTATACAAGTCGGGTACCTGGAGATGTAGGTGAGGCAGGTATACAAGTCGGGTACCTGGAGATGTAGGTGAGGCAGGTATACAAGTCGGGTACCTGGAGATGTAGGCGAGGCAGGTATACAAGTCTGGTACCTGGAGATGTAGGTGAGGCAGGTATACAAGTCGGGTACCTGGAGATGTAGGTGAGGCAGGTATACAAGTTGGGTACCTGGAGATGTAGGTGAGGCAGGTATACAAGTCGGGTACCTGGAGATGTAGGTGAGGCAGGTATACAAGTTGGGTACCTGGAGATGTAGGCGAGGTAGGTATACAAGTCTGGTACCTGGAGATGTAGGTGAGGCAGGTATACAAGTCGGGTACCTGGAGATGTAGGTGAGGCAGGTATACAAGTCGGGTACCTGGAGATGTAGGTGAGGCAGGTATACAAGTCGGGTACCTGGAGATGTAGGCGAGGCAGGTATACAAGTCTGGTACCTGGAGATGTAGGTGAGGCAGGTATACAAGTCGGGTACCTGGAGATGTAGGTGAGGCAGGTATACAAGTTGGGTACCTGGAGATGTAGGTGAGGCAGGTATACAAGTCGGGTACCTGGAGATGTAGGTGAGGCAGGTATACAAGTTGGGTACCTGGAGATGTAGGCGAGGTAGGTATACAAGTCTGGTACCTGGAGATGTAGGTGAGGCAGGTATACAAGTTGGGTACCTGGAGATGTAGGCGAGGCAGGTATACAAGTCGGGTACCTGGAGATGTAGGCGAGGCAGGTATACAAGTCGGGTACCTGGAGATGTAGGTGAGGCAGGTATACAAGTCGGGTACCTGGAGATGTAGGTGAGGCAGGTATACAAGTTGGGTACCTGGAGATGTAGGCGAGGCAGGTATACAAGTCGGGTACCTGGAGATGTAGATGAGGCAGGTATACAAGTCGGGTACCTGGAGATGTAGGTAAAGTAGGTATACAAGCTGGGTACCTGGAGATTCAGGTAAGGTAGGTATATAAGTTTGGTTCATTGTTAAGATGATTTTAGCCAAGCATGGTTCCTTTACTGGGTGGGAGACCTGTAAGCTATATGGACTAAGAGAAAAGGATTTAACAGGTAATACTAAAATCCTCTTTTCTTTGTCGTCCAATATAACTCACAGGTACCATGGGAATGTACCAATGATGAGTTCCCATGGATGGGAAGAGAAAGAAAAGACCAAGCCCCGGTTCCGCATGATACCAGAGTTCCCATGGACTATCCAGGACATGGAACAGCCCAAACTGTCAACAGACACTGAACATGAACAAGAGCCAGTAGGGCTCAAACAGTTAAAGAGCTATGAGGCACAGGAAATTAAAGTACTGGACAGGCAAAACTGCCTCCAGAACTTTCCTGCCAATGTCAGAACATCCACACGATAGTGTTTGGCAAAGGTGTGCACAGAGGACCAAGTAGCCTCCTTGCACAGTTGTTCAGCAGAGGCCTGATTCTTGTAGGCCCAAGAGGCCCCAACAGACCTGGTGGAGTGTGCTGTAATATGGAAGGGAACAGGTTTCCCTCTGAGCTCATAAGCCTTGCGAATGGTAGATTTAATCCAGGATGCAATAGTCACCTTGGAAGCAGTCAACACAGCCCTGGGACCCTCAGAGATGAAAACCAAAGCGTCTATCTTGGTGATGGACTCAGTACAGTGCGTATAAAACTTGAAACAATGCACTACATGCAACAAGTGGAGATCACTCTCCTGGTCAGATGTAGGGTCTGGACAAAAGGAAGGCATACAATCTCCTGATTGATGTGGAACTAAGAGACCATCTTAGGAAGACATTCCAGGGACGTACAGAGAACTGCCTTATCCTTGTGCAGGACAAAGCCTGTGACTTAGCAACTCTGCGTACAGAGACCATAGCCAAAAGAAAATCCATCTACCATGTCAGAAGACGTAAAGGAATGGTAGCCAAGGACTCAAAGGGAGGCTGCTGAAAGACTCCCAATACAAGATTAAGGTCCCACTGAGTGGGAGCCTTGTAAAGCAAGGAAAGCATGAGTGACACCCTGAAAGAAAAGCTTGACATCCAGCAACATGGCAATGAGTCTCTGGTAAAAGACTGAGAGCGCTGAGGTCTGGACCTTCAAAGAACTAAGACAAAGGCCCTTGTCCACACCATCCTGCAAAAAAGGATGGATGGAAGGTGAAAGTCATGTGAGGACAGATCCCTGTCCACACACCAGGCTAAAATAGCCTTTATCTCTGACCAAGCAGCTGCACTTCTGGTGCCTCCTTGCTTGTTGATGTAGGCGAAGGCTGTCACGTTGTCTTACTGGATAACCCCTCAGATGAGAGATCCAGTGTCTCAGAACATGGAGAATCAACCTGGGCTCCAGAATGTTGATGGGAAGGAGTGTTTCCTCCATCGACCAACAACCCTGGACACCCAGATGACCCAGCCACACAGGCTGGCATCTTTTGTGAGTAATATCCAGTACATAATCACATATGGCCTCTCTTTCCTCTGGTTGGAAATGTCCAACCACCATTGGAGAGCCAGTCTCACATCGCAAGGAAGAGAGACAGAGTGATCCAGAAGGCCGGACCCCCCCCCCGGCAAACACGGATCACAAATCTCTGAAGCTCTCTGGTGTGAGCCATGGAGTACGGTACCGCCTCCATGGTAGATATCATCATGCCTACCAGAGATGAAAACTTCCTCGCCGGAGCAGAGGTCCACTCCAGAGCATGAGACACTTTGGACATGATCTGCTGCACAGTGTCTTCAGTCAGGAATACCATGCCCTGACGAGTGTCAAAGAGGAGACCAGGTCCTGAAACGGAACTGGAGCGGACTTGTCCATGTTCAGGATTCAATCAATGCCCTTAAGACCCGTGCAAACACTTGAGGAGCCGTGTTGAGCTTAAAGTTCAGGGTGGTGAACTGGAAGTGGCCTAGGCTGCAAGAGAACCTGAGGTATTTCTGAGTGGATGGATTGGAATGTGCAGATACGCATCCTGCACATCCAAGGAAGCCAGATATTCCCCTGGACACATCACTGCAAAAGCGAAAAGACTCTATCTTGTAGTGATTATGAACCACAAATGAATTGAGATCCTTGAAATCCAGGATAGGACGGCAGCCGCCATCCTTCTTGGGAACAACGAAGAGGTTGGAATAAAAACCGAATCCTATCTCTGGCTGTGGAACCGGAGCCAGAACGCCCTTGTCCAATAGAGCTTGAACTGCCCCGTTGAAAAGCCTGAGCTTTTCCTGTCCCTGAGGGGAGTGAGAAGGGAAAAATCTGAAGGGAGGTAGGGATGTAAAGGGAAACCTGTAACCTCCTGAGACCATCCACTGATCCGCAGCAGAGCCTGTCCAAGTACTTAAAAAGTGTTGCAGGCAACCACCCTCAGGTGTATGCGGACCAGGGTTCGGAGAGTCACACCGAAGTAGGTTTGGGTTTGGTGGAGGTGTGTTTTGATCTCCACTGCTGCTTGGACTTGGGGGTGCACCACTGGGTGCTAGCCTGAGGCGGCACAGGGTTTAGCCTTTGCACCTCGCTTTGTTGAGAATAAAAGGAACACGGTTTCCTCGCCTGGGGATTGCGTTTAGGAACCTGAGGCAACAAAGTACTCTTACCCCCAGTGGCTTCACTGATGATATTTTTCAATTCAGGGCCGAAAAATGGATGTACCCTGAAAGGGAAGAGAGACCAGCGATGTCTTAGAGATCAAGTCAGCAGACCAAATCTTAAGCCACATTGTGCGTCTAGCAGCCACAGAGAAGGTGGAGGTCTTAGTCTGAAGGCTAATAGCATCAAACAAGGCATCAATAATAGTGCTGAGCCTCAGAAATATTAGCCATAATGGACGAAAGGTCCTCCCTAGGGGCACCTCTGTGGACACCGTCAGTCAGCTGTTCAGTCCAAACAGCAATGGCCCTGTTAACCCATGCAGACACCAAGGTAGGCCTCAAGGATGCACCTATAGCAACAAATATAGCCTTAAGGATATCTTCTAGCTTCCTATCAGTCAGATCTTTGAGGACCGAAGCATCTGCAACAGGCAAGGCAGTTGACTTAGAAAGCCTAGAAATAGGGGAATCCACTTGAGGTGGTGTAGCTCACTGATCCAAAGCTGAATACGCAAAGGGGTACAACTCAGAAAAACTCTTGAAAAGAATGAGACGCTTGTCAGGAATCTTCCACTCATCCAGGATAATTTGATCCAGAGTGGGCTTAGGTGGAAAGTCAGTACTGGACTTCTTGTGTCTTGAAAAGACATTAGAAGTAGCCTGTGGCTCTACAGGGTTAACAGGAATGTTTAGAGAATTCAAAATCACCTTAATGACACCCTTAGCAGAGGGCTCAGGGTCAGCCTCAAAGGGGTCACCATGAAATTGGGAAGAATCCCCTTCTGAACACACAATATCTTCTGACTTCTCAAATTAATCCTCCTCAGAGGAATCAGAAAGATCAGGAATACCAGGTGCCTTAGGGGCCACAAATCTGAAATACGTGGGGGGCTTCCAAGACTGGAAGACCTTCTGAAGAGAAAGAGGAAACTGTGCCATAAAGGACTTTAAGTCCTTTACCCAATGTGGCTCTTGTTTATGGCTGGACGGCCCTGGCAGAGATGTAGGGGCCACAGCGCATGAGAGGCATAAGTGACCTGAGTACTCTCTGGGAAGCTCTGCGTGGCATGAGGAACAATGAGCAAGAGGGGATCATGATTCCCCTGAATCCTTAAGCCTAACCCCATGTCCCTTATGATCCAACATCCCAACAGGAGAATAGTGTCTACAGTAGTGGATAACCCAAATACTGTCACCTAGATTAAAGCGTTCACCCCAGAAAGCCTGAAAATTACTTATCCGGCAAGAAAAGTTAACATGTGGAAGAAAGCAGAGGAATCCAAGCCCTGTGTAGGATACTCAAGTAAAAAAAAGAAATAAAATGGTGACTGAATGAGAGCCAATCAGAAAACAGACTGCTAAAATGGGTGTTTAACACCCCAGGGACCCCCAGACACCGAGGATGGTAACTGGAGTGTAGGGCAAGGGTAGACAAGAAGAATGAGTTGTCTCTTACCTCGGTACATGATAGAGCGGTGGCAGATACGCGTCCCCAAGCAGCCTGTCCCATAGAGATCAATGGAGCATTGCTGTAAAGCACGCAAATTCAAATGAAGTGAAATAAATAAATGCCTGAATTGTCCCAAAACACACACAGAACACATTAATCCAACGGAAACATGATAGAGAAGGTCCCCACCTCAAAATAACATGGCGAAGAAGGGGTTAAAAATATTACCACACAGCTTGAAATGCTCCAAAGTACCCAACATGAGTCAAGGAGGTATGAGTAACACCAGAAAGACCCCTGTGCGGAAGGGATCAGTGGGACAAGTGGGCCATGGCACTCAAAGGGTTACTCACCTTTTTTGCAGGTCTTCTCTCTTCAGATTACCATTGTAAAGGAAGAATCCTCAGAGAGACACCTACTGGAGAGAGACAGGGGTAACTGTAACGGCCATAGGCCGTTACTGGGACTATGGAATTGAACTATGGACTTTGGGGCAGTTATTCGACCTTAGGGCGAGTCAGGGTTGTACGATCCCTATACGAAACCCCAGAACCCTGGTTGTTCGATAGTTATGTTGGCTGATCTCAGTATGACTGCAACATTCATAGCTGGGATTGGACAAACGAACATTCGGGGACTTACAGTTGGCCGAACAAAAGGTGGGCTATTTTGAACTAGTAGTAACGGCTCTTGAGCCTCAGCCTTTGTCTGCCAAGATGTGTATTGGGACTCATTGGGAACTGTGCCCCCCACTGGGAAATAATTTCATGAAGTCTGACCCCTTGTCTCATGTCCCACCCTACTCAAGATTAGTCCTGAGGAGCGACCAGTCAGGTTCTGCTTAGCATGGTCGCTTCCCTGCTCATTGGCCCCTAGAGTAACTCCAGCCCTTAGCGTATCTGGCCCCTCCCAGTTCATTGTTCTTTTGTGTAACTTGTGTATAAAAGAGTGTGTTTTCTGGCAATAAAGTGTGTTCGTTTGGAGTAAGCAGTCTCCGTGTTTACTTCTTGCCTCGATGGTTTAAAGAGTTCTCTCTGACTCCCATCCCTCAAGGGCAATCAAGCTGATTCACTGTCCGCCTGCTGGAGCTTACGAGGCCGACCCACTCATCCTGCGATCACCACCCAGCATCGACCATCTCCGCTCCTGCTCTGCTACGCAGGACCGACACGACTCGCAGTATCGAACCTCGGAAGGGTGACTGCCTCGAAGAAAGCCACCGCAGCTGGTCCCCGGTTCGATCGAGGTATTCAACGCTTCGGTTCCACGGTTCGACTGAGTCATTCTACGGGTTCCAGCCGACCCCGACACAGAGAACCCGGGTACAACGGCCCAGGACTTCCCAGCGTCTTGGGTTCCCATTATAGTAACATGGTTCTCTCCCAGGGCTGCAACGGTCCACAGACAGCACCTGATAACTGGGCAATCCTCCAGGGGAAGCCAGTACTGGTAATCCGCCAAATGGGGGAATTTGGACACTCCATATCGAAGAGAAAATAATAAAATAACTAAAAACCAAGCGGAACTGTTCTCGGCTCTCCTTCTGCTAGGTGTTGCTGGCTGGAGTGGCTAGGAAGAGATATGGAGGATGGGGAGGCTTCACCCTGCACTTCTTGAAGAATTGTTCCAGACTACTAGGAGGAGCTGTTGCCTCCCCATGGTATCTGTAAGCTATATTGGACGGCAGAGAAATAAAATTTTATTATTAAATATTTTCTGTTCTACCAGAATTCAGTGCAGGAGGAGTGAAAATCTCTCTTGGTTTCTATTAAGAGGGAGGAAAGGGTTAACCAGGTGTTGGTATAAAACTCTGCAGAAATGAGATGTAATAATTCCTAATAATCACAGCCTTAAAATCCTAATAACCCGTATGAATTCTTCCCTTTTGTGTCTTGGTTCTAGAGCACAGATATCCAAGTTAATTTCCCCAAGATCCACCAACAGGCTGGGATGTGAGGATTTCCCCCCCCCCCCCGAGTACAGATGGGCCAATCACAATGACCGAGTCACTGACTAACTCGCATGGGCTTAATCAAGGATATCCTTACACCCCGGACTGTTTGTGGCCTCCATGATCACTTACTAGAGTTACGGTGCTTTTGAGTAAAACAAAGGCAGGAGAATTATGACAGTTGGCCTTAATGCAGACAAGTTATTGATCCAGGGAAATATCTCACTGCTCCCCCACCTTCCCCTTATTACACAAGGTACTACTACTCCCCCACCTTCCCCTCATTACCCAGGGTCCTACTGCTCCCCCACCTTCCCCTCATTATCCAGGGTACTACTGCTCCCCCCCCTTCCCCTTATTACTCAGGGTCCTACTACTCCCCCACATTCCCCTTATTACCCAGGATCCTACTACTCCCCCACCTTCCCCTTATTACCCAGGATCCTACTACTCCCCCACCTTCCCCTTATTACCCAGGATCCTACTACTCTCCCCCCCCCTCCCCTTATTACCCAGGGTCCCACTACTCCCCCCACCTTCCCCTTATTACCCAGGGTCCTACTACTCCCCCCACCTTCCCCTTATTACCCAGGGTACTACTGCTCCCCCACCTTCCCCTTATTACCCAGGGTACTACTACTCCCCCACCTTCCCCTTATTACCCAGGATCCTACTACTCCCCCACCTTCCCCTTATTACCCCGGATCCTACTACTCCCCCACCTTCCCCTTATTACCCAGTGTACTACTACTCCCCCACCTTCCCCTTATTACCCAGGATCCTACTACTCCCCCACCTTCCCCTTATTACCCAGGATCCTACTACTCCCCCCACCTTCCCCTTATTACCCAGGGTACTACTGCTCCCCCACCTTCCCCTTATTACCCAGGATCCCACTACTCCCCCCACCTTCCCCTCATTACCCAGGGTCCTACTACTCCCCCACCTTCCCCTCATTACCCAGGATCCTACTACTCCCCCACCTTCCCCTCATTACCCAGGATCCTACTACTCCCCCACCTTCCCCTTATTACCCAGGATCCTACTACTCCCCCCCACCTTCCCCTTATTACCCAGGATCCTACTACTCCCCCACCTTCCCCTTATTACCCAGGGTACTACTACTCCCCCACCTTCCCCTTATTACCCAGGGTCCTACTACTCCCCCCACCTTCCCCTTATTACCCAGGGTCCTACTACTCCCCCACCTTCCCCTTATTACCCAGGATCCTACTACTCCCCCCACCTTCCCCTCATTACCCAGGGTACTACTACTCCCCCACCTTCCCCTTATTACCCAGGGTACTACTGCTCCCCCCACCTTCCCCTTATTACCCAGGGTCCTACCACTCCCCCACCTTCCCCTTATTACCCAGGATCCTACTACTCCCCCCACCTTCCCCTTATTACCCAGGGTCCTACTGCTCCCCCCACCTTCCCCTTATTACCCAGGATCCTACTACTCCCCCACCTTCCCCTTATTACCCAGGATCCTACTACTCCCCCACCTTCCCCTTATTACCCAGGGTACTACTACTACTCCCCCACCTTCCCCTCATTACCCAGGGTCCTACTACTCCCCCACCTTCCCCTTATTACCCAGGATCATACTACTCCCCCACCTTCCCCTTATTACCCAGGATCATACTACTCCCCCACCTTCCCCTTATTACCCAGGGTCCTGCTACTTCCCCTTATTACCCAGGATCCTACTACTCCCCCACCTTCCCCTTATTACCCAGGATCCTACTACTCCCCCACCTTCCCCTTATTACCCAGGATCCTACTACTCCCCCACCTTCCCCTCATTACCCAGGGTACTACTGCTCCCCCACCTTCCCCTCATTATCCAGGGTACTACTGCTCCCCCCACCTTCCCCTCATTACCCAGGGTACTACTGCTCCCCCACCTTCCCCTCATTACCCAGGATCCTACTACTCCCCCCACCTTCCCCTTATTACCTAGGGTCCTACTACTCCCCCACCTTCCCCTTATTACCCAGGATCCTACTACTCCCCCACCTTCCCCTTATTACCCATGATCCTATTACTCCCCCACCTTCCCCTTATTACCCAGGGTCCTACTACTCCCCCCCCCTTCCCCTCATTATCCAGGGTCCTACTACTCCCCCACCTTCCCCTTATTACCCAGGGTCCTACTACTTCCCCTTATTACCCAGGGTCTTAATACTTCCCCACCTTCCCCTTATTACCCAGGATCCTACTACTCCCCCACCTTCCCCTTATTACCCAGGATCCTACTACTCCCCCACCTTCCCCTCATTATCCACGGTACTACTGCTCCCCCCACCTTCCCCTCATTACCCAGGGTACTACTGCTCCCCCCCACCTTCCCCTCATTACCCAGGGTACTACTGCTCCCCCACCTTCCCCTCATTACCCAGGATCCTACTACTCCCCCCACCTTCCCCTCATTATCCAGGGTACTACTGCCCCCCCCCACCTTCCCCTTATTACCCAGGATCCTACTACTCCCCCACCTTCCCCTTATTACTCAGGGTACTACTACTCCCCCCCACCTTCCCCTTATTACTCAGGGTACTACTACTCCCCCCACCTTCCCCTTATTACCCAGGATCCTACTACTCCCCCACCTTCTCCTCATTACTCAGGGTACTACTACTCCCCCCACCTTCCCCTTATTACCCAGGATCCTACTACTCCCCCCACCTTCCCCTTATTACCCAGGATCCTACTACTCCCCCACCTTCCCCTTATTACCCAGGATCCTACTACTCCCCCACCTTCCCCTTATTACTCAGGGTACTACTACTCCCCCACCTTCCCCTTATTACCCAGGGTCCTACTACTCCCCCACCTTCCCCTTATTACCCAGGGTACTGCTACTCCCCCACCTTCCCCTCATTACCCAGGGTACTGCTACTCCCCCACCTTCCCCTCATTACCCAGGGTACTGCTACTCCCCCACCTTCCCCTTATTACCCAAGGTCCTACTACTCCCCCACCTTCCCCTTATTACCCAGGATCCTGCTACTCCCCCACCTTCCCCTTATTACCCAGGGTACTGCTACTCCCCCACCTTCCCCTCATTACCCAGGGTACTGCTACTCCCCCACCTTCCCCTTATTACCCAAGGTCCTACTACTCCCCCACCTTCCCCTTATTACCCAGGATCCTACTACTCCCCCACCTTCCCCTCATTATCCACGGTACTACTGCTCCCCCCACCTTCCCCTCATTACCCAGGGTACTACTGCTCCCCCCACCTTCCCCTCATTACCCAGGGTACTACTGCTCCCCCACCTTCCCCTCATTACCCGGGATCCTACTATTCCCCCCACCTTCCCCTCATTATCCAGGGTACTACTGCCCCCCCCACCTTCCCCTTATTACCCAGGATCCTACTACTCCCCCACCTTCCCCTTATTACTCAGGGTACTACTACTCCCCCCACCTTCCCCTTATTACCCAGGATCCTACTACTCCCCCCACCTTCCCCTTATTACTCAGGATCCTACTACTCCCCCCCCCTTCCCCTTATTACCCAGGATCCTACTACTCCACCACCTTCTCCTCATTACTCAGGGTACTACTACTCCCCCCACCTTCCCCTTATTACCCAGGATCCTACTACTCCCCCACCTTCCCCTTATTACCCAGGATCCTACTACTCCACCACCTTCTCCTCATTACTCAGGGTACTACTACTCCCCCCACCTTCCCCTTATTACCCAGGATCCTACTACTCCCCCACCTTCCCCTTATTACTCAGGGTACTACTACTCCCCCACCTTCCCCTTATTACCCAGGGTCCTACTACTCCCCCACCTTCCCCTTATTACCCAGGATCCTACTACTCCCCCACCTTCCCCTTATTACCCAGGATCATACTACTCCCCCACCTTCCCCTTATTACCCAGGGTACTGCTACTCCCCCACCTTCCCCTCATTACCCAGGGTACTGCTACTCCCCCACCTTCCCCTTATTACCCAAGGTCCTACTACTCCCCCACCTTCCCCTTATTACCCAGGGTCCTACTACTCCCCCACCTTCCCCTTATTACCCAGGGTCCCACTACTCCCCCACCTTCCCCTTATTACCCAGGGTCCTACTACTCCCCCACCTTCCCCTTATTACCCAGGGTCCTACTACTCCCCCCCCCTTCCCCTCATTATCCAGGGTCCTACTGCTCCCCCCCCTTCCCCTCATTATCCAGGGTCCTACTGCTCCCCCACCTTCCCCTTATTACCCAGGATCCTACTACTCCCCCACCTTCCCCTTATTACCCAGGATCCTACTACTCCCCCACCTTCCCCTTATTACCCAGGATCCTACTACTCCCCCACCTTCCCCTTATTACCCAGGGTCCCACTACTCCCCCACCTTCCCCTTATTACCCAGGGTCCTACTACTCCCCCACCTTCCCCTTATTACCCAGGGTCCTACTACTCCCCCCCCTTCCCCTCATTATCCAGGGTCCTACTGCTCCCCCCCCTTCCCCTCATTATCCAGGGTCCTACTGCTCCCCCACCTTCCCCTTATTACCCAGGATCCTACTACTCCCCCACCTTCCCCTTATTACCCAGGATCCTACTACTCCCCCACCTTCCCCTTATTACCCAGGGTCCTACTACTCCCCCACCTTCCCCTTATTACCCAGGATCCTACTACTCCCCCACCTTCCCCTTATTACCCAGGATCCTACTACTCCCCCACCTTCCCCTTATTACCCAGGATCCTACTACTCCCCCACCTTCCCCTTATTACCCAGGGTCCTACTACTCCCCCCCTTCCCCTCATTATCCAGGGTCCTACTACTCCCCCACCTTCCCCTTATTACCCAGGGTCCAACTACTTCCCCTTATTACCCAGGGTCTTACTACTTCCCCACCTTCCCCTTATTACCCAGGGTACTACAACTTCCCCTTATTACCCAGGGTCCTGCTACTTCCCCTTATTACCCAGGATCCTACTACTCCCCCACCTTCCCCTTATTACCCAGGATCCTACTACTCCCCCACCTTCCCCTTATTACCCAGGATCCTACTACTCCCCCACCTTCCCCTTATTACCCAGGGTCCTACTACTCCCCCCCCTTCCCCTCATTATCCAGGGTCCTACTACTCCCCCACCTTCCCCTTATTACCCAGGGTCCAACTACTTCCCCTTATTACCCAGGGTCTTACTACTTCCCCACCTTCCCCTTATTACCCAGGGTACTACAACTTCCCCTTATTACCCAGGGTCCTGCTACTTCCCCTTATTACCCAGGATCCTACTACTCCCCCCACCTTCCTCTTATTACCCAGGATCCTACTACTCCCCCACCTTCCCCTTATTACCCAGGATCCTACTACTCCCCCACCTTCCCCTCATTACCCAGAGTACTACTGCTCCCCCACCTTCCCCTCATTATCCAGGGTACTACTGCTCCCCCCACCTTCCCCTCATTACCCAGGGTACTACTGCTCCCCCACCTTCCCCTCATTACCCAGGGTACTACTGCTCCCCCACCTTCCCCTCATTACCCAGGGTACTACTGCTCCCCCACCTTCCCCTTATTACCTAGGGTCCTACTACTCCCCCACCTTCCCCTTATTACCCAGGATCCTACTACTCCCCCACCTTCCCCTTATTACCCAGGATCCTACTACTCCCCCACCTTCCCCTTATTACCCAGGGTCCTACTACTCCCCCCCCCTTCCCCTCATTATCCACGGTACTACTGCTCCCCCCACCTTCCCCTCATTACCCAGGGTACTACTGCTCCCCCACCTTCCCCTCATTACCCAGGATCCTACTACTCCCCCCACCTTCCCCTCATTATCCAGGGTACTACTGCCCCCCCCACCTTCCCCTTATTACCCAGGATCCTACTACTCCCCCACCTTCCCCTTATTACTCAGGGTACTACTACTCCCCCCCACCTTCCCCTTATTACTCAGGGTACTACTACTCCCCCCACCTTCCCCTTATTACTCAGGGTACTACTACTCCCCCCACCTTCCCCTTATTACCCAGGATCCTACTACTCCCCCCACCTTCCCCTTATTACCCAGGATCCTACTACTCCCCCACCTTCCCCTTATTACCCAGGATCCTACTACTCCCCCACCTTCCCCTCATTACTCAGGGTACTACTACTCCCCCCACCTTCCCCTTATTACCCAGGATCCTACTACTCCCCCACCTTCCCCTTATTACTCAGGGTACTACTACTCCCCCACCTTCTCCTTATTACCCAGGGTCCTACTACTCCCCCCACCTTCCCCTTATTACCCAGGGTCCTACTACTCCCCCACCTTCCCCTTATTACCCAGGATCCTACTACTCCCCCCACCTTCCCCTTATTACCCAGGATCCTACTACTCCCCCACCTTCCCCTCATTACTCAGGGTACTACTACTCCCCCCACCTTCCCCTCATTACTCAGGGTACTACTACTCCCCCCACCTTCCCCTCATTACTCAGGATCCTACTACTCCCCCACCTTCCCCTTATTACCCAGGATCCTACTACTCCCCCCACCTTCCCCTTATTACACAGGATCCTACTACTCCCCCACCTTCCCCTTATTACCCAGGGTACTACTACTCCCCCACCTTCCCCTTATTACCCAGGATCCTACTACTCCCCCACCTTCCCCTTATTACCCAGGGTACTACTGCTCCCCCACCTTCCCCTTATTACCCAGGGTACTACTACTCCCCCCACCTTCCCCTTATTACCCAGGGTCCTACTACTCCCCCACCTTCCCCTTATTACCCAGGGTCCTACTACTCCCCCACCTTCCCCTTATTACCCAGGATCCTACTACTCCCCCACCTTCCCCTTATTACCCAGGATCCTACTACTCCCCCACCTTCCACTTATTACCCAGGGTACTACTACTCCCCCCACCTTCCCCTTATTACCAAGGATCCTACTACTCCCCCACCTTCCCCTTATTACTCAGGGTACTACTACTCCCCCCACCTTCCCCTTATTACCCAGGATCCTACTACTCCCCCACCTTCCCCTTATTACTCAGGGTACTACTACTCCCCCCACCTTCCCCTTATTACCCAGGATCCTACTACTCCCCCCACCTTCCCCTTATTACTCAGGATCCTACTACTCCCCCCCCCTTCCCCTTATTACCCAGGATCCTACTACTCCACCACCTTCTCCTCATTACTCAGGGTACTACTACTCCCCCCACCTTCCCCTTATTACCCAGGATCCTACTACTCCCCCACCTTCCCCTTATTACCCAGGATCCTACTACTCCACCACCTTCTCCTCATTACTCAGGGTACTACTACTCCCCCCACCTTCCCCTTATTACCCAGGATCCTACTACTCCCCCACCTTCCCCTTATTACTCAGGGTACTACTACTCCCCCACCTTCCCCTTATTACCCAGGGTCCTACTACTCCCCCACCTTCCCCTTATTACCCAGGATCCTACTACTCCCCCACCTTCCCCTTATTACCCAGGATCATACTACTCCCCCACCTTCCCCTTATTACCCAGGGTACTGCTACTCCCCCACCTTCCCCTCATTACCCAGGGTACTGCTACTCCCCCACCTTCCCCTTATTACCCAAGGTCCTACTACTCCCCCACCTTCCCCTTATTACCCAGGGTCCTACTACTCCCCCACCTTCCCCTTATTACCCAGGGTCCCACTACTCCCCCACCTTCCCCTTATTACCCAGGGTCCTACTACTCCCCCACCTTCCCCTTATTACCCAGGGTCCTACTACTCCCCCCCCCTTCCCCTCATTATCCAGGGTCCTACTGCTCCCCCCCCTTCCCCTCATTATCCAGGGTCCTACTGCTCCCCCACCTTCCCCTTATTACCCAGGATCCTACTACTCCCCCACCTTCCCCTTATTACCCAGGATCCTACTACTCCCCCACCTTCCCCTTATTACCCAGGATCCTACTACTCCCCCACCTTCCCCTTATTACCCAGGGTCCCACTACTCCCCCACCTTCCCCTTATTACCCAGGGTCCTACTACTCCCCCACCTTCCCCTTATTACCCAGGGTCCTACTACTCCCCCCCCTTCCCCTCATTATCCAGGGTCCTACTGCTCCCCCCCCTTCCCCTCATTATCCAGGGTCCTACTGCTCCCCCACCTTCCCCTTATTACCCAGGATCCTACTACTCCCCCACCTTCCCCTTATTACCCAGGATCCTACTACTCCCCCACCTTCCCCTTATTACCCAGGGTCCTACTACTCCCCCACCTTCCCCTTATTACCCAGGATCCTACTACTCCCCCACCTTCCCCTTATTACCCAGGATCCTACTACTCCCCCACCTTCCCCTTATTACCCAGGATCCTACTACTCCCCCACCTTCCCCTTATTACCCAGGGTCCTACTACTCCCCCCCCTTCCCCTCATTATCCAGGGTACTACTGCTCCCCCACCTTCCCCTCATTACCCAGGGTACTACTGCTCCCCCACCTTCCCCTTATTACCTAGGGTCCTACTACTCCCCCACCTTCCCCTTATTACCCAGGATCCTACTACTCCCCCACCTTCCCCTTATTACCCAGGATCCTACTACTCCCCCACCTTCCCCTTATTACCCAGGGTCCTACTGCTCCCCCACCTTCCCCTCATTACCCAGGGTACTACTGCTCCCCCACCTTCCCCTCATTACCCAGGGTACTACTGCTCCCCCACCTTCCCCTTATTACCTAGGGTCCTACTACTCCCCCACCTTCCCCTTATTACCCAGGATCCTACTACTCCCCCACCTTCCCCTTATTACCCAGGATCCTACTACTCCCCCACCTTCCCCTTATTACCCAGGGTCCTACTACTCCCCCCCCCTTCCCCTCATTATCCACGGTACTACTGCTCCCCCCACCTTCCCCTCATTACCCAGGGTACTACTGCTCCCCCACCTTCCCCTCATTACCCAGGATCCTACTACTCCCCCCACCTTCCCCTCATTATCCAGGGTACTACTGCCCCCCCCACCTTCCCCTTATTACCCAGGATCCTACTACTCCCCCACCTTCCCCTTATTACTCAGGGTACTACTACTCCCCCCCACCTTCCCCTTATTACTCAGGGTACTACTACTCCCCCCACCTTCCCCTTATTACTCAGGGTACTACTACTCCCCCCACCTTCCCCTTATTACCCAGGATCCTACTACTCCCCCCACCTTCCCCTTATTACCCAGGATCCTACTACTCCCCCACCTTCCCCTTATTACCCAGGATCCTACTACTCCCCCACCTTCCCCTCATTACTCAGGGTACTACTACTCCCCCCACCTTCCCCTTATTACCCAGGATCCTACTACTCCCCCACCTTCCCCTTATTACTCAGGGTACTACTACTCCCCCACCTTCCCCTTATTACCCAGGGTCCTACTACTCCCCCCACCTTCCCCTTATTACCCAGGGTCCTACTACTCCCCCACCTTCCCCTTATTACCCAGGATCCTACTACTCCCCCCACCTTCCCCTTATTACCCAGGATCCTACTACTCCCCCACCTTCCCCTCATTACTCAGGGTACTACTACTCCCCCCACCTTCCCCTCATTACTCAGGGTACTACTACTCCCCCCACCTTCCCCTCATTACTCAGGATCCTACTACTCCCCCACCTTCCCCTTATTACCCAGGATCCTACTACTCCCCCCACCTTCCCCTTATTACACAGGATCCTACTACTCCCCCACCTTCCCCTTATTACCCAGGGTACTACTACTCCCCCACCTTCCCCTTATTACCCAGGATCCTACTACTCCCCCACCTTCCCCTTATTACCCAGGGTACTACTGCTCCCCCACCTTCCCCTTATTACCCAGGGTACTACTACTCCCCCCACCTTCCCCTTATTACCCAGGGTCCTACTACTCCCCCACCTTCCCCTTATTACCCAGGGTCCTACTACTCCCCCACCTTCCCCTTATTACCCAGGATCCTACTACTCCCCCACCTTCCCCTTATTACCCAGGATCCTACTACTCCCCCACCTTCCCCTTATTACTCAGGATCCTACTACTCCCCCACCTTCCCCTTATTACTCAGGGTACTACTACTCCCCCACCTTCCCCTTATTACCCAGGATCCTACTTCTCTCCCCCACCTTCCCCTCATTACCCAGGGTCCTTCTACTTCCCCACCTTCCTCTTAATACCCAGGGTACTACTACTCCCCCACCTTCCCCTTATTACCCAGGGTCCCACTACTCCCCCACCTTCCCCTTATTACCCAGGGTCCCACTACTTCCCCTTATTACCCAGGGTCCCACTACTTCCTACCTTCCCCTTATTACCCAGGGTCCCACTACTCCCCCACCTTCCCCTTATTACCCAGGGTCCCACTACTCCCCCCACCTTCCCCTTATTACCCAGGGTCCCACTACTCCCCCACCTTCCCCTCATTACCCAGGGTCCCACTACTCCCCCGTATTACCCAGGGTCCTACTACTTCCCACCTTCCCCTTATTACCCAGTGTACTACTACTTCCCACAAACAGTCAAACACAGAAGCCCACACCTGATCATACAGCAAACTTCAAGTTTTATTTACAGGAAAAGAAAAGTAAAACATTAGTAAGAAATAAAATGGACAAGTCACATTAGGAATACGGAGAATTTCAGATTGTGTGGATATTGTGCAAAGCAAACAGCATTGTATATGAAACTCTCTCGCAGGTGCGAACCATGTGTCCCCCACAGCACTGTCCCCAAACACCTTCTTCAGGATGAGAGTAAACAGACCCAGAATGGAACGTCTGACAGTTACAGTGCAGTGAGAAGGCTTACCATTGACCGGGCAGTGGATGGACTATAAGACACATCCATAGTAAAGGACACTGATAACGGACAAATGTCCGCTGCTCTCTGTGCGCCCCCCCTTTTTTTAAGGAGATTTTCCAGATATGCAGAGAGATCAGGAGATGTTTGGGTCTCAGAGAGGTGACCTACACGGCAGATATTCTAGAGTAGCCAATGGGATCTAACAGTAATAAGGAGAGATCAGCAGTAATATGGCATATCAGACCTGCCGTGTCCCACTCACACACATTTCAAGGCCTGCCATGTACCACACATACGCACTTACTTCCACAAGGCCTGCCATGTACCACACATACACACTTACTTCCACAAGGCCTGCCATGTACCACTCATACACACCTACTTCCACAAGGCCTGCCATGTACACACAGCTAGTCAAGGCTTACCATGTACTACTCACACACAGCTACTCCTACAAGGCCTGACTCGTACCACTCTCACACACAGCTAGTCAAGGCTTGCCATATACTACTCACACACATCTACTCCTACAAGGCCTGACTCCTACCACACACATCTACTCCTACAAGGCCATGTATTGCACACACATCTACTCCTACAATGTCTGCCAAGTATCACACACACAAAATTATTCCCACAAGGTCTCTCATATACACAGATACTCCCACAGAGGCCTGCCATAGACCACTCCCACCAACATGCTATGTACCACAGGATGTGCCATGCACCAATCTCACTAATCCCATAAGGGCTGCCATGTACTACTCCCACAAGGCCTGACATATACCACTCTAAAAAAACTAATCCCACAAGGCCTGACAAGTACCACTCCCACAAGGCCTGACAAGTACCACTCACACTCAGCTAGTCTAACAAAGCCTGCCATGTACTACTCTCACACCAGGATACTCCTATAAGGCCTGCCACTGCTCTCACACCCAGATACTCCTATAAGGCCTGATCTCAAACAGCAGTCCTAAGTATCGCTACCAAACAGCTACTGCATTGCCTACCACATACTGCTCCTCTCTCATGCAGATATCCCCACTAGGCTTGCCACATTCTGCTCACTCAGCTACTCCAGCAGGGCTGCCACATACTGATCATAGCCTTATCCCTCTGGGTTACTGGCAGTAAAACGTTTAAGATGTGCTGCACTTATGTTGGTGCACTACAGAAGTCACGTGTCCTTAACACTTATCACGTGTTGCACTTATGCTAGTGTACTACAGAAGTCACGTGTCCTTAACCCTTATCACGTGTTGCACTTATGCTAGTGTACTACAGAAGTCATGTGTCCTTAACCCTTATCACGTGTTGCACTTGTTAGTGCACTACATAAGTCACGTGTCCTTAACCCTTATCACGTGTTGCACTTATGCTAGTGTACTACAGAAGTCATGTGTCCTTAACCCTTATCACGTGTTGCACTTGTTAGTGCACTACATTAGTCACGTGTCCTTAACCCTTATCACGTGTTGCACTTACACATGTCCTTAACCCTTATCACGTGTTGCACTTGTTAGTGCACTACATAAGTCACGTGTCCTTAACCCTTATCACGTGTTGCACTTACACATGTCCTTAACCCTTATCACGTGTTGCACTTGTTAGTGCACTACATAAGTCACGTGTCCTTAACCCCTATCACGTGTCCTTAAATAAACCTTATTACAGATGAAGTGCACGTTATTGTACCTATTCCTGTGTTACATCCATGTCTGTTGCAAAAAATGGAATAGGCTTCACAGAAATGCCAAGATAATTGGGTAAATACATGTCATTGTGAGGTCAAAACTGGTTATTGATGAAAAAGTACAATAATTTTGGCTACATGCTTGTGTGACCCACAGACACTGTCTGATGGGACTGAGTTCAGACACACCAGACTCTGGAGATGAGCAGTAAATCCTGTGGCCACTCTTCAGAACCAGCTCTGGCATGACCAACCAGCTCTCTGATACAGCAGACATGTGGGTGGACAGTGGACTCCCCAGGGAAGGGCGGTTCCACTGCCCAACATCATGTACAGTACATAGGGATGATGTGAATACAGGTTTTAATGTTGGTTAAAAGGAAAACATCACATAGAAACTCATCCTTTTACCCGTCCAGAAACCCTAGTGCATTGCGCCACAGTCAACTGCTAGAACTCCCCCGTCTGGCTGGGGATGATGGGCATTGTAGTCACCTACAGGTGGAGGTCAGGCAATTGACCACCCCATTCTTACGACTTTCACAAAGGCGTCAAATGGGTACTAGAAGGAGTGGTCCACGTTACTTCAGTGCTTTAAAATGCACTTAACTCAGTGTACTGAGCTCCATCTTACTCCTGGTGCTTGTATGTTTATCAGTACACATCCTGAGGTGTCATACAGCGCCCCTCAGTGGTCTGCAAGTGATAAGGAATATACCATACAAGTATCAAAAGTAAGATGGAGCTTAGGCGCCTAGTGTGTCGGGCACCTTAGGTCCTGGGAAGAGACTGTTTGCGGATAAAGCAATAGCACTAACGGGAGAGAATAACAATTCTCACAGACTGATTTCAAGTCCTTGAATGCTAAGCCAGGTCTCCAGCGCATTGTGGAGCAACTGTGCATTCAAGGAGTGGAAATCCTCGTTTAAATTAGTTGATGAATGTGGGGAATGAGTGACTCTGAAGAGCCATTCACCGGGAACACTAATGATTTATGGGAAGTCATATAGGTGTCACACACTGTATCCGATCAGGGTCAAGGGGCATGTGCATGGGGTTCACACCTGGGTACAAGGTCAGACCATTGCAGGGATTTCTAGAGAAAGCTTCTAATGTGTAAACAGGAGGATTAAACCTCATAACGTGCAAAGTGTCAGACTCGATCCTCCAGTAGGGACTGGTAGAGCCTGACGGATTTGGGGCCTCAAAGTGCAGTCACCTCCCACTCCTGAGCAGCTGTAAGGGGTTAGCTCTGCAAGGACATTTTACTACTGGGTGGAAACACGAGGTAACAAGTCTTCATCGTTCCATTTCTACCCCCGCCTCCATGCAGCAGATGACACTGAGCACGGGGATGGGGGGGATATCCGAGCAGCATCTCTACAGATTCACATTAGGAAATAAGGCTGCCTCTTTAAATAACACGTCTGAATCTCCTTCTTTGGGCATTAACCCTTTTGGAGCTGGAGAGATTCTGCAGAGCGACTTGAAGGATGCTTAGCTAGGCCGCTACACAGGCCGGTTCCGCCCTAAGGTCTCCTGACATTTTGGACTGGGTGTAAATATAAGTCAGCGGTGGAGTGACTGCAGCAGGGAGGCAGGACTGGTAGCTACGAGGACACAGTAACCGCACTCAGGTTTCCATTGCGCGTGATGTAGAACTTGCTGAAAGCTTCTTCAAGTAAACAGGTCAGTCTGTTCTGGTCAGACTGCAGGAGAAAAGACAGGAGGGGAAGATTAGCCTTCTCTCCATACATGAGTGGTCAGGAACACTGTCCACCTAGGACAGACTGACTCACCATCATACTACACACAGACACAAACCTATCAGAACAACTCTCTCATCACACAGACTGACACATCCACAAATCAGACTCAGTCTCCCAGCGAAAGCAAGCGAACACATAACTATCCAGTCACACATCCCAGACACACCCATCAGTCTCTCCAGTCTCACACAACACCACATCCCCAGACCAGACCGACTCTCCCGTCGTGCATAACCCCAGACCAGACCCACTCTCCCTTTGTGCATAACCCCCGACCAGACCCACTCTCCCATCGTGCATAACCCCCGACCAGACCCACTCTCCCTTCGTGCATAACCCCCGACCAGACCCACTCTCCCTTCGTGCATAACCCCCGACCAGACCCACTCTCCCGTCGTGCATAACCCCCGACCAGACCCACTCTCCCGTCGTGCATAACCCCCGACCAGAACCACTCTCCCGTCATGCATAACCCCCGACCAGACCCACTCTCCCATCGTGCATAACCTCCGACCAGACCCACTCTCCCATCGTGCATAACCTCCGACCAGACCCACTCTCCCGTCATGCATAACCCCCGACCAGACCCACTCTCCCATCGTGCATAACCTCCGACCAGACCCACTCTCCCATCGTGCATAACCCCCAACCAGACCCACTCTCCCGTCATGCATAACCCCCGACCAGACCCACTCTCCCATCGTGCATAACCTCCGACCAGACCCACTCTCCCATCGTGCATAACCTCCGACCAGACCCACTCTCCCGTCATGCATAACCCCCGACCAGACCCACTCTCCCATCGTGCATAACCTCCGACCAGACCCACTCTCCCATCGTGCATAACCTCCGACCAGACCCACTCTCCCACATGCATAACCGTCGACCAGACCAAATCTCATGTCATGCATAACCCCAGATCAGACCGACCCTCCCTGTCAAACTCTCCAATTAGACAGACTCCACAGATAAGGCTGACTTCAGTCAGACACACCAGACCAACTCATGTCACACCTGCACTCACCAATTAGACAGACTATTGTCAAGCAACTCACTCAAAAGATCAGACTGACTCTCCAGTCGCCCCACTCAAAATAGAGTCTGCTGTCGTGTCCACAGATCAGAGAGACTCTCCCGTTGCATCCACAGATCAGACAGACTCTCACGTCACGTCCACAGATCAGACAGACCCTCCCGTCACATCCACAGATCAGACCAACTCTACAGTCAAATATCAGACCTACTCTCCCCTCACATCCACAGATCAGACAGACTCTCCAGGCACACATGCAACTGACACACCTATAAGCTGTGAGAGGTAACAAGCTATGTTGTGGGCTTTGGTGAACTATCTATTTTAGGTTTTACTTGTATTCTGTTAGTGTGGTAAGGGAGGGGTTAAGAAACAAAGGTTTTTTTCCCTCTCCTTGAAGGTGTATTAGTGATCACAGTCTGTGTCGGGGTCAGGGGGGTTCTTTTTGATTACTGGAGGTGTAATCGGTGGTTTCTGCTATATAAAACAGGGGGAGAGTGAACACATGAAAGTGTGAATGTTGCAGGATTATGTGTTAGTGCGGCAGTGGGGTAAGTGCAGCATTATGTCTTAGTGCGGCAGTGGGGTAAGTGCAGGATTATGTGTTAGTGCGGCAGTGGGGTAAGTGCAGCATTATGACTTAGTGCGGCAGTGGGGTAAGTGCAGGATTATGTCTTAGTGCGGCAGTGGGGTAAGTGCAGCATTATGTCTTAGTGCGGCAGTGGGGTAAGTGCAGCATTATGTCTTAGTGCAGCAGTGGGGTAAGTGCAGGATTATGTGTTAGTGCGGCAGTGGGGTAAGTGCAGCATTATGTCTTAGTGCGGCAGCGGGGTAAGTGCAGGATTATGTGTTAGTGCGGCAGCGGGGTAAGTGCAGGATTATGTGTTAGTGCGGCAGCGGGGTAAGTGCAGCATTATGTCTTAGTGCGGCAGTGGGGTAAGTGCAGGATTATGTCTTAGTGCGGCAGTGGGGTAAGTGCAGGATTATGTCTTAGTGCGGCAGTGGGGTAAGTGCAGGATTATGTCTTAGTGCGGCAGAGGGGTAAGTGCAGGATTATGTCTTAGTGCGGCAGAGGGGTAAGTGCAGGATTATGTCTTAGTGCGGCAGAGGGGTAAGTGCAGGATTATGTCTTAGTGCGGCAGCGGGGTAAGTGCAGGATTATGTCTTAGTGCGGCAGCGGGGTAAGTGCAGGATTATGTCTTAGTGCGGCAGTGGGGTAAGTGCAGGATTATGTCTTAGTGCGGCAGAGGGGTAAGTGCAGGATTATGTGTTAGTGCGGCAGAGGGTTAAGTGCAGGATTATGTCTTAGTGCGGCAGCGGGGTAAGTGCAGGATTATGTCTTAGTGCGGCAGAGGGGTAAGTGCAGGATTATGTCTTAGTGCGGCAGAGGGGTAAGTGCAGGATTATGTCTTAGTGCGGCAGAGGGGTAAGTGCAGGATTATGTCTTAGTGCGGCAGAGGGGTAAGTGCAGGATTATGTCTTAGTGCGGCAGAGGGGTAAGTGCAGGATTATGTCTTAGTGCGGCAGCGGGGTAAGGAAGATCAGGTCCTGAGAAGGAACCGAGACATACTTGTCCATGTTTAGGATCCCCCCATGTTTGAGGAGAACCTGAACATATTCCTGGATCTGACATTCCAGTTCATCCCTGGAAGGAGCCTTCAGCAGAAGGTCGTCCAGGAAAGTAGTCACTTGAATCCCTTTGGTGTGTAGGAAGGCCAAGCAATGCTCCTGGAAGAGCCCTAGGCTGTAAGAGAACCTGAAGTACTCCTGACTGTCTGGATGAATTGGAATGTGCAGGTATACATCCTGCAGATGTAAAGAGGCCAGAAATACCCCTGGACACATTGTTGCAATGAAAGAGCTCAAAGACTCCATCTTGTAAAGCATACGGACCACAAATGAATTGAGATCCTTGATGGCAGCCGCCATCCTTCTTGGAAATCACGAAGGGGTTGGAATAAAAACTAAACCTCTCTCTGGCTTGGGAACCAGTCAGGCCTCCCTTGTCCAAGAGAGCCTGGAACGCCCCATTGAAAAGACTGGGGGGGGGGGGGGTGAGAAAGGATAAACCTGAAGGGAGGTGGGGATTTGAAGGGAATCCTGTAACCTTCTGAAACCACTTGTAAAACCCACCGATCAGTAATAGAGCCTGTCCAAGTACTCGAAGCGTGATGCAGGTGACCACCCTCAGGTGTATGTGGGCCAGGTTTCAGCGAGTCATGCCTAAGTAGGTTTGGTTTTGGTGGAGGTGTGTTTTGACCTCCAGCGCTGCCTGGACTTGGGGGTGGAACACGGGGTGCTGGCCTGAGTAGGCACCCGGTCCGACCTTTGCGTCACACTTTAGCAAGAATGAAGGGAATGCGGTTTCCTGGCCTGAGGTAACAAAGTGCTCTTACCCCCAGTGGCTTCACTGATATTCTTCAATTCAGGGACAAAAAGGCATGTACCCTGAATGGGAAGAGAGACCAGTGATGTCTTAGAGATCAAGTCAGCAGACCAAATCTTAAGCCACATTGTGCGTCTGGCAGCCACACTGATGGCGGAGGTCTTAGCCTCAAGCCTAATGGCATCAAACAAGGCATCAGTTATATAATGCTGAGCCTCCGATATGTTTTCCAAAATGGGCAAAAGGTCCTCCATAGTGGCCCCTTTGGAGACACAGTCAGTCAGCTGTTCAGTTCAAGCAGCAATAACTATTAACCCATGCAGACGCTAAGGTGGGCCTCAAGGATGCACCTAGGGCAGCAAAGATAGGAAGCTGGAAGATATCCTCAAGGCTATCAGTCAGATCTTTGAGTGCTGAAGAATCTGTAAAAGGCAAGGCAGTAGACTTAGAAAGCCTAAACATAGGGGAATCCAAACGAGGTGGTGTAGCCCACTAAGCTAAAGCTGCATCAGCAAAGGGGTACAGCCTGAAAAACCTCTTGGAAAGAGTGAGACGCTTGTCAGGAATCTCCCACTCATTCAGTATAATTTGATCCAGAGTGTGATTAGGTGGAAAGACAGTACTGGACTTCTTGTGTCTTGAAAAGACATCAGAAGGTGACTGCGGCTCTACAGGGTTAACAGGAATGTTAAGGGTATATAAAACCGCCATAATGAGACCCTCACTCTCCCGTCACACCCCATACACAGATAAGACTCACTCTCCCGTCACACCCATACACAGATAAGACTCATTCTCCCATACACAGATCAGACTCACACTCCCATCACACACCCATACACAGATCAGACTCACTCTCCCGTCACACACCCATACACAGAGCAGACACACTCTCCCGTCACACACCCATACACAGAGCAGACACACTCTCTCGTCACACACCCATACACAGATCAGACTCACTCTCCCGTCACACACCCATACACAGAGCAGACACACTCTCCCGTCACACACCCATACACAGAGCAGACACACTCTCCCGTCACACACCCATACACAGAGCAGACTCACTCTCTCGTCACACACCCATACACAGATCAGACTCACTCTCTCGTCACACACCCATGCACAGATCAGACTCACTCTCCTGTCACACCCCCATACACAGGATCAGACTCAGTCCTGTCACACACCCATATCAATACACACGCACAGATCAGACTCACTCGCCTGTCACACACCCATACACAGATCAGACTCACTCCTGTCACACACCCATATCAATACACACGCACAAATCAGACTCACTCTCTCGTCACACACCCATACACAGATCAGACTCACTCTCTCGTCACACACCCATACACAGATCAGACTCACTCTCTCGTCACACACCCATACACAGATCAGACTCACTCTCTCGTCACACACCCATACACAGATCAGACTCACTCTCTCGTCACACACCCATACACAGATCAGACTCACTCTCTCGTCACACACCCATACACAGATCAGACTCACTCTCCCGTCACACACCCATACACAGATCAGACTCACTCTCTCGTCACACACCCATACACAGATCAGACTCACTCTCCCATCACACACCCATACGAAGATCAGACTCACTCTCTCGTCACACCCCCATACACAGGATCAGACTCACTCTCTCGTCACACACCCATACACAGATCAGACTCACTCTCCCGTCACACACCCATACACAGATCAGACTCACTCTCCTGTCACACCCCCATACACAGATCAGACTCAGTCCTGTCACACACCCATACACAGATCAGACTCAGTTCTGTCACACACCCATATCAATACACACGCACAGATCAGACTCACTCTCCCGTCACACACCCATACACAGATCAGACTCACACTCTTGTCACACACCCATACACAGAGCAGACTCACTCTCCCGTCACACACCCATACACAGATCAGACTCACTCTCTCGTCACACACCCATACACAGATCAGACTCACTCTCCCGTCACACACCCATACACAGATAAGACTCACTCTCCCATCACACACCCATACACAGATAAGACTCACCCTCCCGTCACACACCCATACACAGATAAGACTCACTCTCCCATCACACACCCATACACAGATAAGACTCACTCTCCCATCACACACCCATACACAGATAAGACTCACTCTCCTGTCACACACCCATACACAGATAAGACTCACTCTCCTGTCACACACCCATACACAGATCAGACTCACTCTCCCGTCACACACCCATACACAGATAAGACTCACTCTCCCATCACACACCCATACACAGATCAGACTCACTCTCCCGTCACACACCCATACACAGATAAGACTCACTCTCCCATCACACACCCATACACAGATAAGACTCACTCTCCCATCACACACCCATACACAGGATCAGACTCACACTCTCGTCACACACCCATACACAGATCAGACTCACTCCTGTCACACACCCATATCAATACACACGCACAAATCAGACTCACTCTCCCGTCACACACCCATACACAGATAAGACTCACCCTCCCGTCACACACCCATACACAGATCAGACTCACCCTCCCGTCACACACCCATACACAGAGCAGACACACTCTCCCGTCACACACCCATACACAGATCAGACACACTCTCCCGTCACACACCCATACACAGATCAGACTCACTCTCCCGTCACACACCCATACACAGATCAGACTCACTCTCTCGTCACACACCCATACACAGATCAGACTCACTCTCTCGTCACACACCCATACACAGATCAGACTCACTCTCCCGTCACACACCCATACACAGATCAGACTCACTCTCCCGTCACACACCCATACACAGATCAGACTCACCCTCCCGTCACACACCCATACACAGATCAGACTAACTCTCCCGTCACACACCCATACACAGATCAGACTCACTCTCCTGTCACACACCCATACGAAGATCAGACTCGATCTCCCGTCACACACCCATACACAGATCAGACTCGATCTCCCGTCACACACCCATACACAGATCAGACTCACTCTCCCGTCACACACCCATACGAAGATCAGACTCGATCTCCCGTCACACACCCATACACAGATCAGACTCGATCTCCCGTCACACACCCATACACAGATCAGACTCGATCTCCCGTCACACACCCATACACAGATCAGACTCGATCTCCCGTCACACACCCATACACAGATCAGACTCACTCTCCTGTCACACACCCATACGAAGATCAGACTCGATCTCCCGTCACACACCCATACGAAGATCAGACTCGATCTCCCGTCACACACCCATACGAAGATCAGACTCGATCTCCCGTCACACACCCATACACAGATCAGACTCGATCTCCCGTCACACACCCATACACAGATCAGACTCACTCTCCTGTCACACACCCATACACAGATCAGACTCACTCTCCTGTCACACACCCATACGAAGATCAGACTCGATCTCCCGTCACACACCCATACGAAGATCAGACTCGATCTCCCGTCACACACCCATACACAGATCAGACTCGATCTCCCGTCACACACCCATACACAGATCAGACTCACTCTCCCGTCACACACCCATACACAGATCAGACTCACTCTCCCGTCACACACCCATACACAGATCAGACTCACTCTCCCGTCACACACCCATACGAAGATCAGACTCGATCTCCCGTCACACACCCATACGAAGATCAGACTCACTCTCCCGTCACACACCCATACACAGATCAGACTCACTCTCCCGTCACACACCCATACGAAGATCAGACTCGATCTCCCGTCACACACCCATACACAGATCAGACTCGATCTCCCGTCACACACCCATACACAGATCAGACTCGATCTCCCGTCACACACCCATACACAGATCAGACTCACTCTCCTGTCACACACCCATACGAAGATCAGACTCGATCTCCCGTCACACACCCATACGAAGATCAGACTCGATCTCCCGTCACACACCCATACACAGATCAGACTCGATCTCCCGTCACACACCCATACACAGATCAGACTCGATCTCCCGTCACACACCCATACACAGATCAGACTCACTCTCCCGTCACACACCCATACACAGATCAGACTCACTCTCCCGTCACACACCCATACACAGATCAGACTCACTCTCCCGTCACACACCCATACGAAGATCAGACTCGATCTCCCGTCACACACCCATACGAAGATCAGACTCACTCTCCCGTCACACACCCATACACAGATCAGACTCACTCTCCCGTCACACACCCATACGAAGATCAGACTCGATCTCCCGTCACACACCCATACACAGATCAGACTCGATCTCCCGTCACACACCCATACACAGATCAGACTCGATCTCCCGTCACACACCCATACACAGATCAGACTCACTCTCCCATCACACACCCATACACAGGATCAGACTCACTCTCCCGTCACACACCCATACACAGATCAGACTCACTCTTCCGTCACACACCCATACACAGGATCAGACTCACTCTCCCGTCACACACCCATACACAGAGCAGACTCACTCTCCCATCACACACCCATACACAGGATCAGACTCACTCTCCCGTCACACACCCATACACAGATCAGACTCACTCTCCCGTCACACACCCATACGCAGATCAGACTCACTCTCCCGTCACACACCCATACGCAGATCAGACTCACTCTCCCATCACACACCCATACACAGGATCAGACTCACTCTCCCGTCACACACCCATACACAGATCAGACTCACTCTCCCGTCACACACCCATACACAGGATCAGACTCACTCTCCCGTCACACACCCATACACAGAGCAGACTCACTCTCCCATCACACACCCATACACAGGATCAGACTCACTCTCCCGTCACACACCCATACACAGATCAGACTCACTCTCTCGTCACACCCCCATACACAGGATCAGACTCACTCTCCCGTCACACACCCATACACAGATCAGACTCACTCTCCCATCACACACCCATACACAGATCAGACTCACTCTCTCGTCACACCCCCATACACAGGATCAGACTCACTCTCCCGTCACACACCCATACACAGATCAGACTCACTCTCCCATCACACACCCATACACAGATCAGACTCACTCTCTCGTCACACCCCCATACACAGATCAGACTCGATCTCCCGTCACACACCCATATGCAGATCAGACTCACTCTCCCGTCACACACCCATACGAAGATCAGACTCACTCTCCCGTCACACACAGAGATAAGACGGATGCTACCGCTGCATTCTCACAGATCAGATATCAGTACAAACCTCACTGACGAAGCCCAGCTGCACCAGTTCTGCTGCCAGTTCCTGAATGTTCTCATCTACAGAAGAATGGAGAAAATGTCATCAGCAATACAATACAATTAGTGGGTCTGTGAGGGGGATCCACCTTTGGGCTGAGGTCAGGTAAAATACTCACTAGGCAACAGGTCACAGCTCAGGTGTCTGTTAAGTTTGTCTTCCAGCTTAAGCAGTAAAGTGAGCTGCAGAGATAAGAAGAACAGGAGCCATCAGGAAGGTGGGACTTTATCTGGGGACAGCTAGCAGGGACAGGAGCTGGAGGCAGAAGGACAGTAACAGAGGAGACAACAACACTGGGAGTCCGAGATCAGGGAGATGGGATGAGCAGAGGTGCCAGGAGAAGGGAGAGTAACAGAGGAGAGAATAATAATCATCATAATGGGAGATGGAGATCAGGAACATGGGACATTATATGGGGGATAAGTAGAGGTGTCAGAACAAAGGAGAGAAGATCAGGAAGAAGGGACATTTTTTGAGGGTGACTAGTAGGTCTGGTAAGGAAGATGGAATATTCTGGATGCTTAGGAGCTGAAGGAAAGTAATAGAGAAGAATGTGAATCTGAGGACAAGATAGGGGGACATTTTCTGGTGTTTCTAGCAGGGTCAGGAGCTGAAGCACGGAGGAAAGTAAAAGAAGAATGTGAACTGGAGGAGAAGAAGAAGATGGGACATTTTCTGGTGGTTTGTAGCAGGGCCAGGAGCTGAAGCACGGAGGAAAGTAACAGAAGAATGTGAATTGGAGGAGAAGAAGATGGGACATTTCTGGTGGTTTCTAGCAGGGCCAGGAGATGAAAGGGAATGAAAGTAACAGAAGAATGTGAATTGGAGGAGAAGAAGATGGGACATTTTCTGATGGTTTTTAGCAGAGCCAGGAGATGAATGGGAAGGAAAGTAACAGAAGAATGTGAATTGGAGGAGAAGAAGATGGGACATTTTCTGATGGTTTTTAGCAGGGCCAGGAGATGAATGGGAAGGAAAGTAACAGAAGAATGTGAATTGGAGGAGAAGAAGATGGGACATTTCTGGTGGTTTGTAGCAGGGCCAGGAGATGAAAGGGAAGGAAAGTAACAGAAGAATGTGAATTGGAGGAGAAGAAGATGGGACATTTTCTGATGGTTTTTAGCAGAGCCAGGAGATGAATGGGAAGGAAAGTAACAGAAGAATGTGAATTGGAGGAGAAGAAGATGGGACATTTTCTGATGGTTTTTAGCAGGGCCAGGAGATGAATGGGAAGGAAAGTAACAGAAGAATGTGAATTGGAGGAGAAGAAGATGGGACATTTCTGGTGGTTTGTAGCAGGGCCAGGAGATGAAAGGGAAGGAAAGTAACAGAAGAATGTGAATTGGAGGAGAAGAAGATGGGACATTTCTGGTGGTTTGTAGCAGGGCCAGGAGATGAAAGGGAAGGAAAGTAACAGAAGAATGTGAATTGGAGGAGAAGATGGGACATTTCTGGTGGTTTGTAGCAGGGACAGGAGATGAATGGGAAGGAAAGTAACAGAAGAATGTGAATTGGAGGAGAAGAAGATGGGACATTTTCTGATGGTTTTTAGCAGGGCCAGGAGATGAATGGGAAGGAAAGTAACAGAAGAATGTGAATTGGAGGAGAAGAAGATGGGACATTTCTGGTGGTTTGTAGCAGGGCCAGGAGATGAAAGGGAAGGAAAGTAACAGAAGAATGTGAATTGGAGGAGAAGAAGATGGGACATTTTCTGGTGGTTTGTAGCAGGGCCAGGAGATGAAAGGGAAGGAAAGTAACAGAAGAATGTGAATTGGAGGAGAAGAAGATGGGACATTTCTGGTGGTTTGTAGCAGGGCCAGGAGATGAAAGGGAAGGAAAGTAACAGAAGAATGTGAATTGGAGGAGAAGAAGATGGGACATTTCTGGTGGTTTGTAGCAGGGACAGGAGATGAAAGGGAAGGAAAGTAACAGAAGAATGTGAATTGGAGGAGAAGAAGAAGATGGGACATTTTCTGGTGGATTCTAGCAGGGCCAGGGGATGAAAGGGAATGAAAGTAACAGAGAAGAATGTGAATTGGAGGAGAAGAAGAAGATGGGACATTTTCTGGTGGATTCTAGCAGGGCCAGGGGATGAAAGGGAATGAAAGTAACAGAGAAGAATGTGAATTGGAGGAGAAGAAGATGGGACATTTCTGGTGGTTTGTAGCAGGGCCAGGAGATAAAAGGGAAGGAAAGTAACAGAAGAATGTGAATTGGAGGAGAAGAAGAAGATGGGACATTTTCTGGTGGATTCTAGCAGGGCCAGGGGATGAAAGGGAATGAAAGTAACAGAGAAGAATGTGAATTGGAGGAGAAGAAGAAGATGGGACATTTCTGGTGGTTTGTAGCAGGGCCAGGAGATGAAAGGGAAGGAAAGTAACAGAAGAATGTGAATTGGAGGAGAAGAAGAAGATGGGACATTTCTGGTGGTTTGTAGCAGGGCCAGGAGATGAAAGGGAAGGAAAGTAACAGAGAAGAATGTGAATTGGAAGAGAAGAATAAGATGGGACATTTCCTGGTGGTTTGTAGCAGGGCCAGGAGATGAAGGTGGAAGGAAAGTAACAGAAGAATGTGAATTGGAGGAGAAGAAGATGGGACATTTTCTGATGGTTTTTAGCAGGGCCAGGAGATGAATGGGAAGGAAAGTAACAAGAATGTGAATTGGAGGAGAAGAAGATGGGACATTTCTGGTGGTTTGTAGCAGGGCCAGGAGATGAAAGGGAAGGAAAGTAACAGAAGAATGTGAATTGGAGGAGAAGAAGATGGGACATTTTCTGGTGGTTTGTAGCAGGGCCAGGGGATGAAAGGGAAGGAAAGTAACAGAGAAGAATGTGAATTGGAGGAGAAGAAGATGGGACATTTCTGGTGGTTTGTAGCAGGGCCAGGAGATGAAAGGGAAGGAAAGTAACAGAAGAATGTGAATTGGAGGAGAAGAAGAAGATGGGACATTTTCTGGTGGATTCTAGCAGGGCCATGGGATGAAAGGGAAGGAAAGTAACAGAGAAGAATGTGAATTGGAAGAGAAGAATAAGATGGGACATTTCCTGGTGGTTTGTAGCAGGGCCAGGAGATGAAAGGGAAGGAAAGTAACAGAAGAATGTGAATTGGAGGAGAAGAATAAGATGGGACATTTTCTGGTGGTTTGTAGCAGGGCCAGGAGATGAAGGTATAAAGAAAGTAACAGAGAGGGGGTCAGCACAGAAGAAAACAGGATGGGAAATGATAGGGATGCAGGGCCAAGCAGGATATACAGTGGAGTGGAGCAGCTGATATACAGGGGAGAAGCAGATATTTGTAGTGATGTAAAATAAGTGAACAGCTGAGGGGAAGGAGTCTATCTGGAGATACTCACATGGTGCTTGGCTCCTTCGTCCACAGACTCAATGTTGCACTGCATCTGAACGGCCTGAAAAAGAGAAAAACGAGTCACAGGACAGAAGGGGGAAGCCATGGAGACTCCGGGACCTCAAATAATCACAGCAGTACTGGAACAGCCATAAACATCCAGTAAAGGAAATCAATTATCATAAAGAAGCAGAAAAAACTACTATAGGACATATCGCAAGAGAGAGTCTTGAAGGTGGAGACTCCATGCCACTCCTCCAACTTAACCCCCCCCCTCTCACCTACAACCCACAGTATGAAAGTGACTGAAGCCACACTAACAAGGCAAGCGAGGGAAGAAGGAGGAAATCTCCTGTGAGAAGAAAAACCCTAATAGGACTCCGCAAGCCAGGTTCCTTTCGCTGGGTGGGAGACCTGTGTTCCATATGAACACTAAAATCCTATTTTCTCTATGGTCCAATATGGGACACAGGTGCCATGGGGATTTACCAACACTAAGCTCCCTGGATGGGAAGGCAGTGAAAGGATCTCACGCCTGTCCCATGATACTAGAACACCCAAGACTAGACAGAATCGGAATAGCCCAAACAAGAAAAAAGTGTCAGCGGACGCTGAACTACAACAGCACACAAAAGCAGGAGTTCATCAGGGCTCAAACAACTGAACAACAGTACGGCAACCAAGTGTGCAGGTCCTTAGACAGGCATAGCTGCCTGTAGGACCTTCCTGCCAAAGATGGCTTCAGCCGAAACCATAACATTGACACGGTAGTGCTTAGAAAAGGCGTGCAAACAGGACCAAGCTGCTGCCTTGCACAACTGTTCAGCCGAGGTCTGATTTTTGTAGGCCGAAAAGGCCCCCCACAGACCTGGAGGAATGTGCTGTGAACAGGTTTATTTCTGAGTTCATACGCTGGTGTATGGTAGCCTTAATCCAAGAGGCCACAGTGGCCTTCCAAAAAGGCTCAGTATGGTGCACATAAAATTTAAGACACGCACCACTGAGATTACTGCCAAAAGAAAAGCCATCTTCAGAGTCAAATGACGCAGAGGAATGGAAGGGGCCCTAAACTCCCAGAACCAAATTAAGGTCCGACGGAGGAGTGCGAGCCTTAAAGGCCAGGAAGGCATGAGCCGCCCCCTGAAGAAACACCTTGACATCCAGAATGGTAACAGTACTTATCTGGGAAAACACAGAAAGAGCTGAGATTTTAACCTTTAACCACTTAGTAACCGGCCACGTACACGGCTAGCACTTAACTCCCGCCGAACATTTTTTTCATTTCTTTAAATGACTTCCGGGACATCTGCTCGGGAAGTACATGTACGTCCTCTGTCCACCTGGGACATCTGCTCTGGACATACATATACGTCCTCTGTCCACCTGGGATATCCGCTCAGGACGTACATGTATGTCCTCTGTCCACCTGGGACATCCGCTCGGGACGTACATGAACGTCCTCTGTCCTCCTGGGACATCCGCTCGGGACGTACATGAACGTCCTCTGTCCACCTGGGACATCCGCTCGGGACGTACATGTACCTCCTCTGTCCACCTGGGACATCTGCTCTGGACATACATATACGTCCTCTGTCCACCTGGGATATCCGCTCAGGACGTACATATACGTCCTCTGTTCACCTGGGACATCCACTCGGGACGTACATGAACGTCCTCTGTCCACCTGGGACATCCGCTCGGGTCGTACATGAACGTCCTCTGTCCACCTGGGACATCCGCTCAGGACGTACATGAACGTCCTCTGTCCACCTGGGACATCCGCTCGGTACGTACATGAACGTCCTCTGTCCAACTAGGACATCCGCTCAGGACGTACATGTACGTCCTCTGTCCACTTGGGACATCCGCTCGGGACGTACATGTACGTCCTCTGTCCACCTGGGACATCCGCTCGGGACGTACAAGTACATCCTCTGTCTACCTGGGACATCCACTCGGAACATACATGTACATCCTCTGTCCTCCTGGGACATCCGCTCGGGACGTACATGTACGTCCTCTGTCCACCTGGGACATCCGCTCGGGACGTACATGTACGTCCTCTGTCCACCTGGGACATCCGCTCGGGATGTACATGTATGTCCTCTGTCCACCTGGGACATCCGCTCGGGATGTACATGTACGTCCTCTGTCCACCTGGGACATCCGCTCGGGACGTACATGTACGTCCTCTGTCCACCTGGGACATCTGCTCGGGACATACATGTACGTCCTCTGTCCACCTGGGACATCCGCTCGGGACGTACATGTACATCCTCTGTCCACCTGGGACATCCGCTCGGGACATACATGTACATCCTCTGTCCACCTGGGACATCCGCTCGGGACGTACATGTACATCCTCTGTCCACCTGGGACATCCGCTCGGGACGTACATGTACATCCTCTGTCCACCTGGGACATCCGCTCGGGACGTACACTCTGTCCTCCTGGGACATCCGCTCGGGACGTACATGTACATCCTCTGTCCACCTGGGACATCCGCTCGGGATGTACATGTACGTCCTCTGTCCACCTGGGACATCCGCTCGGGACGTACATGTACATCCTCTGTCCACCTGGGACATCCGCTCGGGACGTACACTCTGTCCTCCTGGGACATCCGCTCGGGACGTACATGTACATCCTCTGTCCACCTGGGACATCCGCTCGGGACGTACATGTATGTCCTCTGTCCACCTGGGACTTCCGCTCGGCATGTACAGGTACGTCCTCTGTCCACCTGGGACATCCGCTCGGGACATACATGTACGTCCTCTGTCCACCTGGGACATCCGCTCGGGACGTACATGTACATCCTCTGTCCACCTGGGACATCCGCTCGGGATGTACATGTACGTCCTCTGTCCACCTGGGATATCCGCTCGGGACATACATGTACGTCCTCTGTCCACCTGGGACATCCGCTCGGGACGTACATGTATGTCCTCTGTCCACCTGGGACATCCGCTCGGGATGTACATGTACGTCCTCTGTCCACCTGGGACTTCCGCTCGGCATGTACAGGTACGTCCTCTGTCCACCTGGGATATCCGCTCGGGACGTACATGTACGTCCTCTGTCCACCTGGGACATCCGCTCGGGATGTACATGTACGTCCTCTGTCCACCTGGGATATCCGCTCGGGACGTACATGTACATCCTCTGTCCACCTGGGACATCCGCTCGGGACGTACATGTACCTCCTCTGTCCACCTGGGACATCCGCTCGGGACGTACATGAACGTCCTCTGTCCACCTGGGACATCCGCTCGGGACATACATGAACGTCCTCTGTCCACCTGGGACATCCGCTCGGGACATACATGTACGTCCTCTGTCCACCTGCGACATCCGCTCAGGATGTACATGTACCTCCTCTGTCCACCTGGGACATCCGCTCGGGATGTACATGTACGTCCTCTGTCCACCTGGGACATCCGCTCGGGACATACATGTACGTCCTCTGTCCACCTGCAACATCCGCTCAGGATGTACATGTACCTCCTCTGTCCACCTGGGACATCCGCTCGGGACGTACATGTACCTCCTCTGTCCACCTGGGACATCCGCTCGGGACGTACATGTACATCCTCTGTCCGCCTGGGACATCCGCTCGGGACATACATGTACATCCTCTGTCCACCTGGGACATCCGCTCGGGACGTACATGAACGTCCTCTGTCCACCTGGGACTTCCGCTCGGGATGTACATGTACGTCCTCGGGCAGTAAGGGGTTAAAGAGCCCTTTGTTCGCGCCATCCTGGAGAAAGGATACAACAAAAGGAAGGTCAGACACCTGCGAGGACCTTGTGTGTTTTGTACACAGACTCCGTTTTATTGCTCTCTTATCGGAACACAACTCTGTAACTGCTCCTGTTTTTATTTAATAAAGTACTTGTTTTGGTTAAAAAAAAAAAAAAAAAAAAAAAGTGCGGAGAGTGAGCGTCCAGCCTCGCGGATCAGAGGAGAAAGGGGGACATGGCACCATCAGGGGTACTTACCGCTTTACATTCAGTATATGGTGACATACAGTAAGTGCACTAGGTAAGTCATTTTACAGACTATTACAATAAGGGGTACGCTAGGTATGCATACATTACCACAGGAGGTCCCTGTCCTACAGAGTTTACAATCGTATTACAGGATGGACGACATACAGGTACAATCAGGTAGAAGAGAAAGTGCAATTTATAACAGTTCTAAATATGAGAATATTTATATTGAAAGGTCAGTGACCTTACACCTCTATATCACACCCTACTCCATAGGGTCCCAGTGGTCATTATCATTAGGAGAGGTCAGTGACCTTACACCTCTATATCACACCCTACACCATAGGGTCCCAGTGGTCATTATCATTACGAGAGGTCAGTGACCTTACACCTCTATATCACACCCTACACCATAGGGTCCCAGTGGTCATTATCATTAGGAGAGGTCAGTGACCTTACACCTCTATATCACACCCTACACCATAGGGTCCCAGTGGTCATTATCATTAGGAGAGGTCAGTGACCTTACACCTCTATATCACACCCTACACCATAGGGTCCCAGTGGTCATTATCATTAGGAGAGGTCAGTGACTTTACACCTCTATATCACACCCTACACCATAGGGTCCCAGTGGTCATTATCATTAGGAGAGGTCAGTGACCTTACACCTCTATATCACACCCTACTCCATAGGGTCCCAGTGGTCATTATAACTAGGAGAGGTCAGTGACCTTACACCTCTATATCACACCCTACTCCATAGGGTCCCAGTGGTCATTATCATTAGGAGAGGTCAGTGACCTTACACCTCTATATCACACCCTACACCATAGGGTCCCAGTGGTCATTATCACTAGGAGAGGTCAGTGACCTTACACCTCTATATCACACCCTACTCCATAGGGTCCCAGTGGTCATTATAACTAGGAGAGGTCAGTGACCTTACACCTCTATATCACACCCTACTCCATAGGGTCCCAGTGGTCATTATCATTAGGAGAGGTCAGTGACCTTAGACCTCTATATCACACCCTACACCATAGGGTCCCAGTGGTCATTATCATTAGGAGAGGTCAGTGACCTTACACCTCTATATCACACCCTACTCCATAGGGTCCCAGTGGTCATTATCACTAGGAGAGGTCAGTGACCTTACACCTCTATATCACACCCTACTCCATAGGGTCCCAGTGGTCATTATCATTAGGAGAGGTCAGTGACCTTACACCTCTATATCACACCCTACACCACAGGGTCCCAGTGGTCATTATCATTAGGAGAGGTCAGTGACCTTACACCTCTATATCACACCCTACACCATAGGGTCCCAGTGGTCATTATCACTAGGAGAGATCAATGACTTTACACCTCTATATCACACCCTACACCACAGGGTCCCAGTGGTCATTATCATTAGGAGAGGTCAGTGACCTTACACCTCTATATCACACCCTACACCATAGGGTCCCAGTGGTCATTATCACTAGGAGAGATCAATGACTTTACACCTCTATATCACACCCTACACCATTGGGTCCCAGTGGTCATTATCATTACGAGAGGTCAGTGACCTTACACCTCTATATCACACCCTACACCACCATCATTAGGAGAGGTCAGTGACCTTACACCTCTATATCACACCCTACACCATAGGGTCCCAGTGGTCATTATCATTACGAGAGGTCAGTGACCTTACACCTCTATATCTCACACCCTACTCCATAGGGTCCCAGTGGTCATTATCATTAGGAGAGGTCAGTGACCTTACACCTCTATATCACACCCTACACCACAGGGTCCCAGTGGTCATTATCACTAGGAGAGGTCAGTGACCTTACACCTCTATATCCCACCCTACACCATAGGGTCCCAGTGGTCATTATCATTACGAGAGGTCAGTGACCTTACACCTCTATATCACACCCTACACCATAGGGTCCCAGTGGTCATTATCATTACGAGAGGTCAGTGACCTTACACCTCTATATCACACCCTACACCATAGGGTCCAAGTGGTCATTATCATTAGGAGAGGTCAGTGACCTTACACCTCTATATCCCACCCTACACCATAGGGTCCCAGTGGTCATTATCATTACGAGAGGTCAGTGACCTTACACCTCTATATCACACCCTACACCATAGGGTCCCAGTGGTCATTATCATTACGAGAGGTCAGTGACCTTACACCTCTATAACCCACCCTACTCCATAGGGTCCCAGTGGTCATTATCATTAGGAGAGGTCAGTGACCTTACACCTCTATATCCCACCCTACACCATAGGGTCCCAGTGGTCATTATCATTACGAGAGGTCAGTGACCTTACACCTCTATATCACACCCTACACCATAGGGTCCAAGTGGTCATTATCATTAGGAAAGGTCAGTGACCTTACACCTCTATATCACACCCTACACCATAGGGTCCCAGTGGTCATTATCATTACGAGAGGTCAGTGACCTTACACCTCTATATCACACCCTACACCATAGGGTCCCAGTGGTCATTATCACTAGGACCCTATGACCCCTTCTTGTCTCAGTACACATGGACCTATATTCCGCTCACCTTGAGTGTCTCCAGCTCAGCCGGTTCACCTGTATATCACCCGACACCATAGGATCCTAGTGGTCATTATCATTAAAACAGGTCAGTAACCTTACACCTCTATATCACACCCTACTCCATAGGGTCCCAGTGGTCATTATCACTAGGAGAGGTCAGTGACCTTACACCTGTAGATCACACCCTACACCATAGGGTCCCAGTGGTCATTATCATTAGGACCTTATGACCCCTTCTGGTCTCAGTACACATGGACCTATATTCCGCTCACCTTGCGTGTCTCCAGTTCAGCCGGTTCAGGGGTTGGAGTCTTCACAGATGGGGGTACTATGGGGGAGGTCACCACCTCCTGCTGTGGCTGCTGTGGCCTTGGCACCCCAAACGCTGTGAGGGGGTAAATTCCATTTCTGTAGAGACAGACAACAGCTACAGTGAGGGACTTACCCCAGACTGAGCGCACGTGTGTACACACAGACACTACCCCTGACTAAGCGCACGTGTGTACACACAGACACTACCCGACTAAGCGCACGTGTGTACACACAGACACTACCCCTGACTAAGCGCACGTGTGTACACACAGACACTACCCCTGACTAAGCGCACGTGTGTACACACAGACACTACCCGACTAAGCGCACGTGTGTACACACAGACACCACCCCAGACTGAGAGCACGTGTGTACACACAGACACCACCCCAGACTGAGAGCACGTGTGTACACACAGACACTACCCCAGACTGAGCGCACGTGTGTACACACAGACACTACCCGACTAAGCGCACGTGTGTACACACAGACACCACCCCAGACTGAGAGCACGTGTGTACACACAGACACTACCCCAGACTGAGCGCACGTGTGTACACACAGACACTACCCCAGACTGAGCGCACGTGTGTACACACAGACACTACCCCTGACTAAGCGCACGTGTGTACACACAGACACTACCCCTGACTAAGCGCACGTGTGTACACACAGACACTACCCCTGACTAAGCGCACGTGTGTACACACAGACACTACCCCTGACTAAGCGCACGTGTGTACACACAGACACCACCCCAGACTGAGAGCACGTGTGTACACACAGACACCACCCCAGACTGAGCGCACGTGTGTACACACAGACACCACCCCAGACTGAGCGCGCGTGTGTACACACAGACACCACCCCAGACTGAGCGCGCGTGTGTACACACAGACACCATCCCAGACTGAGCGCGCGTGTGTACACACAGACACTATCCCAGACTGAGCGCGCGTGTGTACACACAGACACTATCCCAGACTGAGCGCGCGTGTGTACACACAGACACCACCCCAGACTGAGCGCGCGTGTGTACACACAGACACCACCCCAGACTGAGAGCACGTGTGTACACACAGACACCACCCCAGACTGAGCGCACGTGTGTACACACAGACACCATCCCAGACTGAGCGCGCGTGTGTACACACAGACACTATCCCAGACTGAGCGCGCGTGTGTACACACAGACACCATCCCAGACTGAGCGCGCGTGTGTACACACAGACACTACCCCAGATTGAGCGCACGTGTGTACACAGACACTACCCCAGACTGAGCGCGCGTGTGTACACAGACACCACCCCAGACTGAGCGCGCGTGTGTACACACAGACACCACCCCAGACTGAGCGCGCGTGTGTACACACAGACACCACCCCAGACTGAGCGCGCGTGTGTACACACAGACACCACCCCAGACTGAGCGCGCGTGTGTACACACAGACACCACCCCAGACTGAGCGCGCGTGTGTACACACAGACACCACCCCAGACTGAGCGCGCGTGTGTACACACAGACACCACCCCAGACTGAGCGCGCGTGTGTACACACAGACACCACCCCAGACTGAGCGCGCGTGTGTACACACAGACACTACCCCAGACTGAGCGCGCGTGTGTACACAGACACTACCCCAGACTGAGCGCGCGTGTGTACACACAGACACCACCCCAGACTGAGAGCGCGTGTGTACACACAGACACCACCCCAGACTGAGCGCGCGTGTGTACACACAGACACCACCCCAGACTGAGCGCGCGTGTGTACACACAGACACCATCCCAGACTGAGCGCGCGTGTGTACACACAGACACCATCCCAGACTGAGCGCGCGTGTGTACACACAGACACTACCCCAGACTGAGCGCGCGTGTGTACACAGACACCACCCCAGACTGAGCGCGCGTGTGTACACACAGACACTACCCCAGACTGAGCGCGCGTGTGTACACACAGACACCACCCCAGACTGAGCGCGCGTGTGTACACACAGACACCACCCCAGACTGAGCGCGCGTGTGTACACACAGACACCACCCCAGACTGAGCGCGCGTGTGTACACACAGACACTACCCCAGACTGAGCGCGCGTGTGTACACACAGACACTACCCCAGACTGAGCGCGCGTGTGTACACACAGACACTACCCCAGACTGAGCGCGCGTGTGTACACACAGACACTACCCCAGACTGAGCGCGCGTGTGTACACAGACACTACCCCAGACTGAGCGCGCGTGTGTACACACAGACACTACCCCAGACTGAGCGCGCGTGTGTACACACAGACACTACCCCAGACCGAGAGCGCGTGTGTACACACAGACACCACCCCAGACTGAGCGCGCATGTGCACACACACACGCACGAACAAACCCAGACTGAGTATGAGTGCACACCTCCCTGGACAAAGCACTTGCGCGCACATCACCCCAGGCTGAGCATGCGCGCGCGCCCACACAATCAACTCAGCGCGCGCTCACGCGCAATCAACTCAGCGCGCGCTCACGCGCAATCAACTCAGCGCGCGCTCACGCGCAATCAACTCAGCGCGCGCTCACGCGCAATCAACTCAGCGCGCGCTCACGCGCAATCAACTCAGCGCGCGCTCACGCGCAATCAACTCAGCGCGCGCTCACGCGCAATCAACTCAGCGCGCGCTCACGCGCAATCAACTCAGCGCGCGCTCACGCGCAATCAACTCAGACATCTCTATGGTAGAAGTACATCCTGATAGCAGCGCCCTGTCACAGTCACTACACATGGGAGGTTATATGAATACAGCTGCGCTGTATTTGGGATCAGCACCTGCAGTCTACACAGTGACAGAAATACCCAACACCAAATAATTAGCTACGATAATCCGATTACTGGGGCCATAGAAGGAATGTGGAAACAGCCTTTTAGCGCCTGAAAGGGATAGTAATACTTAATATGTAAAAAAAAAATATTTTTCTGTCGTCCAATACAGGTTACTGGTAACTCTGGGTAGGCGAGCAGCTCCTTTAATAGGGAGGAACAATTCTGAGAAGTGACTGCTGGGTGGAGCCTACCTCCTCTCCTTAGCTTGCAGCTAGCCAATCAGCTCCAGTAAGATTTGTTCCTCAGTGAAGACACAAGGCAAGAGAACAGTTCTACTACAGTTTTATTTTTTTATTATTTTTTCTGTTAGATATGGAATACCATCATTAGGCGGATTACCATCACTGACAATTCCCATCACCCAAATGTGGATAGCTCAGTTTACCAGGTGCTTTTGTGGCCCTAAGCCCTGGGGGGGAAATCTTGGGTTCAAGATCTTTCCCCAGGAGTTGCCCACTGAGGCTTCTTCTTGATATATGGTAATCTGAAGACAGAAGACCTGCTGAAAAAGGTGAGCACCCTTTGAGTGCTGAGGTCCACATGTCCCATGCTTCCCCTCCACACATGGGTCTCTATTGGAGTTCCTATTACATACTCCTGCACTCATTGGGTCTATCTGTATGTCTGTGGGGCACCTGGAGCAAGTGTCTGTGGTAACTTAACCCTTTTGCTGCTGGTTAGCACCTTTTTGGAGCGCTTGGCCACTTTCCCTACTGGGTCCAGTGTTTATTGGGTCTACTGTTTTTTTCTAGTGGGCTTTTGAGTGGTTTAAGTCTGGTATTCACCTTGTTACCTTTATGTTCCGTGCCTTTAAGGCGTGCGTTTACCGCATAGACGCCATTGCTCCATTCACTTCTATGGGACTTTACAGTTTGGGACATATCTCTCCAACTGCTCCAAGTAGCGAGGTCAGAGATGGCTCATGTTGTGGGTTTTCCCTAGCTCTGTCATCCAGTCAACGTTCTGGGGATGTTGGGGGGCTTTAGGTACTGTTGGGGTACTCTGTCAGTGAAACTACGCTTCCCATGAGCGCCTGCTTCGCGCATTTGTTTCCGATTGGCTCCCGTCGCAGCAGCCATTTTGTGTATTCCCAGATAGCGTATCCTACACAGGGCTTGTCCTCTCCTCCGCAGTTTAACCCTTCGCCTACCAGATAAGTCTTGTTTTAGTGTTTCTGGGGCACATTACTTATCATACACCCTTTATTGTGGGTGTTTTGATACTTTGACCATTTTGACTCTGTGAGAATGTCTACTCCGTTAGACCTAAGACTAAGGACACTGGGGTGTCTGTGTCCCCCATTGCTAATTGCTCCTCAAATCACTCAGGGTTACCTAGAGAATACTCCGGTCATATTTGCCCAGCATGCGATGCTGCCCCCAAATCCCCTGCTGGGGCCTCCAGCCATGCACTAGGGGCCTCCGGTCCACCGTACAAGTCCTTCCATCCACTTTACAGGGGGTCTTCCACTTGTTGCAGACCCACACCCCTATCAGATCTTCCCTGCCTAAACAGCCGGGTTTACCTGATGTGTCTGATTCCTCTGAGGAGGAATTGTTGGTGGACTCTGATGATGATGACTGTTCAGCTGTTCCTTCATCACAGTTTTTTGGGGACCCCTTTGATGAGGACCCCATTCCCTTGGATGAGGGCCTGATTAGGGCTGTGTTGTCCACCCTCAACATTCCCTTGGTACAGGAGGTGTCTTCTGACCCCTCTGATGTTTTCCAGGAGCCTGTTAGGCCCCATGCTTGCTTTCCACCTAATCCCACCCTTGACCGGTTAGTTTCTGAGGAGTGGAAATTTCCAGACCAGAAACCTTCTGTGTCTAGGAAGTTTGCTAAGCTTGACCCGTTCTCTGAAACGGCCCTCACTCAGCCAGTTTCCAGGCTTTCTAAATCAACTGCCTTGCCTGTGGCTGATGCCTCTGCTTTTAAGACTGGACTGACAAGAAGCTTGAGACATCTCTCAAAGCAATTTTTGCGACAGCAGGCTCTGCCCTTCGCCCTACTTTTGATGCTGCATGGGTAAATAGGGCTTTGGCTGTTTGGACAGCTCAAACCTGCTGTCCGTCAGGGAGCCCCTACATCTGACATGTTGTGACTTCTCGCTAACATTGCTGAGGCTCAGCATTATGTCTCTGCCGCTCTGTTTGATGCTGTGCGTATGGTAGCCAGGGCTTCTACCATGTCTGTGGTATCCTGCAGGGCTCTTTGGCTTAAGATCTGGTCGGCTGACACAGTCTCTAAGAAAATGCTCCTGTCTTTGCCTTTTCAGGGATCCTCCCTGTTCAGGCCTGAGCTCAAGGATCTCATCAACGAGGCCACTGGAGGGAAAAGCTCTCAACTGCCAGTGGTCCTGAGGAAGAAGGCGTCTGTCAAAAGGAATCTGCTTTTTCGTCCCTTTCAGGAAGGCTCGCACCAAGCGACCTAGACGGTCCCTCAGGCTCCGCACTCCTCATCCAAGCCTAAGCAGCAATGGTCCTCCATGAAACCCAAGGCTTCCAAACCTCCTCCTGCATGACTCACCGAACCTAGGTCCCCACCCGCAGGTAGGTGGCCACTTACGCCACTACCTTTGGCTTGGCAGGCCTCTGTGGTGGACACATGGGTTTTACAAGTGGTGGCCTCAGGATACAGGATTCCTTTCACCTCTCTTCCTCCTCCAAAGACCTTTGTTTCTCGTTCTCCGTTGGGATCAGAAAAGAGACGCCTTTTCGAGGACGCCATTCAGGCCCTGATAGACAAGGCGGTCCTGGAGCCAGCTCCCCCTCAGGAGAGGGGCTTGAAATTCTACTCCAACCTCTTTGTGTTTTCCAAGAAGGATGGGGGCTGTCATCCCACTTTGGATCTGAAGGATTTCGGCTCCTTTGTGGTCAGGTCCCAATACCGCCAGGAGTCTCTGCGCACTGTGAGAACGGCCACGTCTCCTGGGGAATTTCTGGTCTCTCTGGATCTTTAAGATGCCTATCTGCACATCACCATCCATCCAGAGAGTGGACAGTATCTCCGCTTTGCCTGTGACCGAGGGCACTTCCAGTTCTCTGCCCTCCCCTTTGGCCTGACCATGGCTCCTCAAGTCTTCAACAGAGCCCTAGGAGCATTGATCTCCGTCCTACATCGGAAATCCATCAGGGTGACTCTATACATAGACGACCTCCTTCTGAAGGCCTAGTCTCCGGAACGCCTTTACCAGAAGGTGCAGGACTGCATTCATGTTCTCTCCCATCATGGATGGATCATCAACTTGGACAAGGCAGACTTTGTTTCTTCTCAGGAGATGGTCTTTCTGGGCCTCCTCTTCGATACTCAGAGGGAGATGGTGTTTCTGAAGGATGAAGAGGCTCATCAGATAGCAATAAAGGTCAAGCTATCCTGTCTCAGAATTCGGTTCCAGCCAAGAAGTTGTCTTCCTTGGTGGGGAAGTTTATTTCCACCATATAAGCAGTTCCATTTGCCATGGCTCACACCAGGGAACTTCAGAGGTTTCTGATCCTGGCCTCCAAGGGCCGTTCAGATCTCCTGGAAAGATCACTGTGTCTCCCACTTCAAATGGAGCAGAGTCTCAACCTGAACAATCTCCTGAAAAGCAGACCCTTCCTGGTGCCCTTCTGGACCACAGTGATGACAGATGCCAGCCTCTCCGGATGGGGAGCGGTGCTGGGGCACTTGAGTGTTCAGCGCCGGTGGTCTCAGGAGGAATCCTTCCTTCCCATCAACGTCTCGGAGCTTCTGGCGATATTTCATGCCCAACATCACTGGACACGGCAACTGGAGGACTGCCCGGTCAGGGTACAGTCGGACAACACCACAGCGGTAGCCTACATCAACAAGCAAGGAGGCACAAAACGTCTCGCAGCTTGACTAGAGGTCAAGGCTATTTTATCTTGGGCAGAGGAGCATGTCCCTGCCATTTCTGCAGTTCATATTCCTGCCATAGACAACATTCTGGCAGACTTCCTCAGTCAACACACAGTGGGCAGCGGAGAGTGGGAGCTGCATTCAGAGGTGTTCAACCTCATCATCCAGCAGTGGGGTCTTCCATGCATCGACCTGATGGCAACCAGGCACAACAGGAAAGGTGTCAACGTTCTGCTCTTGATGGGCGGATCCCATGGCTCTGGCAGTGGATGCCGTGTCGATCCTGTGGACGTTTCCCTCTGGCTTAAATCTTTCCTCCTGTTGAACAGAGTTCTTCGGAAGCTGAGGCTGGAGCGCTGCCCAGTCATTCTGATTGCTCCATACTGGCCCCTACAGGCTTGGTTTCTGGAGCTTCTGGACTTCTCAGTGGCAGAACCTCTTCAACTTCCCCCCTGTCCAGATCTTCTTCTACAGGGTTACCTCTGGAAGGAAGGCTTTCATCGTCTGGCTTTGACGGCATGGAGATTTAATCCTCAATTTTGAAGAAGAAAGGATTTTCTTTTGGAGTGGTTGCTACTATGCTTAATGCCGGTAAGCCTGTTTCCTCTAAGGCCTACCATTGAGTTTGGTCTACTTTTCTGGCTTGGTGTGCTGACAAGGACCTGTCTCAGGATTTTGACCTTCCTACGGTTCTTTCCTTCCTCCAGGATGGTGTGGATAAAGGTCTCAGTGTGAGTTCTCTTAAGGTTCAGACTTCTGCGCTCTCTGTCTTTTTTCAGAGGCGTCTTGCGATCATTCCTGATGTCAAGGTTTTCTTCCAGGGTGTTGCTCATACCTGTCCGGTGTTTAAGTCCCCTAATCCTCAGTGGGATGTTAACCTGGTTCTGAGAGTACTCCAGCGTCCTTCCTTTGAGTCCTTGGCTACCATTCCTCTACGTCTGCTGACGTGGAAGATGGCCTTTCTCATGGCGATTGTTTCTGTTCGCCGAGTTGCGGAGCTGCATGCCATGCGTTGTAGGCCGCCCTTTTTGGTCTTTCACAAAGACAAGGAGGTGCTTCGCACCTCACAAGAGTTTCTCCCGAAGGTGGTGTCTGAGTTCCACATCAATCAGGAGATTGTGGTTCCTTCCTTCTGTCCTAAAGCTACTTCTGACAGAGAGAGGGATCTTCATCTGTTGGATGTTATGCGTTGTCTCAAGTTCTATGTGCATCGCACTGAGTCCTTGAGGCAGTCTGACACACTGTCATTCCTGAGGGTCCTAGGGTAGGGAAGCCTGCTTTCAAGGTAACCATAGCTTCTTGGATCAAGTCCACGTTTCGTAAGGCTTACAAACTTCAGAAAAAGCCTGTTCCCTTCAGGGGAACTTAATGGTTTGACATCCCAGAGTTACCAGTAACCTGTATTGGACGACAGAGAAAAAGGGTTTTCCCACTGCTGAAATGAGTTTTATTCAACAATTATTACAGCTCAAAGTTGAATTTTTAGGTGCAATATCACAATGGCCTGAAATTGTACAGTGGCGCTGTTGCCCCAGACTGTGCACCTACATACACACAGCTCCCCCCCCAGACTGTGCACCCACATACACACAGCTCCCCCCAGAATGTGCACCTACATACACACAGCTCCCCCCCAGACTGTGCACCTACATACACACAGCCACCCCCCAGACTGTGCACCCACATACACACAGCTCCCCCCCAGACTGTGCACCCACATACACACAGCTCCCCCCAGACTGTGCACCCACATACACACAGCTCCCCCCCCAAGACTGTGCACCCACATACACACAGCTCCCCCCAGACTGTGCACCCACATACACACAGCTCCCCCCCCAAGACTGTGCACCCACATACACACAGCTCCCCCCCCAGACTGTGCACCCACATACACACAGCTCCCCCCAGACTGTGCACCCACATACACACAGCTCCCCCCAGACTGTGCACCCACATACACACAGCTCCCCCCAGACTGTGCACCCACATACACACAGCTCCCCCCCCCAGACTGTGCACCTACATACACACAGCTCCCCCCCAGACTGTGCACCCACATACACACAGCTCCCCCCCAGACTGTGCACCTACATACACACAGCTCCCCCCCAGACTGTGCACCTACATACACACAGCTCCCCCCCAGACTGTGCACCTACATACACACAGCTCCCCCCCAGACTGTGCACCTACATACACACAGCTCCCCCCCAGACTGTGCACCTACATACACACAGCTCCCCCCAGACTGTGCACCCACAAACACACAGCTCTCCCCCCCCCAGACTGTGCACCCACATACACACAGCTCCCCCCCCGACTGTGCACCCACATACACACAGCCCCCCCCAGACTGTGCACCCACATACACACAGCCCCCCCCCAGACTGTGCACACACATACACACAGCTCCCCCCAGACTGTGCACCCACATACACACAGCTCCCCCCCAGACTGTGCACCCACATACACACAGCTCCCCCCAGACTGTGCACCCACATACACACAGCTCCCCCCCAGACTGTGCACCTACATACACACAGCTCCCCCCCAGACTGTGCACCTACATACACACAGCTCCCCCCCCCAGACTGTGCACCCACATACACACAGCTCCTCCCAGACTGTGCACCCACATACACACAGCTCCCCCCAGACTGTGCACCTACATACACACAGCTCCCCCCAGACTGTGCACCCACATACACACAGCTCCCCCCCCCAGACTGTGCACCTACATACACACAGCTCCCCCCCAGACTGTGCACCCACATACACACAGCTCCCCCCCAGACTGTGCACCTACATACACACAGCTCCCCCCCAGACTGTGCACCTACATACACACAGCTCCCCCCCAGACTGTGCACCTACATACACACAGCTCCCCCCCAGACTGTGCACCTACATACACACAGCTCCCCCCCAGACTGTGCACCTACATACACACAGCTCCCCCCAGACTGTGCACCCACAAACACACAGCTCTCCCCCCCCCAGACTGTGCACCCACATACACACAGCTCCCCCCCCGACAGTGCACCCACATACACACAGCCCCCCCCAGACTGTGCACCCACATACACACAGCCCCCCCCCAGACTGTGCACACACATACACACAGCTCCCCCCAGACTGTGCACCCACATACACACAGCTCCCCCCCAGACTGTGCACCCACATACACACAGCTCCCCCCAGACTGTGCACCCACATACACACAGCTCCCCCCCAGACTGTGCACCTACATACACACAGCTCCCCCCCCAGACTGTGCACCTACATACACACAGCTCCCCCCCCAGACTGTGCACCTACATACACACAGCTCCCCCCCAGACTGTGCACCTACATACACACAGCTCCCCCCCCAGACTGTGCACACACATACACACAGCTCCCCCCCCAGACTGTGCACCTACATACACACAGCTCCCCCCCAGACTGTGCACCCACATACACACAGCTCCCCCCAGACTGTGCACCTACATACACACAGCTCCCCCCCAGACTGTGCACCCACATACACACAGCTCCCCCCAGACTGTGCACCTACATACACACAGCTCCCCCCCAGACTGTGCACCTACATACACACAGCTCCCCCCCAGACTGTGCACCTACATACACACAGCTCCCCCCAGACTGTGCACCCACATACACACAGCTCCCCCCAGACTGTGCACCCACATACACACAAGCTGCAATTTCTGCACCAATTCCTCCCGATTGTTGTAGCACATAAACTTCTGACTAATTCACCTGACATCTTCCAGGAACTTGTCGAGCTCCAGCGCTGGCGACTGGGAAAATCTGTAAAAAGAGAAGGGCAGTAAGACAACAGAGGAGGGTAGTAAGAGAAAAGAGAAGGGCAGTAAGACAAAAGAGAAGGGCAGTAAGACAAAAGAGAAGGGCCATAAGACAGAATGAGGAGAACAGGGAAAAGAAGACTAAGAAGAACAGGATGGACAAGGAACGGTGGTGGAAAGGACAAGCAGTAGAGGAGACAGGTTAGTCTCACTAGAAGGTCAGCTGTAAAAACTGAGATTTCCTTCTTATAGTCTATACTGTAACAATACCCAGAATCCTCTGCACAACAAGAACAAGGGAAAAACTAAATGGGTAACTTAAATATGATTAAAAACCAGAGACGATAGCTATTCCCTACGCGAATACGCTCAGATTGCACAACACCTCCAATGTCACACTCCTACTGTTCAGAAGCCACGCGTTCAGACACCAACATACTGTAAAATGGCACTGTCACACTCCTCCCATGTAACGCCTCTTCACTGCGTACTGTCACACTCCTCCTAGTGATCAGACACACTCCTACCGTACAGGGGCTCCTCCTAGTGATCAGACACACTCCTACCGTACAGCGGCTCCTCCTAGTGATCAGACACGCTCCTACCGTACAGCGGCTCCTCCTAGTGATCAGACACGCTCCTACCGTACAGGGGCTCCTCCTAGTGATCAGACACGCTCCTACCGTACAGGGGCTCCTCCTAGTGATCAGACACGCTCCTACCGTACAGGAGCTCCTCCTAGTGATCAGACACGCTCCTACCGTACAGGGGCTCCTCCTAGTGATCAGACACGCTCCTACCGTACAGCGGCTCCTCCTAGTGATCAGACACGCTCCTACCGTACAGCGGCTCCTCCTAGTGATCAGACACGCTCCTACCGTACAGGGGCTCCTCCTAGTGATCAGACACGCTCCTACCGTACAGGGGCTCCTCCTAGTGATCAGACACACTCCTACCGTACAGGGGCTCCTCCTAGTGATCAGACACACTCCTACCGTACAGGGGCTCCTCCTAGTGATCAGACACACTCCTACCGTACAGGGGCTCCTCCTAGTGATCAGACACACTCCTACCGTACAGGGGCTCCTCCTAGTGATCAGACACACTCCTACCGTAGAGGGGCTCCTCCAAGTGATCAGACACACTCCTACCGTACAGGGGCTCCTCCTAGTGATCAGACACACTCCTACCGTACAGGGGCTCCTCCTAGTGATCAGACACACTCCTACCGTACAGCGGCTCCTCCTAGTGATCAGACACACTCCTACCGTACAGGGGCTCCTCCTAGTGATCAGACACACTCCTACCGTACAGGGGCTCCTCCTAGTGATCAGACACACTCCTACCGTACAGGGGCTCCTCCTAGTGATCAGACACACTCCTACCGTACAGGGGCTCCTCCTAGTGATCAGACACACTCCTACCGTACAGGGGCTCCTCCTAGTGATCAGACACACTCCTACCGTACAGGGGCTCCTCCTAGTGATCAGACACACTCCTACCGTACAGGGGCTCCTCCTAGTGATCAGACACACTCCTACCGTACAGGGGCTCCTCCTAGTGATCAGACACACTCCTACCGTACAGGGGCTCCTCCTAGTGATCAGACACACTCCTACCGTACAGGGGCTCCTCCTAGTGATCAGACACACTCCTACCGTACAGGGGCTCCTCCTAGTGATCAGACACACTCCTACCGTACAGGGGCTCCTCCTAGTGATCAGACACACTCCTACCGTACAGGGGCTCCTCCTAGTGATCAGACACACTCCTACCGTACAGCGGCTCCTCCTAGTGATCAGACACACTCCTACCGTACAGCGGCTCCTCCTAGTGATCAGACACACTCCTACCGTACAGCGGCTCCTCCTAGTGATCAGACACACTCCTACCGTACAGGGGCTCCTCCTAGTGATCAGACACACTCCTACCGTACAGGGGCTCCTCCTAGTGATCAGACACACTCCTACCGTACAGGAGCTCCTCCTAGTGATCAGACACACTCCTACCGTACAGGGGCTCCTCCTAGTGATCAGACACACTCCTACCGTACAGCGGCTCCTCCTAGTGATCAGACACACTCCTACCGTACAGGGGCTCCTCCTAGTGATCAGACACACTCCTACCGTACAGGGGCTCCTCCTAGTGATCAGACACACTCCTACCGTACAGGGGCTCCTCCTAGTGATCAGACACATTCCTACCGTACAGGGCTCCTCCTAATGATCAGACACACTCCTACCGTACAGCGGCTCCTCCTAGTGATCAGACACACTCCTACCGTACAGGGGCTCCTCCTAGTGATCAGACACACTCCTACCGTACAGGGGCTCCTCCTAGTGATCGGACACACTCCTACCGTACAGGGGCTCCTCCTAGTGATCGGACACACTCCTACCGTACAGGGGCTCCTCCTAGTGATCGGACACACTCCTACCGTACAGGGGCTCCTCCTAGTGATCGGACACACTCCTACCGTACAGGGGCTCCTCCTAGTGATCGGACACACTCCTACAGTACAGCGGCTCCTCCTAGTGATCGGACACACTCCTACCGTACAGGGGCTCCTCCTAGTGATCGGACACACTCCTACCGTACAGGGGCTCCTCCTAGTGATCGGACACACTCCTACCGTACAGGGGCTCCTCCTAGTGATCAGACACACTCCTACCGTACAGGGGCTCCTCCTAGTGATCAGACACACTCCTACCGTACAGGGGCTCCTCCTAGTGATCGGACACACTCCTACCGTACAGGGGCTCCTCCTAGTGATCGGACACACTCCTACCGTACAGGGGCTCCTCCTAGTGATCGGACACACTCCTACCGTACAGGGGCTCCTCCTAGTGATCAGACACACTCCTACCGTACAGGGGCTCCTCCTAGTGATCAGACACACTCCTACCGTACAGCGGCTCCTCCTAGTGATCAGACACACTCCTACCGTAGAGGGGCTCCTCCTAGTGATCAGACACACTCCTACCGTACAGGGGCTCCTCCTAGTGATCAGACACACTCCTACCGTACAGGGGCTCCTCCTAGTGATCGGACACACTCCTACCGTACAGGGGCTCCTCCTAGTGATCGGACACACTCCTACCGTACAGGGGCTCCTCCTAGTGATCAGACACACTCCTACCGTACAGGGGCTCCTCCTAGTGATCAGACACACTCCTACCGTACAAGGGCTCCTCCTAGTGATCAGACACACTCCTACCGTACAGGGGCTCCTCCTAGTGATCAGACACACTCCTACCGTACATGGGCTCCTCCTAGTGATCAGACACACTCCTACCGTACAGCGGCTCCTCCTAGTGATCAGACACACTCCTACCGTACAGGGGCTCCTCCTAGTGATCAGACACACTCCTACCGTACAGGGGCTCCTCCTAGTGATCAGACACACTCCTACCGTACAGGGGCTCCTCCTAGTGATCAGACACACTCCTACCGTACAGGGGCTCCTCCTAGTGATCAGACACACTCCTACCGTACAGCGGCTCCTCCTAGTGATCAGACACACTCCTACCGTACAGGGGCTCCTCCTAGTGATCAGACACACTCCTACCGTACAGGGGCTCCTCCTAGTGATCAGACACACTCCTACCGTACAGGGGCTCCTCCTAGTGATCAGACACACTCCTACCGTACAGCGGCTCCTCCTAGTGATCAGACACACTCCTACCGTACAGCGGCTTGTTTTCTCAAAATCATAGTAAGCACGCAGTACTGAGCATTGCACTCCCAAGCTGCCGCACAGTAGCACAGCACATTAAGAACCCCACCCACCATTTTACTAGAGAACTCACATCATGCGGATTCCCTCTCGGTCTAAGTGAGTGATCTCAGCCAGCACCGCACTCATGTCCAGATTCTTGGTCATCTCCTCTAAGGCGTTTTCTGGTATCATGTCTGGGGAAGAGTAGGAAGGACACGCTCACTATTAACACCAAGACGAAATAAAGGGGTGAGAGGAAGAGCAAGGGGGAGATGGAGGAGAGAGAGTGGGGAAGTACAAGGAACATGACAAGAGCAAAGGGGAGGGAAGACGGAGCGCAAAGGGGGGGAGGAAAGACGGAGCGAAAAGCAAAGGGGGAGGGAAGACGGAGCCCAAACGGGGGGAGGGAAGACGGAGCACAAAGGGGGAGGGAAGACGGAGATCAAAAGGGGAGACGCCGTGTCCTATATCTCCCTACTGTCTGTGTCACCCTGCAGTGGGAGGGACAGACTACATGTCCTATATCTCCCTTCTGTCTGTGTCACCCTGCAGTGGGAGGGGCAGACTCCATGTCCTATAGCTCCGTTCTGTCTGTGTCACCCTGCAGTGGGAGCGACAGACTCCATGTCCTACATCTCCCTTCTGTCTGTGTCATCCTGCAGTGGGAGGGACAGACTCCATGTCCTATATCTCCCTTCTGTCTGTGTCACCCTGCAGTGGGAGGGACAGACTACATGTCCTATATCTCCCTTCTGTCTGTGTCACCCTGCAGTGGGAGGGACAGACTACATGTCCTATATCTCCCTTCTGTCTGTGTCACCCTGCAGTGGGAGGGACAGACTCCATGTCCTATATCTCCCTTCTGTCTGTGTCACCGTGCAGTGGGAGGGACAGACTCCATGTCCTATATCTCCCTTCTGTCTGTGTCACCCTGCAGTGGGAGGGACAGACTCCATGTCCTATATCTCCCTTCTATCTGTGTCACCCTGCAGTGGGAGGGACAGATTCCATGTCCTATATCTCCCTTCTGTCTGTGTCACCCTGCAGTGGGAGGGACAGACTACATGTCCTATATCTCCCTTCTGTCTGTGTCACCCTGCAGTGGGAGGGACAGACTACATGTCCTATATCTCCCTTCTGTCTGTGTCACCCTGCAGTGGGAGGGACAGACTCCATGTCCTATAGATCTCTTCTGTCTGTGTCACCCTGCAGTGGGAGGGACAGACTCCATGTCCTATATCTCCCTTCTGTCTGTGTCACCCTGCAGTGGGAGGGACAGACTCCATGTCCTATGTCTCCCTTCTGTCTGTGTCACCCTGCAGTGGGAGGGACAGACTCCATGTCCTATATCTCCCTTCTGTCTGTATCACCCTACAGTGGGAGGGACAGACTACATGTCCTATATCTCCCTTCTGTCTGTGTCACCCTGCAGTGGGAGGGGCAGACTACATGTCCTATATCTCCCTTCTGTCTGTGTCATCCTGCAGTGGGAGGGGCAGACTCCATGTCCTATAGCTCCCTTCTGTCTGAGTCACCCTGCAGTGGGAGGGACAGACTCCATGTCCTATATCTCCCTTCTGTCTGTGTCACCCTGCAGTGGGAGGGACAGACTCCATGTCCTATATCTCCCTTCTGTCTGTGTCACCCTACAGTGGGAGGGACAGACTCCATGTCCTATATCTCCCTTCTGTGTGTGTCACCCTGCAGTGGGAGGGACAGACTCCATGTCCTATATCTCCCTTCTGTCTGTGTCACCCTGCAGTGGGAGGGACAGACTCCATGTCCTATATCTCCCTTCTGTCTGTGTCACCCTGCAGTGGGAGGGACAGACCAAATGTCCTATATCTCCCTTCTGTCTGTGTCACCCTGCAGTGGGAGGGACAGACTCCATGTCCTATATCTCCCTTCTGTCTGTGTCACCCTGCAGTGGGTGGGACAGACTCCATGTCCTATAGATCCCTTCTGTCTGTGTCACCCTGCAGTGGGAGGGACAGACTCCGTGTCCTATATCTCCCTTCTGTCTGTGTCACCCTGCAGTGGGAGGGACAGACTCCGTGTCCTATATCTCCCTTCTGTCTGTGTCACCCTGCAGTGGGAGGGACAGACTCCATGTCCTATATATGCCTTCTGTCTGTGTCACCCTGCAGTGGGAGGGACAGACTCCATGTCCTATATCTCCCTTCTGTCTGTGTCCCACTTCAGTGGGAGGGACAGACTCCATGTCCTATAGCCCCCTTCTGTCTGTGTCACCCTACAGTGGGAGGGGCAGACTACATGTCCTATAGCCCCTTTCTGTCTGTGTCACCCTGCAGTGGGAGGGACAGACTCCATGTCCTATATCTCTCTTCTGTCTGTGTCACCCTGCAGTGGGAGGGACAGACTCCATGTCCTATATCTCCCTTCTGTCTGTGTCACCCTACAGTGGGAGGGACAGACTCCATGTCCTATATCTCCCTTCTGTCTGTGTCACCCTGCAGTGGGAGGGACAGACTCCATGTCCTATATCTCCCTTCTGTCTGTGTCACCCTACAGTGGGAGGGACAGACTCCATGTCCTATATCTCCCTTCTGTCTGTGTCACCCTGCAGTGGGAGGGATAGACTCCATGTCCTACATCTCCCTTCTGAGTCACCCTACAGTGGGAGGGACAGACTCCATGTCCTATATCTCCCTTCTGTCTGTGTCACCCTGCAGTGGGAGGGACAGACTCCATGTCCTATATCTCCCTTCTGTCTGTGTCACCCTGCAGTGGGAGGGACAGACTACATGTCCTATATCTCCCTTCTGTCTGTGTCACCCTACAGTGGGAGGGACACACTCCAGGTCCCACAGCAGCAGATACTCACGTTGGTGACCAACTATACAGTGTGCAGCCAAGAGTTTCAGCGATGGAACCTCAAAGAGGGCCTGGTGGAAGAGTAGCTCCCGGGCTGTGGGCCGCTTGCTGGGGTCAGTCTCTAGGCACTTCTGGATAAACTCCTATGGTAGAAAGAGTAAGATGGGATTTTAGTACTTACTGATAAATCCTATTAGGAGGCAGGACACACTAAACTCCTTCCACTCCCTACCCTCTATACCCCTCCACCAATTAAATACTCCTCAGTTAACGGTTAGCAAAACCAGGCAAGGTAGAGAGAACATTACAGAGGCATTGAGCAATAGCAATGCCCCCCCTCCCCACCACCACCCGGGTCAGTTTTCACAGGTGGGACACCAGGAGCAATAGCAATGCCGCCCCCCCCCGGGTTAGTTTTCACAGGTGGGACGCCAGGCATCCCTCAACGGTCTAAGAGAATGTCTGTTAGTACAAAAATTCCAGTGATGCAGTGAGCACAATTTTGTCCCAACCATGTCCCAAGAACTAGTGGGAGGGAGATAAATATTTGGGAAAAACTACCTGCAAAACTTTGTGGTCAAAACAGACATCCCGTGATGCAAAAATATTAACTTTGTTCACACCTTCGCTCAGTTTTATAGATGACCAGGTTGCTTCCTTGCAAAGCTGGTCCACAGAAGCCAGATATGTCAAAGACCAGGGATGTGCTAACTGCACAAGCTGAACGGACAGTAATCTGGAATGGAACCGGACGGGATTTGAGAATGAAGGCCTAATAATCCACTTAAGCCCAAAGCAAGAGCAGTTTTGGAAGATGGACAGTCCTTCCTGGCGCCATCAGGAATGACAATGTCCGTTTGTCGGAAAGACTGGTTAGGAAGAATGTACTGGTGAAGACAGTGAACCATGAAGTGTGGAGAACTCCTTCCATCAGATTGGAACACAAATACAGAAGAATCAGCTCCTGATTGATGTGAAACCCCAAAACAACCTTAGGTCAAAACTCAGAAACAGTCCTCAAGACGACCTTGTCTTGATGATGGAAAATATGAGGAGATCTGCATGATAAAGCACGGAGCTTGGAGACACTCCTCACTGAAGCAATAGCAGTAAGGAACACCATCTTGAATGCCAAATGCCAGAGAGAAGTTGAAGGCCGAAGCACCCCTAAAACCAAATATAGGTCCCTCTGGGGTGTAGGAGGCCTGTATGGAGGGAGAATATGATTCACTCCTTAAAGAATAGCTTAATCTCCTGAATCCCATCCTAGCAACCTTCCACTGCAAAAGAACAGACAAGGCCGAAACTTGAACATTAAAGGAACTTGTGCAGCAAGAGGTCGGCCTCAAGTTCCACTCAATGAAGGCAAGATTCTCCAAGTTGAACTGGGCCCTGAGACAAACTCTGGACCAGAGGAAGGTGACGAAATCATCTCTTCTTGACCAGAATGGAGAGATGAGAAGAGTGTGAACGCTTTCCCACTTTATACTGGAGAAGACTCTGGGAATCATGGCCAGAGGAGTGTACATTTACACCACAGCAAACCACCATGGAATCTTCATTGCATCCACTATCACCTCCAGCAGGTCTCCTGTTCTGGTCAGAATGCTGGATGTTTTGCATTCCAACAAGAGGCCATCATATCCATGTCCAACTTGCCCCAACAATGCACTATTTAAAAGGAAAATCTGCTTAAATTCCCATTCTCCCAGAGAGATGGACTGCCTACTGAGATAATCCTATCGTCCCTGGCCACACAGAATGCAGCTGGCGGACAGGGCAGGCACGTGCCTAGGCAGCCTTGCTCCTCTGCCTCCTTGCTGACGGATGTAAGCTAGTAGCTTTGTCAGGCTGAATCCAAACAGAAGGCCCTGTAGAAGACTTATTCAGGATGAAAGAGCACTGAAGGTGGCTCGAAGCTCCAGAAGATTTATCAGAAGTCGTGCCTCAGTTAAGGAGCAGCGGCTATGAATGGAGTGATGGCCGCACACAGCCCTACCCCTACCATGCTGCATACTTAATCACCAACGGCCAGTCCGGGATAAGGAAGGACCTATCCTGGGACAGAGCCGGACTTGAAACATCGGAACAAACAGTCTGGAAGCTCACAGAACCTCTATCCGAATCTCGCGTTCCTCCTGGGCTTCAAAGTTCTCCCAGTAGGGACGCCACCATGCGAAACCCAGGCCTCCTCCAGCCACAACTCAATTCAGATTCAAACAAAAAAAAGGGCTGCACCGGCTGACTACAAGCAAAGCAAGAGCATAAGTAAAACTCCAATCTTTATTACACAATCTTCATAAAATGAACAAAACTTCATATTTCCATTACTCACATAATCCTATAACATAAAATGGTAGAATGCGTCGCTCACTGTGAGCCGTAACCGCACATGCGCAGTAGGGAGCCTCTACTGTGCATGTGTGGTTTCACACACAGGGTGGTTCGCTGTGAGCCGTCTGGAGCTCCCCGCTAAGGATCAGCGCTTTCGGCGAGTCTCTACTGCTCCATTCTGTTATTCTTGAACTCGATGTCGCCATTTAGGATGTAACACCTTTATTTAATTACAAGGATATAAATGATATTAATGGCAGTGAGAGTTCAGTTTGATAGAGGTATAAAGGGTTACACATTTTCTGAGTTTGATGTTGCCATAAAAGATGCAATATCTTTACTTAATTCTAAGGATACAAATACTATGAGCGGCAATGAGGGTTCTGTTTGACAGGGGAGCAAAGGGTTACATTGCCATTGGAGGAGTATCCAATCGGCATACGAGACAATGGGTTGAAGAATTTGATACAAGATTGCGATAACCTGGGTGATACTCTTGTGATTGGTAGTTGAATCTTTAAATTTTGAACACCCCAAAGGGCAGGGCAACAAAGTGTTGATTCTGGAACGCAAACCCAAGGAACTGGTGATGACCCAGCCGAATGGGAACATAGAGGTAAGCATCCTCTGACTAACTCCATATTTAAGGTGGGTACACAAAAACTTGTTTGATGCTTGGAAGTCAAAAACAGGGCAAAAATCCCTGGGACCAGAACCACAACCACCCTGGCTTTCCAGAGATGTTGGTCAATGGAAACCGTGGACATGAAGAAGTGGATGGAGGGACAGTAAGAAATGATGAACGATAACCGACAACAATCAAAGTACTAAGTCACTCAAAATGGAGCTCCTCCACTGAATAATGTAGTGTCTGCACTTCAAGTGGAGGTAGGCTTGGGGTCTGGAGACAAACTTCTTTTGGGGCCAAGAAGACTTGAACTTGCCCGCATGACGAAAGGAAGATCCAGCCATGGCTGAAACTGATGAGGAGAACCCCAAAAATCTATATTCCAATTACAGGAAAAGCTCCTCCTCTTCCTGAAATCAAACCTATGGGACTTGATTAGCGGTAGGAAAGTGCTCTTCACCCTTCATCCTCATCACTGGAAGATATGTCCGACAAGGAACGTGGAATGTCAGTACTCTCACTCGAAATCTCCACCTCATCCTTGGAAGACAGAGGTTCAGAAAGAACAGCTTAAAAAGTACTGGCATGGAATGTTTAGGTGGACAACAGGGCGACTGCCACACATCTGCCTAGAACTCAATCTAGTGAAGTAACAATATTGCCTGATAATTTTATAGGCCATTCTGGCTTCAGTACTGGAGGGAAATCCCTGGAAAGCCCAGTGGATGGCCCTGCAAGGACACATGAACACCACTCAGCACACCGTGAATATTGGTGAAACGCAAGACGCACTCCCAACCTTGCTCTCCCCCTCTATGGGCTCAGTCATTGTGTAATTAAATAGAAGCACCCCATTACAAGAAAACCGTGCAACTAAGCAGCCAGCTCAGTGATAAACAACAATGTACAGGGACGCTAAACTAGACGCTGCGCCAACGTAAAGAAGCGTCGCCAAAGATGTCGTAGCCAAACAACATTGCTTTAAAGAAGCCAGGACTGAGGAACAAGTAACACAGTTTGTCCACAATAGACACTAGATCAAAAGCACCCATGAAACACAGTCCTTACAGTGGAGAAAGCCATAAATGCACCCTGTAGCTTACCGCACGATGCGGATCAAGCCGGACTCGCGGCATAAACACTGTATAGACAAGAGAATGGACAGAACACAGGCCATAGGATCACGTATAGCCCCTCGTGTAAACAAAGCCACCAGTGCTGAAAGATGCAGAATTGCTTCCACTGCTTCAAAAGGCTGAGGAGAACAATAGCGCACAATGGTCCCCCGATCCATAATCGCCACGTGAAAGGATCAAAAGGGACGGGACACGCAGGTCTCACACGAACTCCTCACAATGGGAGGGCTTCATAAGAGTGCAGAATAAAACGTGATACAAAAGAAACATAAATAAAAGACGATCGTTTCCTCATTCCCTGAACTCTTAAAGGTCACTATGGAGCACCAGATTGGTGGAGGGATGGAGAGTGGGAGGAGTGTAGAGTGCCCTACCTCCTGGAAGAAGGCGCTCTATACCCCCATGATCTCTGCATCCCCCAAGGACAAGAGAGAGGGTAATCCATTCAGATCCTGAACCCCACGAAGTAATGCAACACGGAGCAAATCACAAGGCCAGTGGTGACCGGCCAGACACAGCTACAAGCAACTGGGCAGTAAAGGCCAAAAGTAGAAAACAACTATAAAAAGTAGGTCAGAGCTAGGACCCCCGACTGGACAGTGCAGGACACAGAGCTAGGACCCCCGACTGGACAGTGCAGGACACAGAGCTAGGACCCCCGACTGGACAGTGCAGGACACAGAGCTAGGACCCCCGACTGGACAGTGCAGGACACAGAGCTAGGACCCACGACTGGACAGTGCAGGACACAGAGCTAGGACCCACGACTGGACAGCGTAGGACACAGAGCTAGGACCCACAACTGGACAGTGCACGACACAGAGCTAGGACCCACGACTGGACAGCGTAGGACACAGAGCTAGGACCCACGACTGGACAGCGTAGGACACAGAGCTAGGACCCACGACTGGACAGCGTAGGACACAGAGCTAGGACCCACGACTGGACAGCGTAGGACACAGAGCTAGGACCCACGACTGGACAGCGTAGGACACAGAGCTAGGACCCACGACTGGACAGTGCAGGACACAGAGCTAGGACCCACGACTGGACAGCGTAGGACACAGAGCTAGGACCCACGACTGGACAGCGTAGGACACAGAGCTAGGACCCAAGACTGGACAGTGCAGGACACAGAGCTAGGACCCACGACTGGACAGCGTAGGACACAGAGCTAGGACCCACGACTGGACAGCGTAGGACACAGAGCTAGGACCCACGACTGGACAGTGCAGGACACAGAGCTAGGACCCACGACTGGACAGTGCAGGACACAGAGCTAGGACCCACGACTGGACAGCGTAGGACACAGAGCTAGGACCCACGACTGGACAGCGTAGGACACAGAGCTAGGACCCAAGACTGGACAGTGCAGGACACAGAGCTAGGACCCACGACTGGACAGTGCAGGACACAGAGCTAGGACCCACGACTGGACAGTGAAGGACACAGAGCTAGGACCCATGACTGGACAGTGCAGGACACAGAGCTAGGACCCATGATTGGATAATAAAGACGATGACACCAAATTGTTTGGATAAAGTGAAAACTACAGACCCAGAGGACATCACAGCACAGTTCATGTCATGGGGTGAAGGGGCAGTTCTGTATGTACTTTCCTATATAACCCTGCCAAGTACTCACCCTCTGTAGTGGATCTTCCAAAAACTGAATGGCATTATTTATCGCTTCCTGGGGAACATAGGATGACTCTCCATTCCCCTGAATCTCCAAAACGGCCATCTGCAGGGGAGAAACAGAAGTGAGGAGGCTGCTGCGCTGTATACGTATCATGATATAGCAGAGTGCATCCGAGTGTACGTGTGCAAGTGTGAGTATGCATGTGACTGTATGGGATTATGTACGGACGTGTATGTGACTGTATGGGATTATGTACGGACGTGTATGTGACTGTATGGGATTGTGTACGGACGTGTATGTGACTGTATGGGATTATGTACGGACGTGTATGTGACTGTATGGGATTGTGTACGGACGTGTATGTGACTGTATGGGATTGTGTACGGACGTGTATGTGACTGTATGGGACTGTGTACGGACGTGTATGTGACTGTATGGGACTGTGTACGGACGTGTATGTGACTGTATGGGACTGTGTACGGACGTGTATGTGACTGTATGGGATTGTGTACGGACGTGTATGTGACTGTATGGGATTGTGTACGGACGTGCATGTGACTGTATGGGATTATGTACGGACGTGTATGTGACTGTATGGGACTGTGTACGGACGTGTATGTGACTGTATGGGATTGTGTACGGATGTGTATGTGACTGTATCGGATTGTGTACGGACGTGTATGTGACTGTATGGGATTGTGTACGGACGTGTATGTGACTGTATGGGATTGTGTACGGACGTGTATGTGACTGTATGGGATTGTGTACGGACGTGTATGTGACTGTATGGGATTGTGTACGGATGTGTATGTGACTGTATCGGATTGTGTACGGACGTGTATGTGACTGTATGGGACTGTGTACGGACGTGTATGTGACTGTATGGGATTATGTACGGACGTGTATGTGACTGTATGGGATTGTGTACGGATGTGTATGTGACTGTATGGGATTGTGTACGGATGTGTATGTGACTGTATGGGATTGTGTACGACATGTATGTGACTGTATGGGATTGTGTACGGACGTGTATGTGACTGTATGGGATTGTGTACGGACATGTATGTGACTGTATGGGATTGTGTACGGACATGTATGTGACTGTATGGGATTATGTACGGACGTGTATGTGACTGTATGGGATTGTGTACGGATGTGTATGTGACTGTATGGGATTGTGTACAGACATGTATGTGACTGTATGGGATTATGTACGGACGTGTATGTGACTGTATGGGATTGTGTACGGATGTGTATGTGACTGTATGGGATTGTGTACGGACATGTATGTGACTGTATGGGATTGTGTACGGACATGTATGTGACTGTATGGGATTGTGTACGGATGTGTATGTGACTGTATGGGATTGTGTACGGACGTGTATGTGACTGTATGGGATTGTGTACGGACGTGTATGTGACTGTATGGGATTGTGTACGGACGTGTATGTGACTGTATGGGATTGTGTACGGACATGTATGTGACTGTATGGGATTGTGTACGGATGTGTATGTGACTGTATGGGATTGTGTACAGACATGTATGTGACTGTATGGCATTGTGTACGGACATGTATGTGACTGTATCGGATTGTGTACGGACATGTATGTGACTGTATCGGATTGTGCACAGACATGTATGTGACCGGTACACGGATGCGCAGGTTTTGTTTCACATTATTGCATAAAGGTTCCTGAGCGTTGGAGGCAAGTGATTTTAATGTGTAAAGTAGTTTAAAGTCAGAGGTGTACAGCAGGTCAGCGAGGAAGTAACCTGGAGGTCTGTTATGGAAGGGGGACCTTAGGAGCCTCTGGATGAGGACCTACCACCTTCAAGGAGAATTATTCTATAAACGACTTGCATTAATCCATCAGTACTACTGACTCCGTCCCTAGTTAGCAGGCCTGACGATTAGGGCAGTGATTTCTGTGAGCGAGTGTATAGCTACCTGTTTCGGTAACCAACAGATTCACATGTCAGAGCGGAGACAAAAATGTTACATTAAATCAGTGAAGTTCGCAATGGCTACTGGTGTGTTAATGGGCTTACAGCATCTCTGTGGGTGGAATAGGTTGTGTACTGTCTAAACAAATCAGTTTAATTTATTCAATAAGAAGATTTTAGTTTTACCTGTTAAATCCTTTTCTCTTAGTCCATACAGGTTACTGGTAACTTTGGGTAGGTGCCCCGCCCCTTTAAGTAGGCAGGAACAATTCTGAGAGGTGAGTGTAAGGGTGGAGCCTACCCTCTAACCTTAGATGCAGCTTCCTGTTGAGCTTCAGTAAGTTTTGGAACCAACTACCATAAAATCTCGGGTATAATACGCACAATTTTACCCCACTTCACCTTATGTGAAGTGGGGGTGCGTATTATACACAAGAGTTTTTGATGAGAAAAAAAATAAAACCTGGTAGATCCCTTCCCTCCCTCCCCCGGCGCTATCCAATGATACAATAAGACTTACTAGGTTAAAAGTAAGTCCACGTTGAAGTCTTCATCTTTCGCAGAGCAGCCAAAGTAAAAGCTGCCAGTGTGTACAGCATAAGTGTGGGCGGCATGCTTCCATTCGCCGCCCGCTTCTTCAATGGCTTTCAGGTCCTTTCTCCTCCAGCCAATGCCCTGTGAGGACCTCACAGGGCATTGGTTGGAGGTAGAGGGACCTGAAAGCCATTGAAGAAGCGGGCGGCGAATGGAAGCATGCCGCCTGCACTTATGCTGTACACACTGGCAGCTTTTATTTTGGCCCAGGAGATCTTGGATTCAACACCTCAAAGACATGTCATTGACAAAGTCATGGCGTCTACCTCAGATTCCAAAACTCCTCTCTCAAGGACCAATTCTGTTACAAATTGCACAACCTTGCTTTGATGGTGTGGAACTTGAGACCCAAATATTGAAGAACAAAAGATAAAGTTCTCCAGTATTTCAAATTATGCTTACGTCTCGCAAAAGCAGTATCAGCAAAAATATATCACTGCGTATGGAGAATCTTTTTTTTTTTTTTCCTGCTAGGGAAGATCTAGATCTGCATTCCTTCCATCTACCATGTCTTCTAGAGTTCCTGCAGGTCTAGATAAAGGTCTAAGGGTCAGCTCACTGAAAGTTCAAGTTTCAGAACGATCAGTTGTTTTCCACAGTAAGGTTACTGCTATTCCTGCAATACAAGCATTTCTTCAAGGGGTTAACAGGATAGTTCCCCCCCACATAGAGATCCCATTTCACCATGGGACTTAAATTTAGTACTAGTGGCTCGTCAAGCTTCTCAGTTTGAGCCTATGTCATCAGCCTCTATCAAAGATCTCACTTTCAAAACAGTCTCAGAATCACAGCTCATTCTACTAGGTCCATTAGTACTTTATGGGCCTTGAAGAACCAAGCTACTGTTGACTACACAGCATATACATGGTCATCTATTCTTATATTCATAAGGTTCTACAAAGTTAACATTTTTGCATCTAAAAGATGCTAGTTTTGGCCGAAAAGTTTTACAAGCCATTGTTCATTGTTTTTCTTCCCTCTCATTGCTTTGGTACACCCTGATGGTTCCTGTACTCCTCAATGACGCTGTAGAAAATGGGATTTTTTAGTTACCAATAAATCCTTTTCTCTTAGTCCATTGAGGGATGCAGGGCTTTCTGCACACAATATACTTGTTGGGTGAGGATGTACTGCCTTTTCTGGTAGATATATATTACTTATATTCCTTAACTGACTCTGCGAAATGAAAACTGAAGGCAGTTGGGAAGGGGAGGGGTTAGCAGCTAGGAGTAGCTGGGAGGAGTTTTTGCTTAGAGGCCCTGCCTCCTATAGGCATGCTACTTAATCCCATGGACCATGGACTAAGAGAAGAGGAGTTACATATAAAAGAGAATGGCTCATTTCATAATTTATGTCTCCTCAGGAGACACACACACACACCGAGGGGCAGCAGTAAGGAGGAGTTACTGCACCCATTGGGTGAGTCAATGGGAGAGTGATTTTCATAAGCCCTCTATCCAGCCTACCCAACACTATCCAAGTGACTGAAAAAAAAAATGCCTGCCAGTAGCTCTCTGCCACTTTATACACTTGTGTCCTGCACACACAAGAGAGTTCAGCACAGAGGAGTGATTGTAAGACGCCCCATCCACCCTGCAGTGAGTTTTATGTGCGGGATACAGAAATCTTTGCGGTCACAACTCCTACTAAGTGGCGCCTCCCCCCTCCCCGCTGCTGTTCGTGCTCAGGTTTGTAGGGGAGAGGCACTGGGGGAACTATGTGTTGCTGGACCCTCACCTTAACCCCATTGTATCGCGCTGGAAATACCTTCATCACATCACAATACTTTCTCCCGTTGTGACTACTTTTGCTCCACTACATATTCAGGAGCCGACTCTCTACCCACTCTGCTGCTTCAAACCCAGATGGTCACGTCATGCACCCGGATTGAAGGAGCACAGGGGGTAGAGAGAGTCAGCTCCTGAATATGTAGCGGAGCAAAAGTAGTAGTCTCCACGGCAGAAAGTACGGTGATGTGATGAAGGTATTTCCAGCGCGATACAGGGGAGTTCTGCATTCAAGGGGATAAAATAAAAAATGGCTGCCTTGCTTATGATACAGTCGGCCTGTGTCCTGGACGAAAGCAATTGCCGGCAGTATATGAGAAGTTGTCCAGACAAAGCTGTACATACGTCCGTATGTGCCTGCTATAATACACCTCTCCCGTCAGTCTCAATGATATTGTTACCTCTTCTCCCATGTCGTGTCCTCACATCGGCCCACAGTAAACTACCATCCTACATGATGTTCTGTATGGACGGCCATGGTGGACTGCACTCCTCCAATGCACAGCGGATCACCGTGGGCCGATGTGAGGACACCACATGGGAGAAGAGGTAACAATATCATTATTCAGATTGACGGCACACATGTATTATAGCAGCACATAAACGTATCTACAGCTTTGTCCAGACAACTTTTAACCCATGCATTCTTTTAACCCATTGCTATCACCTCCCTTTTCCCTGTTTATATGCCGAACGGGGTACATGGCGGTTGCTAGGCAACCCCGCGCAGCGATCAATCTACCCTCTTTAACCCTTTGAGTGCCAGAGAGGTACGCATTGCAAAGCAATGCATTGCGTACCCCTCTGGCACTCAAATGGTTAACCACAGTGTTCTCTTAACCCTTTGACTGCCAGCACGCTTACGAGTCAAGTTGATCCATTGCTTTCATCTAAATAGAAAAAGCACGATGTCATAGCTCAATAATACCACAGAAGAGGTGTGTGCGTTTTGTGTGCCCTTCTTAACCCTATCACTGCAAAATATATGTACTATGTGCAGTCATGGTCTTCACACCCACCTCAGCCATGTGCTGTACAAACTTAGCAGCAGGCTCTGGATAATTGGAGCTGTACTAGTGTGTGTGTGTGTGTGTGTGTGTGTGTGTGTGTGTGTGTGTGTGTGTGTGTGTGTGTGTGTGTGTGTGTGTGTGTGTGTGTGTGTGTGTGTGTGTGTGTCACAAAAACAAACACAGACGGCCAACACTGTCCCATTCTGCGCGCTCTCTCTCTATTATATATATATATATATATATATATATATATATATATATATATATATATAAAATTGGTGAAAATTATGTTTTTGTTTGAGAAATACTGTATATTTTGTCAAACAAATTAGTTTTTCAGTAGTGCTGAAATAAAAGCAGATTTTAGTAGTGGGCTCAGATTTCTGGACGTGTATGAGACACACAGTATACAGAAGGATTTACCTCCAGAGCGCACATTCCAAAGGAGTAGATATCCACAGCGGTTGTCACGTTGGTCACCTCTGTAAGAGAGGATGGGTGTTAGAGACCAGGGTCACTGCGCACCTATGTGAGACATATGTGAGTGAGCGCTACCTCATACCTCCATACTCCGGTGCAAAGAAGTGCAGATTCTTCTGTTCCTCCCGACACGTCTTCACATGGTTATTGATGGTGTCTGGGGCCACTGGGAAAAGGTAAGATTAAGAATATAACAGCCCATCCCAAGAACAACCAATTACCCCCCTCAGCCCCCCTGAGAACTTCACCCAGAGACTTCTCCTCAGGACCTGTGACCCTAGAGACCCCAAACCCAAGAACTAACTCCCCTCAAGATCCTGCTCTGAGAAGTTACATCCCCTCAGAGACCCTGAGATCAACACCTCCCAATACAGGATGAAAGTCAGAGACCATCCCCTCCCACTGCAGGGTGACGTGACTCCAGTCTGGCTCTATACAAACAGTATTATTAAGATTTGGAAGATCCAGAAGTGACAGATTTGACACCAGGAAGAAAAATTATCACATGACTACAAACAAGAAATAAGAAACAGACAAAGAACGGAGTGGATTAAAGGGGCGGTGCCTCCTAGATGAACAAAATCTTACCTAATAAACGCAGCAAAGTGGAGCCCATCGCTGACACTTCATTCTGGCCTCTGAGGGAAATGCACAGGAACTGCCGGACTGATTATCAGAATCTGCGCCCACTGAGAAGAGACTGAAATGCACAGGAACTACCGGACTGATGATCGAAAGTTACGCCCTCCGAGGTAAGTGGGAAACGCACAAGGACAGCAAGACTGATGATCAGAAGCCATTTCCACAGAAGGAAAGAACCAGAACAGCGGGACTAATGATCAGAAGCCACGCCCTCCGAGGGAAGAGGGCAACACTCAGGAACAGCGGAACGGATTATCAGAAGCCACACCCACTGAGGGAAATTCACAGGAACCACCGGAATGATCAGAAGCCACACCCACTGAGGGAAATTCACAGGAACCACCGGAATGATCAGAAGCCACACCCACTGAGGGAAATTCACAGGAACCACCGGAATGATCAGAAGCCACACCCACTGAGGGAAATTCACAGGAACCACCGGACTGATTATCAGAAGCCACACCCACTGAGGGAAATTCACAGGAACCACCGGACTGATCAGAAGCCACACCCACTGAGGGAAATTCACAGGACCCACCGGACTGATTATCAGAAGCCTTGCCCACCAATGGTAATTCACAAGGACAGCAAGACTGGTGATCAGAAGCCACTCCATCAAAGGAAATGATTAGGAACCGCTGGACTGATCAGAAGCCATGCAAACCAAGAAGATGCTCAGGAACCGCAGGACTGATGAACAAAAACCACACCCACCGAGGGAAATGCTCAGGAACCGCCAGACTGATCAGAAACCACTCCCACCAAGGGAAGAGAGAAATGCATAAAACAGCTGGACTGATGGTCATAAGCCATGTCCACCGAAGCAAATGCAGAGGAACTGCAGGATTGATGATCAAACCACCCTCACAGTGGGAAATGCACAGGAACTGCCGGACCAATCAGAAGCCATGCCCACAGAGATAAGCAGGAAATGCACAGGAATCCCCAGACTGATGATCAGAAGCCACACCCACCTAGGGACACATAGGAACCGCCAGACTGATGGTCAGAAGCCATGTCCATCAAAGGAAGAGGGAAAAAGCACAGGAACAGCCAGACTGAGGATCAAAACACGATCACCTAGGAAAGCGCACAGCAACTGCCGGACTGATGATCAGAAGCAATGCCCACCAAGATAAGAGGGAATGCACAGGAACCGCCAGACTGATGATCAGAAGTCACCCCCATTGTATAAAAAAAACACAGGAACACCCAGACTGAGGATCAGAAGCCATGTCCACCGAGAGAAACACACAGGAACCGATAATCAGAAGCCACACCCACCTAGGGAAATGCACAGGGTCAGCAAGACTGATGGTCAGAAGCCACAGCCACCTAGGGAAATGCACAAGGTCAGCCGGACTGATGGTCAGAAGCCACAGCCACCTAGGGAAGCGCATAGGAACAGCTGGACTGATTATCAGAAGCCACACCCACTAAAGGAAGTGATCAGGATCCATTGGACTGATGAACATAAGCCACGCCCACTGAGGGAAATGCTCAGGAACAGCCTGACTGATGATCAAACTACACTCACAGAATGAAAAGCTCAGGAACCGCCGGACTGATTGTCAGAAGCAACGCCCACCGAGGGAACCGCACAGGAACAGCTGAATGGATGATCATAAACTAAGCCCACCAAGGGAAATACACAGGAACCACAGGGCTGATCAGTAGCCATGCCCACCAAAAGAACCACTCGGGAACAGCTGGACTGATGAACAGAAGTCACGCCCACCGAGAGAAACAAGCAGGAACCATAGACTGATCACAAGCCGCTCCCGTCAAGGAAAGAGGGAAATGCACAGGAACAGCTGGACTGATGGTCAGAAGCCATGTCCATCAAAGGAAGAGGGACACGCACAGGAACAGCTGGACTGAGGATCAAAACACGATCACCGAGGAAAGCGCACAGAAACTGCCGGACTGATAATCACAAGCAACGCCCACCAAGATAAGAGGGAAATGCACAGGAACCACCAGACTAATGATCAGAAGTCACCCCCAGTGAAGGAAGAGGGAAATACACGCGGACAGCTGGACCGATGATGATCAGAAGTCACACCCACAGAGGGAAACACACACGAACCGCAGAACTAATAATCAAACCACACTCACCGAAGGAAGCGCACAGGAACCTACTAGACTGATGAGTAGAAGCTATGCCTACCAAGGGAAGAGGGAAACGTACAGGAACAGCTGGTCAGAAGCCATGTCCACCAAGAGAAGAGGGAACAGCACAGGGACAGCTGGACTGGTGATCAGAAGCCACACCCACCGAGATAAGCGGGAAACGCACAGGAAAAGCCGGACTAATGATCAAACCACGCTCACAGAGGGAAGCGCACAGGACCTGCCATACTGATGAATAGAAGCCATGCCCACCAAGAGAAGAGGGAACAGCTGGACTAGTGATCCGTAGCCATGCCCACCGAAATAAGAGGGAAACCACAGGGACAGTAGGACTGATGATCAGAAGCCACGCCCACTGAGGGAAGAGGGGAAACGCACAAAAACTGCCAGACTGATGAACAGAAGCCACTGCAGGGAAACCTCAGGAACCGGCAGACTGATGATAGGAAGCCACTCCCAACGAGGGAAGAGGGAAACACACAGCAAAAGTGGAACTGATGATCAGAAGCCACGCCCATCAACACACAGGAACTGCTGAACTGATTATCAGAAACCACACCCATGGAGGAAAAAAAACAATAACCACTGGACTGATTATCAGAAACCACGGACATCGAGAGACTGAGAAGGAATAGTTAATTTTGCCAAAGAACACAAGAAGCAAATGGTTATAATGTCTTTATGTGACTATGACAATAAACACAAATCAGATTTTCTCTCCTAAAAACACTAGACGTAGTACAGGTAAGTACAGGAGAAAGACATCAGATCCATCACTAACCACAGTACAGGTAAGTACAGGACAGAGACATCACTAACCATAATACAGTTTAGTCAGGAGAGAGACACTAACCATAGTACAGGTAAGTACAGGAGAAAGACATCAAGGTCCATCACTAACCATAGTACAGGTAAGTACAGGAGAGAGACACTAACCATAGTACAGGTAAGTACAGGAGAAAGACATCAAGGTCCATCACAAACCATAGTACAGGTAAGTACAGGAGAGACACTAGGGTCCATCACTAACCACAGTACAGGAGAGACACTAGGGCCCGTCACTAACTATAGTACAGGAGAGACACTAGGGCCCGTCACTAACTATAGTACAGGAGAGACACTAGGGCCCATCACTGACCATAGTACAGGTAAGTACAGGAGAGACACTAGGGCCCATCACTAACCATAGTACAGGTAAGTACAGGAGAGACACTAGGGCCCATCACTGACCATAGTACAGGTAAGTACAGGAGAGACACTAGGGTCCTTCACTAACCACAGTACAGGAAAGTACAGGAGAGACATCACTAACCATAGTACAGGAGAAACACTAGGGTCCATCATTAACTATAGTACAGGAGAGACACTAGGGTCCATCATTATTCATAGTACAGGAGAGACACTAGGGTCCATCACTAACCATAGTACAGGAGAGACATTAGGGTCCATCACCAGCCATAGTACAGGAGAGACACTAGGGTCCATCACTAACCATAGTACAGGAGAGACACTAGGGTCCATCACTAACCATAGTACAGGAGAGACACTAGGGTCCATCACTAACCATAGTACAGGAGAGACACTAGGGTCCATCACCAACCATAGTACAGGAGAGACACTAGGGTCCATCACTAACCATAGTACAGGAGAGACACTAGGGTCCATCACTAACCATAGTACAGGAGAGACACTAGGGTCCATCACTAACCATAGTACAGGAGAGACACTAGGGTTCATCACTAACCATAGTACAGGAGAGACACTAGGGTCCATCACTAACCATAGTACAGGAGAGACACTAGGGTCCATCACTAACCATAGTACAGGAGAGACACTAGGGTCCATCACTAACCATAGTACAGGAGAGACACTAGGGTTCATCACCAACCATAGTACAGGAGAGACACTAGGGTCCATCACTAACCATAGTACAGGAGAGACACTAGGGTCCATCACTAACCATAGTACAGGAGAGACACTAGGGTCCATCACTAACCATAGTACAGGAGAGACACTAGGGTCCATTACTAACTATAGTACAGGAGAGACACTAGGGTCCATCACTAACCATAGTACAGGAGATACACTAGGGTCCATCACTAACCATAGTACAGGAGAGACACTAGGGTCCATCACTAACCATAGTACAGGAGAGACACTAGGGTCCATCACCAACTATAGTACAGGAGAGACACTAGGGTCCATCACTAACCATAGTACAGGAGAGACACTAGGGTCCATCACCAACCATAGTACAGGAGAGACACTAGGGTCCATCACTAACTATAGTACAGGAGAGACACCAGGGTCCATCACCAGCCATAGTACAGGAGAGACACTAGGGTCCATCACCAACCATAGTACAGGAAAAACACTAGGGTCCATCACTAACCATAGTACAGGAGAGACACTAGGGTCCATCACTAACTATAGTACAGGAGAGACACCAGGGTCCATCACTAACCATAGTACAGGAGAGACACTAGGGTCCATCACCAACCATAGTACAGGAGAGACACTAGGGTCCATCACTAACTATAGTACAGGAGAGACACCAGGGTCCATCACCAGCCATAGTACAGGAGACGCACTAGGGTCCATCACTAACCATAGTACAGGAGAGACACTAGGGTCCATCACTAACCATAGTACAGGAGAGACACTAGGGTCCATCACCAACTATAGTACAGGAGAGACACTAGGGTCCATTACTAACTATAGTACAGGAGAGACACTAGGGTCCATCACCAGCCATAGTACAGGAGACGCACTAGGGTCCATCACTAACCATAGTACAGGAGAGACACTAGGGTCCATCACTAACCATAGTACAGGAGAGACACTAGGGTCCATCACTAACCATAGTACAGGAGAGACACTAGGGTTCATCACTAACCATAGTACAGGAGAGACACTAGGGTCCATCACTAACCATAGTACAGGAGAGACACTAGGGTCCATCACTAACCATAGTACAGGAGAGACACCAGGGTCCATCACCAACTATAGTACAGGAGAGACACTAGGGTCCATCACCAACCATAGTACAGGAGAGACACTAGGGTCCATCACTAACCATAGTACAGGAGAGACACTAGGGTCCATTACTAACCATAGTACAGGAGAGACACTAGGGTCCATCACTAACCATAGTACAGGAGAGACACTAGGGTTCATCACTAACCATAGTACAGGAGAGACACTAGGGTCCATCACTAACCATAGTACAGGAGAGACACTAGGGTCCATCACTAACCATAGTACAGGAGACGCACTAGGGTCCATCACTAACCATAGTACAGGAGAGACACCAGGGTCCATCACCAACCATAGTACAGGAGAGACACTAGGGTCCATCACCAACCATAGTACAGGAGAGACACTAGGGTCCATCACTAACCATAGTACAGGAGAGACACTAGGGTCCATTACTAACCATAGTACAGGAGAGACACTAGGGTCCATCACTAACCATAGTACAGGAGAGACACTAGGGTTCATCACTAACCATAGTACAGGAGAGACACTAGGGTCCATCACTAACTATAGTACAGGAGACGCACTAGGGTCCATCACTAACTATAGTACAGGAGAGACACTAGGGTCCATCACCAACTATAGTACAGGAGAGACACTAGGGTCCATCACTAACCATAGTACAGGAGAGACACTAGGGTCCATCACCAACCATAGTACAGGAAAGACACTAGGGTCCATCACCATCTATAGTACAGGAGAGACACCAGGGTCCATCACTAACCATAGTACAGGAGAGACACTAGGGTCCATCACCAGCCATAGTACAGGAGACGCACTAGGGTCCATCACTAACCATAGTCCTGGAGAGACACTAGGGTCCATTACTAACAATAGTCCTGGAGAGACATTAGGGTCCATCACCAACTATAGTACAGGAGAGACACTAGGGTCCATCACTAACTATAGTACAGGAAAATATGGGAGAAATATTAGGATCCATCACTAACCCACAGGTAAGTATAAGAGACATTTGGATCTCATCTCTTGGACTTGCTTGGGTCCAGAGGGATGAATTTGCCCCCCCTACCTACTACCTACCTTTACCTGCAGTGGAGGTGGCTGTAGATACTGATAGTGTGTCCTGATTTCAGAAGTAAGCAACAAGCCATGTTCCAACTTCCATCACACGAGACACAGACCCGCTTTATATCCCATAATTTCCCACCCACCATTCAAGCAAGAATAAAGCATCTAGAAGCAAGCCGGTGAGGAGGGGGCAATGATCCCAATCATACCCTGCTGGAGTGGTCACAATGAGCCACCCCGCAAGCAATGCAATGAAGATGAGGGGTAGAAACCAGACTACCCAGAGAAAGGACATGCAGAGGGAGGAGAAAGCTCTGACGTGCAACAGAGCCAGAAACAAGCAACCCACGGACAGTGCAAGGGGAAGGCTAAATTTCTCTGCAAGGCCCGATCATGGGAGGGCCACTGTCTGTCCAAGGCTGGAGCAGAGCCATCAAGACAGCGATCACCCACATACCAACAACATATCAGAAAAGCAGTATATCTGAGGCAGTTAGAGATGCAAGCAGGGAGCAATGGGCAAGAAGAAACTGACCAAAAGGAAAGGGCAACCAGGTGAAAGGGAGGGGCAACAAGGAGAAAGAACGAGAGGAGATAGAGGGTGATTGAGAGAAATGCACTATGATAAAGAGCGAGAGAGAGGGGGCAACTGAGAAGTGAAAGCGGGATGAATGGGAGTAAGGGAGAGACAGAGTGGGCAACTAGCAGTTGGGGTAACAGAGAGAAGAGACTGGGATTAAGAGTAAGAGAGATAAGGCGACTGGGACTAAGGGTGATAGAAAGGGGTGATCAGGAGTAGAGGACGAGAAGGAAACAGGGAGAGAGAGGGGGAACTGAGAAAAAGGAAGAGGGGGGAACTGAGAAAAAGGAAGGGGGGGACTGAAAAAAAGGGAGAGGGGGCAACTGAGAAAAAGGGAGAGGGGAGAACTGAGGAAAGGGATTTTTTTTGTACTTACCGATAAATCCTTTTTTATTCCATTGAGGGATGCAGGGACCATGGGTATAAGGGCATGCCTATAGGAGGCGGGCACTCTAGGTGTAACTCCTCCCACTTCCTCATTGATACACCCCAACCACTATGCAGTATGTGTAAGATTTAGTTTAGCAAATTCAGGAAAGGAATAGACACAAACCAAAGACCAGACTGCGCTCAAACAAACAAATAGGCTCCAAGGATGATCCACATAATATAAAGGATAAAAAAAGAAAAGAGAAATAGATATAAAAGTGGCAATTTAATAAAATAATACAAATAAAAACAGTACAGTAATAAACTCTCAAACCCAGAATGGATAAAAGCTTTTGGGGTCTCCACCGCATTAGTGTTCTCAATACAGTTTCCTCCTCTCTGTGCTGCTCTCCCAGTAGTGATCCGATGGTGCGATCAGTCCTCCTATGAAACTGGACTCAGGAATGCCAGATATTGCTCTGTTCAGTACAAAGTCCACTTGAAGTCCGCTTAAGTCTATATAGACCAACAGCGGTCTAATACACATGAACGTTCAAGAGGGGAACAGGGAAGCTACACTGGTGGGAGGAACATCTAGCGGGGGACGTAGGGCATGGACCGGCACTAAACTGACATACAGGCCAAGCACTTTTGTAGACTTCTTCAAAGCCTTTGATGGGACAAAAGCTCTTGGCCTGTACATCAGTTTAGTGCCAGTCCTTGCCCCATGTCCCCTGCTAGATGTTCCTCCCACCAGTGTAGATTCCCTTTTCCACATACTCATTCCACATCTGAAGGAGGAGGTCCAGCCTTGGAGGAAAGTGGAGAGGGTCCTGAACTGAAAGACTTATCAGGTCCTAAAACCATGCCCTCAGGGTCCAGTAAGAGGTGACCAGAATCAGTTGCTCCTTCCATCATTATATTCCAGGGAACCCTGGGGATGAGAGGGATTGTCGGAAAGACGTACGTTAGATGGAAGTTCCATGGAATTGACATGGTGTCTGTGGAGAAGGCCAGAACCTTCCTGTTCTCTCTGGTGGCCATGATATCTATAGTGGGCACTCCCCATAGCAACACAATCCGGTAGAAGCTCTCCGGGATCCACATCTTGGTGACTTAGGAAGTGCACCAGTATGTTTACTAATCCTGGAATGTGTATGGTGGAAATGGATGGAATGTGGGCTTCTGCCCAGCCTAGAACACACCTTACTTCGAACCAGGTTGCGGCACTTCAAGTGCCGCCTTGATGGAATTTTGTATGCCTGGTCATGGTATTGTCCAAATGAACCCTCACTGGATGTCCCCTCAATTGTGAGTTCCAGTACAAAAGGGGCAGGCGAATTGCCCTGAGTTCCAGCACAATGATGGACTGAAGAGACTCCTCCGCAGTCCACCAGCCCTGGACCCCCAGGTGATCCAGCACCACACAACAGCTGCTTATGCTGACATCTGTCGTGACCAGAGTCCATTCTGGTATCACAAAGGGTTCCGATGTTCCAGGTTGCACCAAAGCAACCACCAATGGAGGTCCCGGCAGGCCTCCTAGGTATATCTGCCGATTCAGGTGGTCCGGAATCCCTGACCAACTGCCAGAAATACGTTGAAGCTCTCTCATGTGCATGTGAGAGTAGGGCACCGCTTTTTATATTGACACTAGCTTGCAGACAAGGGCCACTCCAGGACCTGAGACACCACACCTGCATCACCAGAGAGATTGTCTCCTCTGGTAGGAAGTCTTTCCCTTGTCAGGTGGCAAACCTAATCCCCAAGAATAGACCCGGGCACACCCATCAAAACGGCTTCTTCCCAACGTCCAAACCACCGATGTCAGCCCGATCTCGAAGATTCGGTCCGCTAACACCTTTTTCCTGAAGAACATCAGACTACACATGATGCTTGAAGTAAAAACAGGAACTCCTTTATTTGGACACACACAGGGTTTATATATATGTTTGTGAACAGTCAACTAATAGCAAATGAGATTCACAAAACCCCCAGTCTTAGTGGGACTTAAGCCTTTGAATGCCAGAGTGGTGTAACGGGCCAAAGACCCTTTGTGTCTCATGTTCCACCCTACTAAAAAAAAAAAAAAAAAAAAAAAAAGTCCTGAGAAGCGACCAGTCAGATTCTACCTAGTATGGTCGCTCCCCTGCCCACTGGCCCCTAGAGTAACTCCGTCCTTTAGTGTATTTGGCCCCTCCCTGTTCATTGTTCTTTTGTGTAACTTGTGTATAAAAGTGTGCGTTCTGGCAATAAAGTGTGTTTGTGTGGAGTAAGCAGTCTCCGTGTTTACTTCTTGTCTGGATGGTCTAAAGAGTCCTCTCTGACTCCCATCCCACAAGGGCAATCGAGCGGATTCACTGTTCACCTTCTGCAGCTTGCGATGCCGACCGGCTCATCCTGCGATCTCCAATCAGCATCGTTCGCCTACGCTTCCGCTCCATCAGACTCGTACGAATCATTCGGCGCGGTGTTGAAACTCGGGAGTGACTGCCACGGAGCGAGCCGACTCAGCTAGTCTCCTGTTCAACGCTTTGGCTCCACAGTTCGACCGAGACGTTCAACAGCTCACAGCGGACCTCTAGAGAGAGAACCCGGTTACGACGGCTCTAGACTTCCCAGCGTCTTTGGTTCCCATTATAAAGAGGTACGGAATGCGTTGCTTTGCAATGAATTCCGTACCACTCTGGCACTCAAAGGGTTATTTACGGTAACACAATAGAATACAAAACACACAGTCCTCTATCAGATCTGCTAAGGTAATTACATTTACACCAGTAACTGACATAACACAATCGGTTTCACAAAGCAACAAATGGAAGCACGTAACCTCAGGAAACCTACTTTACATATAAACAATAACGTAGCACACAATGGGTCCCAGGTAGCCACTGCCCCACCCCAATACGTAATAGAGTCTTAGGCCTGGTGCCACCTTGGGAGTCCGGCCAACACCCTTCTCCATTTTGTGGTTCAGCCCATGCTTCTTTATGGCCACTCCCCAGACTGGGGTGAACAGTTGGAGGAGAGGCATACTGCGCTAAAGCTGCCTCAGAAAAAGGGGGTACAGTTTAGAGAACCATTTGGTAATAGGCAGCCAAATGTCTGGAGTTTTCCACACATCAAAGTATCTTGTCAAGAGTGGCATTGGGGGAAAACATAATGAAGATTTCTTACACACCTCTGGAAGACATCGGTAGGAGAAGACCCCTCAGCAGAGGTGCCAGTGACCTGAAAAGTCTCCAAAACAGCTCTGATGAGACCCTCAGCTGAGGGAAGGGGGTCAGTATCATAGGAGTCCCACTAGGAGTAGGAAGAATCCATCTCTTCATATTTCCCCTCCTCATCCTCTTCTTCAGACAAGTCCTCCTCAGAGGAAACACCTAGAATCTGGGGAACACTATGTTATAAAGGGGCCACATATTTGAAAGTAGTGGGGGGATTCCAGGATTGGAGAACCCCTTGAAAAGGTAAAGGGATGTGAGCTAGTGAGGATAGAAGTGTTTTTACCCAAGTTGTCTCTTGTTCAGTACTGGAGAGGCCCGGCAGAGTAGAAGGGTCCACAGAACATGAGAGGTAGAGAGATACGGAACACTATCGAGGAAGCCCCGTCTGACATGAGGAAAAGTAGATTCTGACAGTAGATGGGTCTCAAACTAGTATAAAACCAGTAAATATCCCCAAACGAATAAAAAACCTAAAAAAATCCCAGAAAAATCACGTATCTGGCAGGCGAAGGGTTAATCCAGAGAAGGAGAGCAAGGAGAGACTGCATCTGTGTAGAATAAGCAAGAAAGAAGTAAAATGGTGACTGCAAATCGGGCAGCAAATCTGAAGAAAGCGTGCAAAAAGAGTATTTTAGACTTACCTGTTAAATCCTTTTTATCTTAGTCCATACAGGTTACAGGTAACTCTGGGCAAGTGATCCAACCTTTTAATTATAGGCAGGAACAATTCTAGAATTGTATGCAGGGGGTGGAGCCTACCTTCCCTCCTTGGCTGCAGCCAACCAGCGCCAGAAAGATTTGAGACACTAACTATTGACTAGATAGTAGAAGGGAAAGAAGACTCCTATGAACATGACCCCGAAGGACCCCCACGGTCTGCCAAGGAGAGCCAAGCATGGCAGGGTGGGAGACCAGTAACCTGTATGGACTAAGAGAAAAGGAATTAACAGGTAAGACTAAAATCCTCTTTTCTCTGTCGTCCGATACAGGTGACTGGTAACTCTGTGATGTCCAACCATTGAGTTTCCCAGAGACGGGAAGTAAGGAAAGGACCAGGCACAAGGCCCCCAAAGTCACCAGAGCAGATATGAACCATCAGATTAGAGATAGCCCAACAAAACAATGAAGTGTCAACGGACACAGAACAGGGGTAACACCACCCCAGGAACTGTTACACAGCACACTGAACCAGAGCCAACAGGGCTTAAAATTGAAGGAAAGGTGAAGGAAGCACCAAGAACCGAAGGAAATCCTAGACAGGCAAGATTGCCTCCAGCATTTTCCTCCCAAAGCTGGCGTCAGCCGATGCCAGCACATCAACAAGGTAGTGCTTTGAAAAGGTGTGCACAGATGACCAAGTGGCTGCCTTGCACAACTGATCAGCAGAGGCCTGATTCTTGTAGGCCCAAGAGGCCCCAATAGATCTTGTAGAATGAGCCGTGACCCTGAAAGGGACAGGCTTCTTCCTCAGCTCATAAGCCTTACGAATAGTGGACTTGATCCAGGATGCAAGTCACTTTGGAAGCAGGTCTTCCTGCCCTGGGACTCTCAGGAATGACGAACGGCGCGTCAGATTTCCTGATAGACTCACTGCGATGCACATAAAGCTTGAGACAACGCACCACGTCTAACAAGTGGAGACCCCTCTCCTTGTCAGAGGTGGGCTCAGGGCAGAAAGAAGGCACCACAATCTCCTGATTGATGTGGAACTCCGAAACCACCTTCGGGAGAAACTCCTGAGAAGTGAGAAGCATTTACTTGTCCTTGTGAAACAACAAAAAGGGTGGTTTACAGAACAGAGCATGTAACTCCGCAACACGGCGAACAGACACGATCACCAGGAGAAAAGCCATTTTCCACGTCAGCAGGCGTAGAGGAATAGTAGCCAAGGACTCAAAGGGAGGGCGCTGAAGGATGCCAAAGACCAAATTAAGATCCCACTGAGGAGCGGGAGTCTTAAAGACAGGACGAGTATGAGCAACGCCCTGGAAGAAAACCTTGACATCAGGAAGAATAGCAATGCCCCTCTGAAAGAAAACAGAGAGAGCAGAAGTCTGAACCTTAAGGGAACTCAAGCAGAGGCCCTTATCCACACCGTCCTGCAAGAAGGCTAGGACCGTAGGCAGATCAAATTCCTGAGACAGGTCCTTGTCAGCACACCAAGACAGAAAGGTCGACCAGACACGACTGTAGGCCTTAGAAGAAACCAGTTTGCGGGCACTAAGCACAGGAGCCATCACACTAGAAGAAAAACCCTTCTTCTTTAAAATTGAGGATTCAATTTCCAAGCCGTCAAAGTTAGACGACGAACATCCTCCTTCCACAGGTAACCCTGTAGAAGATCCGGAAGGCAAGGACTCTGGAACGGCTCCTCCATTGACATATCCAGAAGCTCCGGAAGCTCCAATCGAGGCCAGTATGGAGCAATCAGAATGACTGGACAACGCTCCAGTCGTAATTTCCCTGTGCAACATGGGGAGAGGAGGAAAAATGTAGGCCAGAGGGAATAACCAAGGAATGGACATTACATCCACCTCCAGATCTAGAGGGTCCATCCATTGAGAGCAGAACCTCGGAACCTTCCTGTTGTGTCTTGTCGCCATCAGGTTGATGTAAGGAAGACCCCATTCCTGAGCAATGAGGGCGAAAACCTCTGGGTGCAGCTCCCACTCTCCGCTGTCCACTGTGGAAGTCCGCCATGACGTTGTCTACGCCAGGATTGTGCACTGCTGATATGGCAGGAATGTGGTGTTCTGCCCAAGACAAAATAGCCTTGACCTCTAACCAAGCGGCAGACTTCTTGTTCCACCCTGCTTGTTGATGTAATCCACAGCCGTAGCGTTGTCGGACTCTACCAGGACTGGACAGTCTTCCAGCTGAGATGTCCAATGAGCCTGAATAGCGCCCTCAAACAGACAGCGTTTCTCTGCGCCCAGAGGTGTATGAGAAGTAAAGAAGCGAAAAGGAGGAAGAGAGACGAAAGGGATCCTGTACCCTTCCGTCACCACCTGTAAAACCCATGGGTCCTCCAGTGAATCCTCCTAAATACTGTGATAGTGATGCAGCCGATCACGCACAGCAGAGTGTGGACTCGGGTTCGATGAGTCATGCCGAAGGAGGCTTGGAAGCCTTGGGCTTGGAGGAGACCTTGGGCTTCCATTGCTGTTTGAGCTTGGAGGAGGTAACTGGTTCGCCAGACGTGTCTCATTCTGAAAGGAACAAAAAATACTGATTACGCTTAAGCGGTGTTTTCTTCCTAGGAACCAAGGGTAGAAGCGTACTCTTACCCCCGTGGCCTTACTGATCAGATCCTTAAGATCTGGCCCAAACAAAGAAGTGCCTTGAAAAGGTAAGGAGAGCAATTCTTTCTTGGAAGCAGTGTCAGCAGACCAGATCTTGAGCCAAAGAGCCCGTCTGGCAACCACACACATGGTGGAAACCCTAGCCACCAAACGGATGGCATCAAATAACGCAGCAGAAACATAGTGCTGTGCCTCAGAAATGTTGGCAAGGAGGCGCAACATATCCAAAGTAGGAGAACCCTGACAGACAGCAAGGGTGAGCTGTTCAGTCCAGACTGCAATGGCCCAGTTCACCCATGCTGCAGCGAATGCTGGATGCATAGCAGTACCAAAGATGGACTTGAAGGAGACCTCAAGTTTCTTGTCAGTCCAGTCCTTTTAGAGCAGACGCATCAGACACTGGGAAGACAGCAGACTTGGATAGCCTGGAGATAGGAGCATCCACTTTGGGAGGATGACCCCCCCCCCATGAATGTCAAACCAGCAGCTAAAGGGTTAAGTACCACATAAACCTGCTCCAAAACACCTAAACAGACATACCAATAGACCCAATAAGTGCAGGAGTGTGCAATAGGAACTCCATTGAATACACCCCTGTGTGGAGGGGCACTGTGGGTCAAGTGGACCTGCAGCACTCAAAGGGTTGCTCACCTTTCCTGCAGATCTTCTGTCTTCAGATTACCATGTATTAAGAAGCATCAGTGGGCAACTCCTGAGGAAAGAACTTGTACCCAAAAATTTTCCCCCAGGGCTTAAGGTCCACAAAAACCACCAGGATACTGAGCTATCCACATCTAAGGGCATTGTCAGTTATGGTAATCCACCTAATGGTGGTATTCCATTTCGAACAGAAAAATAAAAAACTTCTAAAACTATAGCAGAACTGTTCTCTTGCCTGTGTTAACTTCACCAAGGAACAAATCTTTCTGGAGCTGGTTGGCTAGCTGCAGCCAAGGAGGGAAGGTAGGCTCCACCCCCTGCATACAATTCTAGAATTGTTCCTGCCTACAATTAAAGGGGAGGATCGCCTACCCAGAGTTACCAGTAACCTGTATTGGACGACAAAGAAACAGGCATTCTGGGAAATGTAGTCTTCTCAGTTGCTGTTGCCAGGCAACACCTACAACTCTGTCTGTGGATCACCACAGGCCCCCGAGTGAATGAGGTGTCAAGAAGCCTACGCTGACTTCTGTATTTCAAACAGGTGCAGAGTTTTGGCCCAAAGAAGTTTACCAATAGAAGTCAATGGAGCAAATATGGCGTTGGTGTGGCAACCTGTTCTTAAAGGGGTCGCAAAATTACCAAAAGACCCCAAAATATCAGGGGACATGTGAGGGTAGCACAAAAATGAGACCCCAGCAGGAGGGAAGTGAGAACAGACCCACAACACCCCCAAACTAGTGAAAACCAGAGAAAGGGTTAACCCTGGAAACTGCAGTGACCCATGTTCCAAAGCTCAGGGGAAGGATAGTAATAAAATCACCCAACAGGCGTTCAGAACAGTTTGTGTATGGAGAGAGACAGTACTGAGACAATGTGGACCAAGGAACTCGTAGGGTTACTGACCAGTCTTCAGGTTACCATTCTGATGGAAGACAGAACATCAGAGAAACTCTACTGGAGATTCCCTCCACAGGGTCCACAGAGCACCTGTACACTGGTCAGTCCTCTCCAGGGGAAGCCAGTAATGGTAACCCACCTAATGGGGGATTGTATCAGATCCATAGCTATCAGAAAATAACCTAACAACTAAGAGGTGTCACTTCTCCATCTGACACTTCAAGGACACATTCAAAACTGGCTAATATGAGGGCGGGGGAAGGGGTGAACTGGAGGAGAGGAAGGGAGTCTCCACTTTTAAGATGTGTTCTGCAGTCTAGTGAAGGGACACAACCCCTGGTACCGCTGTTCCATAGCAGACGTAAGAGAAACACCCTGTACCTCCTTAAGTCTCCAACAGGCACGCTCCTATAACCCATGATGCCTGCATCCCATCCCTCAATGACACTGGAGAATGAGACAATCTGAGAAAGTGAGAGAGGGGGTGACAGAGAAGGGGACTGAGCGGTAACTAGTAGTAAGAGAGAAAGAGGGGGAGACTGGGGGAAGGCGACCATTAATAAGGGTGAGACAGAAATGGACATAATTGGAAGAAGAGGGGGTAGAGTGCGAGTGGGTGTTGAGTGCGAGTGGGGCACTGAGTGCGCGAGTGGGGCACTGAGTGCGCGAGTGGGGCACTGAGTGCGCGAGTGGGGCACTGAGTGCGCGAGTGGGGCACTGAGTGCGCGAGTGGGGCACTGAGTGTGCGAGTGGGGCACTGAGTGTGCGAGTGGGGCACTGAGTGTGCGAGTGCTGAGTGCGAGTGGGGGAAAAGTGTGGGACGAGTGTGAGTGGGGGGTTGAGATAGAGTAAAGGAGACAGATGGCATTGCTATAGCAAGCATGAGAGACTGCTAGTAGGAGAGAGATGGGAAATGACTAGGAGAAAGACAAATCACAGAGAATGAGAGTGTGTGTGTGTGTGAGAGAGAGCGTGAGTGTGTGTGGGAGAGAGCGTGAGAGAGAGCACGTGAGCGTGAGAGAGACAGTATCTGTGTGTGTGCATGTGTGAGAGAGAGAGAGAGAGAGAGAGAGAGAGTGTGCCACAGAATGTGAGTGTGTGTTCGTGAGAAGTAGAGTGTGTGAGAAAGAGACAGAAGGGGATAGTAGTAGAAAGTGGTCTGAAGGAGGAAGAGTCAGTCAGAAGGAATGAGGATAAACAAATTGCAGGTAGGCCTCAGTGATCCATTAGAATGGAAGACAATAGCTGAATCTAGTGGGAGCGGGTGAACAGGGCTGGTATGTGGGTGAATGCTGCAGTTGGAGGCTGGCGGGGCAGGTGGAAGCCTTGCAGAGACCAGCGGGGACACAAAGGATCCACAGAAACATTCTACAGGCACATCACAGAAGCCAAAAATTCATCTCACCATTAGCAAAAATCCTATGAAAGACTGGTGTGGCACAGAGCAGCCGAAGCAGGAGATAAAACAATACGAGACAGGTCAATGAGTGGATGGACGGCTGGGAGCGAACACATGGGGGTGTTGTTTCATCACACACAGGGGACAAATTAAATACACAATCAATTTAGTACAAAAGCCGGGTAGTGTGATTGGTGTGGAGATGTACAAGGGAGGTGTGTTGTGTGTTCCATGCATTGGCACCCTGAGTTGTATCAGTTCAATGTTAGTGTACCCCCAACCGCTAGCTCTGAAACAAACTCACTGAGTTGCATTGTATTTAGTCCAGAATTCTAGAATCTCTATGTGAGTGTCCACTATTTCCCATACCAAGCCAACAAAACGTCCATTCACAGCAAACTGCATACTGACATGCTTTATCTGGAACCCGATTCTAGATATTCATTGTGTGAAAGTGTGTGTGACCGAGCATACCCAATCATACACAAAAAGGGACCAATGCCCAAGCTCAAACACCACATCTCACAAGAACTGCCCTGACTGAAACATGTTGCACCAGTTGTCTCTGATCTACCCCGGCCAGGAGCATCTCAATCTCATGTCACCTACTGTACCTAATATCTAACCAGCCCAGACATCTCTCTACCTCCTCTAACCTACTGAATTTAATATCTAACAAGCCCACACACGCTCTACCTCCTCTCTGTCCTGTACGTTACAGTACATACATACACCTTCCATTCCTCTAGTAGTGTCCTGTACGTTACTGTATACACATACACCTTCCATTCCTCTAGTAGTGTCCTGTACATTACTGTATACACATACACCTTCCATTCCTCTAGTAGTGTCCTGTACGTTACTGTATACACATACACCTTCCATTCCTCTAGTAGTGTCCTGTACATTACTGTATACACATACACCTTCCATTCCTCTAGTAGTGTCCTGTACGTTACTGTACACATACACCTTCCATACCTCTAGTAGCGTCCTGTACGTTACTGTATACACATACACCTTCCATTCCTCTAGTAGTGTCCTGTACGTTACTGTATACACATACACCTTCTATTCCTCTAGTAGTGTCCTGTATGTTACTGTATACACATACACCTTCCATTCCTCTAGTAGTGTCCTGTACGTTACTGTACACATACACCTTCCATTCCTCTAGTAGTGTCCTGTACGTTACTGTATACACATACACCTTCTATTCCTCTAGTAGTGTCCTGTACGTTACTGTATACACATACACCTTCTATTCCTCTAGTAGTGTCCTGTACGTTACTGTATACACACACCTTCCATTCCTCTAGTAGTGTCCTGTACATTACTGTACACACCTTCCATTCCTCTAGTAGTGTCCTGTACGTTACTGTATACACACACCTTCCATTCCTCTAGTAGTGTCCTGTACATTACTGTATACATACACCTTCCATTCCTCTAGTAGTGTCCTGTAAGTTACTGTACACATACACCTTCCACTCCTCTAGTAGTGTCCTGTACGTTACTGTACACACATACACCTTCCATTCCTCTAGTAGTGTCCTGTACATTACTGTATACACATACACCTTCCATTCCTCTAGTAGTGTCCTGTACATTACTGTATACACATACACCTTCCATTCCTCTAGTAGTGTCCTGTACGTTACTGTACACATACACCTTCCATTCCTCTAGTAGTGTCCTGTACGTTACTGTATACACATACACCTTCCATTCCTCTAGTAGTGTCCTGTACGTTACTGTACACATACACCTTCCATTCCTCTAGTAGTGTCCTGTACATTACTGTATACATACACCTTCCATTCCTCTAGTAGTGTCCTGTACATTACTGTATACATACACCTTCCATTCCTCTAGTAGTGTCCTGTACGTTACTGTACACATACACCTTCCATTCCTCTAGTAGTGTCCTGTACGTTACTGTACACACACACACCTTCCATTCCTCTAGTAGTGTCCTGTACGTTACTGTACACATACACCTTCCATTCCTCTAGTAGTGTCCTGTACATTACTGTATACACATACACCTTCCATTCCCCTAGTAGTGTCCTGTACATTACTGTATACACACACACCTTCCATTCCTCTAGTAGTGTCCTGTACATTACTGTACACATACACCTTCCATTCCTCTAGTAGTGTCCTGTACATTACTGTATACATACACCTTCCATTCCTCTAGTAGTGTCCTGTACATTACTGTATACATACACCTTCCATTCCTCTAGTAGTGTCCTGTACGTTACTGTATACACATACACCTTCCATTCCTCTAGTAGTGTCCTGTACGTTACTGTATACACATACACCTTCCATTCCTCTAGTAGTGTCCTGTACGTTACTGTATACACACACCTTCCATTCCTCTAGTAGTGTCCTGTACATTACTGTATACATACACCTTCCATTCCTCTAGTAGTGTCCTGTACGTTACTGTACACATACACCTTCCATTCCTCTAGTAGTGTCCTGTACGTTACTGTACACACATACACCTTCCATTTCTCTAGTAGTGTCCTGTACATTACTGTATACACATACACCTTCTATTCCTCTAGTAGTGTCCTGTACATTACTGTATACACATACACCTTCCATTCCTCTAGTAGTGTCCTGTACGTTACTGTACACATACACCTTCCATTCCTCTAGTAGTGTCCTGTACGTTACTGTATACACATACACCTTCTATTCCTCTAGTAGTGTCCTGTACGTTACTGTATACACATACACCTTCTATTCCTCTAGTAGTGTCCTGTACGTTACTGTATACACACACCTTCCATTCCTCTAGTAGTGTCCTGTACATTACTGTACACACCTTCCATTCCTCTAGTAGTGTCCTGTACGTTACTGTATACACACACCTTCCATTCCTCTAGTAGTGTCCTGTACATTACTGTATACATACACCTTCCATTCCTCTAGTAGTGTCCTGTAAGTTACTGTACACATACACCTTCCATTCCTCTAGTAGTGTCCTGTACGTTACTGTACACACATACACCTTCCATTCCTCTAGTAGTGTCCTGTACATTACTGTATACACATACACCTTCCATTCCTCTAGTAGTGTCCTGTACATTACTGTATACACATACACCTTCCATTCCTCTAGTAGTGTCCTGTACGTTACTGTACACATACACCTTCCATTCCTCTAGTAGTGTCCTGTACGTTACTGTATACACATACACCTTCCATTCCTCTAGTAGTGTCCTGTACGTTACTGTACACATACACCTTCCATTCCTCTAGTAGTGTCCTGTACATTACTGTATACATACACCTTCCATTCCTCTAGTAGTGTCCTGTACATTACTGTATACATACACCTTCCATTCCTCTAGTAGTGTCCTGTACGTTACTGTACACATACACCTTCCATTCCTCTAGTAGTGTCCTGTACGTTACTGTACACACACACACCTTCCATTCCTCTAGTAGTGTCCTGTACGTTACTGTACACATACACCTTCCATTCCTCTAGTAGTGTCCTGTACATTACTCTATACACATACACCTTCCATTCCCCTAGTAGTGTCCTGTACATTACTGTATACACACACACCTTCCATTCCTCTAGTAGTGTCCTGTACATTACTGTACACATACACCTTCCATTCCCCTAGTAGTGTCCTGTACATTACTGTATACATACACCTTCCATTCCTCTAGTAGTGTCCTGTACGTTACTGTATACACACACCTTCCATTCCTCTAGTAGTGTCCTGTACATTACTGTATACATACACCTTCCATTCCTCTAGTAGTGTCCTGTACGTTACTGTACACACATACACCTTCCATTCCTCTAGTAGTGTCCTGTACATTACTGTATACACATACACCTTCCATTCCTCTAGTAGTGTCCTGTACATTACTGTATACACATACACCTTCCATTCCTCTAGTAGTGTCCTGTACGTTACTGTACACATACACCTTCCATTCCTCTAGTAGTGTCCTGTACGTTACTGTACACATACACCTTCCATTCCTCTAGTAGTGTCCTGTATATTACTGTATACACATACACCTTCCATTCCTCTAGTAGTGTCCTGTACGTTACTATATACATACACCTTCCATTCCTCTAGTAGTGTCCTGTACATTACTGTATACACATACACCTTCCATTCCTCTAGCAGTGTCCTGTACATTACTGTACACATACATCTTCCATTCCTCTAGTAGTGTCCTGTACATTACTGTATACACATACACCTTCCATTCCTCTAGCAGTGTCGTGTACGTTACTGTATACACATACACCTTCCATTCCTCTAGTAGTGTCCTGTACGTTACTGTACACATACACCTTCCATTCCTCTAGTAGTGTCCTGTACGTTACTGTACACACATACACCTTCCATTCCTCTAGTAGTGTCCTGTACGTTACTGTACACACATACACCTTCCATTCCTCTAGTAGTGTCCTGTACATTACTGTATACACAAACACCTTCCATTCCTCTAGTAGTGTCCTGTACATTACTGTACACATACACCTTCCATTCCTCTAGTAGTGTCCTGTACATTACTGTATACATACACCTTCCATTCCTCTAGTAGTGTCCTGTACATTACTGTATACACATACACCTTCCATTCCTCTAGTAGTGTCCTGTACATTACTGTATACATACACCTTCCATTCCTCTAGTAGTGTCCTGTACGTTACTGTATACACATACACCTTCCATTCCTCTAGTAGTGTCCTGTATGTTACTGTATACATACACCTTCCATTCCTCTAGTAGTGTCCTGTACGTTACTGTATACATACACCTTCCATTCCACTAGTAGTGTCCTGTACGTTACTGTACACATACACCTTCCATTCCACTAGTAGTGTCCTGTACGTTACTGTACACACACCTTCCATTCCTCTAGTAGTGTCCTGTACGTTACTGTACACATACACCTTCCATTCCTCTAGTAGTGTCCTGTACGTTACTGTACACACATACACCTTCCATTCCTCTAGTAGTGTCCTGTACGTTACTGTACACACATACACCTTCCATTCCTCTAGTAGTGTCCTGTACATTACTGCAGGGCTCAAAATTTCAAGTCCTGAGCTACTAGCCAGGCCTGAAAAGTTACTCGCCACCAGTTTCCACTCCTAGCCCCACCCATAGCAGCGCCTTTAACACCACCCATGTCCCCGCCTTTAACTCCACCCATATCAGGTTCTTCTTTCTCCCCCATGTACTTCTTTCTCCCCCATGTACCTCTTTCTCCCCCATGTACCTCTTTCTCCCCCATGTACTTCTTTCTCCCCTTTGCGCCTCTTTCTCCCCCATGTACTTCTTTCTCCCCTTTGTGCCTCTCTTTCTCCCCCATGTACTTTCTCCCCTTTGTGCCTCTTTCTCCCCCATGTACTTCCTCTTTCTCCCCCTTGTGCCTCTTTCTCCCTCTTTCTCCCCTTTGCGCCTCTTTCTCCCCCATGTACTTCTTTCTCCCCTTTGCGCCTCTTTCTCCCCCATGTACTTTCTCCCCTTTGTGCCTCTCTTTCTCCCCCATGTACTTTCTCCCCTTTGTGCCTCTTTCTCCCCCATGTACTTCCTCTTTCTCCCCCTTGTGCCTCTTTCTCCCTCTTTCTCCCCTTTGTGCCTCTTTCTCCCCCATGTACTTCCTCTTTCTCCCCCATGTGCCTCTTTCTCCCTCTTTCTCCCCTTTGTGCCTCTTTCTCCCCCATGTACTTCCTCTTTCTCCCCCATGTGCCTCTTTCTCCCTCTTTCTCCCCTTTGTGCCTCTTTCTCCCCTTTGCACCTTTCTCCCCCATGTACTTCTTTCTCCCCTTTGCGCCTCTCTTTCTCCCCTTTGCGCCTCTCTTTCTCCCCCTTTCTCCCCTTTGTGCCTCTCTTTCTCCCCCTTGTACTTCTTTCTCCCCTTTGCGCCTCTTTCTCCCCCATGTACTTCTTTCTCCCCTTTGCACCTTTCTCCCCCATGTACTTCTTTCTCCCCCATGTACTTCTTTCTCCCCTTTGCACCTCTCTTTCTCCCCCATGTACTTTCTCTTTCTCCCCCTTGTGCCTCTCTTTCTCCACCTTTCTCCCCTTTGTGCCTCTCTTTCTCCCCCTTGCGCCTCTCTTTCTCCCCCTTGCGCCTCTCTTTCTCCCCCTTGTACTTCTTTCTCCCCTTTGCGCCTCTTTCTCCCCCATGTACTTCTTTCTCCCCTTTGCACCTTTCTCCCCCATGTACTTCTTTCTCCCCTTTGCACCTTTCTCCCCCTTGTACTTCCTCTTTCTCCCCCATGTGCCTCTCTTTCTCCCCTTTGCGCCTCTTTCTCCCCTTTGCGCCTCTTTCTCCCCCATGTACTTCTCCTTTCTCCCCCTTGCCCCTCTCTTTCTCCCCCTTGCCCCTCTCTTTCTCCCCCTTGTACTTCTGTCTCCCCTTTGTGCCTCTTTTTCTCCCCCATGTACTTCTTTCTGCCCCTTCTTTCTCCCCCATGTACCTCTTCTTTCTCCCCCATGTAATTTCTCCCCCGTGTGTCTCTTTCCCCTCCCTTGTACTTCTTTCTCCCCCATGTGTCTCTTTCCCCTCCCTTGTACTTCTTTCTCCCCCATGTGTCTCTTTCCCCTCCCTTGTACTTCTTTCTCCCCCATGTGTCTCTTTCACCTCCCTTGTACATCTTTCTCCCCCATGTGTCTCTTGCTCCTACCTTGTACTTCTTTCTCCCCCCTTGCACCTCTCTTTATCCCTCCTGCCCGCCGTGATGACATACAGACAGGGAGGAGGGCAGAGGCACCGGAAGAGAAGCGCTTGCAGCCAGACAGTAACGATCAGTCTGCTGGCAGCAAGCGCTTCTCTTCCGGTGCCTCTGCCCTCTTCCTCTTCTCTGTCGTTATGTCATCACGGCCCGCAGGGGAGCGTGATGATGCGGGAGGATGGCACTTGTCATATTGGCGCTGGCCCCTTGCGAGATGTCGCCAAACTGCAGAGTGGAGGAGGTGGGACACTAGCACCCTAGCACCGCGAGGGAAAGCTTATATTCAAACTGAATACAGGGCTTCAGTTTCCACTCGCACTCACTAAATATCTACTCGCAAAATGCGAGTAGGCGAGTGGAAATTTTGAGCCCTGCATTACTGTATACACAAACACCTTCCATTCCTCTAGTAGTGTCCTGTACATTACTGTACACATACACCTTCCATTCCTCTAGTAGTGTCCTGTACATTACTGTATACATACACCTTCCATTCCTCTAGTAGTGTCCTGTACATTACTGTATACATACACCTTCCATTCCTCTAGTAGTGTCCTGTACGTTACTGTATACACATACACCTTCCATTCCTCTAGTAGTGTCCTGTACGTTACTGTACACATACACCTTCCATTCCTCTAGTAGTGTCCTGTACGTTACTGTACACACATACACCTTCCATTCCTCTAGTAGTGTCCTGTACGTTACTGTATACATACACCTTCCATTCCTCTAGTAGTGTCCTGTACATTACTGTATACACATACACCTTCCATTCCTCTAGTAGTGTCCTGTACATTACTGTACACATACACCTTCCATTCCTCTAGTAGTGTCCTGTACGTTACTGTACACACATACACCTTCCATTCCTCTAGTAGTGTCCTGTACATTACTGTATACACATACACCTTCCATTCCTCTAGTAGTGTCCTGTACATTACTGTACACATACACCTTCCATTCCTCTAGTAGTGTCCTGTACATTACTGTATACATACACCTTCCATTCCTCTAGTAGTGTCCTGTACATTACTGTATACACATACACCTTCCATTCCTCTAGTAGTGTCCTGTACATTACTGTATACATACACCTTCCATTCCTCTAGTAGTGTCCTGTACATTACTGTATACACATACACCTTCCATTCCTCTAGTAGTGTCCTGTATGTTACTGTATACATACACCTTCCATTCCTCTAGTAGTGTCCTGTACGTTACTGTATACATACACCTTCCATTCCACTAGTAGTGTCCTGTACGTTACTGTATACACATACACCTTCCATTCCTCTAGTAGTGTCCTGTACGTTACTGTACACATACACCTTCCATTCCTCTAGTAGTGGCCTGTACGTTACTGTACACATACACCTTCCATTCCACTAGTAGTGTCCTGTACGTTACTGTACACACATACACCTTCCATTCCTCTAGTAGTGTCCTGTACATTACTGTATACATACACCTTCCATTCCTCTAGTAGTGTCCTGTACATTACTGTACACATACACCTTCCATTCCTCTAGTAGTGTCCTGTACATTACTGTATACATACACCTTCCATTCCTCTAGTAGTGTCCTGTACATTACTGTATACACATACACCTTCCATTCCTCTAGTAGTGTCCTGTATGTTACTGTACACATACACCTTCCATTCCTCTAGTAGTGTCCTGTACGTTACTGTACAAATACACCTTCCATACCTCTAGTAGTGTCCTGTACGTTACTGTATACATACACCTTCCATTCCTCTAGTAGTGTCCTGTACGTTACTGTATACACAAACACCTTCCATTCCTCTAGTAGTGTCCTGTACATTACTGTACACATACACCTTCCATTCCACTAGTAGTGTCCTGTACGTTACTGTACACATACACCTTCCATTCCTCTAGTAGTGTCCTGTACATTACTGTATACACATACACCTTCCATTCCTCTAGTAGTGTCCTGTACATTACTGTATACACATACACCTTCCATTCCTCTAGTAGTGTCCTGTACGTTACTGTATACACATACAACTTCCATTCCACTAGTAGTGTCCTGTACGTTACTGTACACATACACCTTCCATTCCTCTAGTAGTGTCCTGTACGTTACTGTACACATACACCTTCCATACCTCTAGTAGTGTCCTGTACATTACTGTATACACATACACCTTCCATCCCACTAGTAGTGTCCTGTACGTTACTGTATACACATACACCTTCCATTCCTCTAGTAGTGTCCTGTACGTTACTGTACACATACACCTTCCATTCCTCTAGTAGTGTCCTGTACATTACTGTATACACATACACCTTCCATTCCACTAGTAGTGTCCTGTACGTTACTGTACACACATACACCTTCCATTCCTCTAGTAGTGTCCTGTATGTTACTGTACACATACACCTTCCATTCCTCTAGTAGTGTCCTGTACATTACTGTATACACATACACCTTCCATTCCTCTAGTAGTGTCCTGTACATTACTGTATACACATACACCTTCCATTCCTCTAGTAGTGTCCTGTACATTACTGTATACACATACACCTTCCATTCCTCTAGTAGTGTCCTGTACATTACTGTATACACATACACCTTCCATTCCTCTAGTAGTGTCCTGTACGTTACTGTACACATACACCTTCCATTCCTCTAGTAGTGTCCTGTACGTTACTGTACACACATACACCTTCCATTCCTCTAGTAGTGTCCTGTAAGTTACTGTATACACACACCTTCCATTCCTCTAGTAGTTTCCTGTACGTTACTGTATACACACACCTTCCATTCCTCTAGTAGTGTCCTGTAAGTTACTGTATACACACACCTTCCATTACTCTAGTAGTGTCCTGTACGTTACTGTATACACACACCTTCCATTCCTCTAGTACTGTCCTGTACGTTACTGTATACACATACACCTTCCATTCCTCTAGTAGTGTCCTGTACGTTACTGTATACACATACACCTTCCATTCCTCTAGTAGTGTCCTGTACGTTACTGTAAACACATACACCTTCCATTCCTCTAGTAGTGTCCTGTACATTACTGTATACATACACCTTCTATTCCTCTAGTAGTGTCCTGTACGTTACTGTATACACATACACCTTCCATTCCTCTAGTAGTGTCCTGTACATTACTGTATACATACACCTTCTATTCCTCTAGTAGTGTCCTGTACGTTACTGTATACACACACCTTCCATTCCTCTAGTAGTGTCCTGTACATTACTGTATACACATACACCTTCTATTCCTCTAGTAGTGTCCTGTACGTTACTGTATACACACACCTTCCATTCCTCTAGTAGTGTCCTGTACATTACTGTATACACATACACCTTCTATTCCTCTAGTAGTGTCCTGTACGTTACTGTATACACACACCTTCCATTCCTCTAGTAGTGTCCTGTACGTTACTGTATACACACACCTTCCATTCCTCTAGTAGTGTCCTGTACGTTACTGTATACACATACACCTTCCATCCCCCTAGTAGTGTCCTGTACGTTACTGTATACACATACACCTTCCATTCCTCTAGTAGTGTCCTGTATGTTTCTGTACACACACACACACACACACACACACACACACCTTCCATCCTCCTAGTAGTGTCCTGTATGTTATTGTACACATACACCTTCCGTACCTCTAGTAGTGTCCTGTACACACACACACCATCGTTTCCTCTAGTAGTGTCCTGCGCACACATCCTCCTCTCTTCTATCAATGTGTCCACCACAGCTTTGCAGAAATATTCATTTCCTCAGGCAAGCTTCTGTACACAAACACAGAAACACACAGCAAGCTTCTCTACACAAACTCACAGCAAGCTTCTGTACACAAACACACAAGCTTCTGTACACAAACACACAAGCTTCTGTACACAAACACACAAGCTTCTGTACACAAACACACAGAAACACACAAGAAGCTTCTGTACACAAACACACAACACACTGTTGTGCCACTGAGTGAATTGTATTGGGTTCTATGTTCATTACAAGACGAGAGACCTGGGGGTTAAGGATGGGGAGAGACATGTACCACAGTCAGATAAGAATAGGGGGGTGATAATCTCCTGACACCCTCTAAGTCTGCACCCCGGGCCCCTGTCCAGCCTATTGAGAAAATCCATTGACCATGTGATTACCAGATCCGATCTTGATAAGCCCGTTGTGCTGGATGAAAATGGTGTCGCAGGTCAGGTTTCCGTGGATAATTGGGGGGTCACAGGAGTGAAGGTAACTGGTAGGTGAGAAAGGGAAAGGTCAAAGCACAGACAAAATGTGCACACACAGACAGACAGAGACACACACACACACACACACACACACACACACACACACACACACACACACACACACAGATACACGTTCCTCGTTTCACAATGAGGGGAAACCAACACCGGCACATCACCCCACAACACAGAGGAGAAAAGCACAGGCACATCACCCCACAACAAAGAGGGGAAGCACCAGCACATCAACCAACTCAGGAGAGACACTGGCACATCGACCCACAACAGAGAGGAGAGACACCAGCACATCGACCGACAATAGAGAGGAGAGGCACCGGCACATTGACACACAACAGAGAGGGGAAGCACCAGTACTTCACGTTACCACAGAACACAGAGGGGAAGCACCAGCACATCACCCCACAACACAGAGGGGAAGCACCAGCACATCACCCAACAACACAGAGGGGAAGCACCAGCACATCACCCAACAACACAGAGGGAAAGAACCAGCACATCACCCCACAACACAGAGGGAAAGAACCAGCACATCACCCCACAACACAGAGGAGATGCACCAGCACATCACCCCACAACACAGAGGGGAAGCACCAGCACATCACCCAACAACACAGAGGGGAAGCACCAGCACATCACCCAACAACACAGAGGGAAAGAACCAGCACATCACCCCACAACACAGAGGGAAAGAACCAGCACATCACCCCACAACACAGAGGAGATGCACCAGCACATCACCCCACAACACAGAGGGGAAGCACCAGAACATCACATCAACCAACACAGGAGAGACACCAGCACATCAACCCACAACAGAAAGGAGAAACTCCGGCACATCAACCCACAACAGAAAGGAGACACTCCGGCACATCAACCCACAACAGAAAGGAGACACTCCGGCACATCAACCCACAACAGAAAGGAGACACTCCGGCACATCAACCCACAACAGAGAGGAGAAACTCTGGCACATCAACGCACAAGAGAGGAGAAACTCTGGCACATCAACGCACAAGAGAGGAGAAACTCTGGCACATCAACCCACAACAGAGAGGAGAAACTCTGGCACATCAACCCACAACAGAGAGGAGAAACTCTGGCACATCAACCCACAACAGAGAGGAGAAACTCTGGCACATCAACCCACAACAGAGAGGAGAAACTCTGGCACATCAACCCACAACAGAGAGGAGAAACTCTGGCACATCAACCCACAACAGAGAGGAGAAACTCTGGCACATCAACCCACAACAGAGAGGAGAAACTCTGGCACATCAACACACAACAGAGAGGAGAAACTCTGGCACATCAACCCACAACAGAGAGGAGAAACTCTGGCACATCAACACACAACAGAGAGAGGAGAAACTCCGGCACATCAACCCACAACAGAGAGGAGAAACTCCGGCACATCAACGCACAACAGAGAGGAGAAACTCTGGCACATCAACACACAACAGAGAGGAGAAACTCTGGCACATCAACACACAACAGAGAGGAGAAACTCCAGCACATCAACGCACAACAGAGAGGAGAAACTCTGGCACATCAACACACAACAGAGAGGAGAAACTCCGGCACATCAACGCACAACAGAGAGGAGAAACTCCTGCACATCAACGCACAACAGAGAGGAGAAACTCCGGCACATCAACGCACAACAGAGAGGAGAAACTCTGGCACATCAACCCACAACAGAGAGGAGAAACTCTGGCACATCAACACACAACAGAGAGGAGAAACTCTGGCACATCAACCCACAACAGAGAGGAGAAACTCCGGCACATCAATCCACAACAGAGAGGAGAAACTCCGGCACATCAACCCACAACAGAGAGGAGAAACTCCGGCACAACAGTTGACAATATAAAGGAGATAAACCAGCACATCAGTCAGTCTACAATACAGAGACACCAGCATATCGACCTACAGTAGAGAGGAGAGACACTGACACATCAGTGTACAACAGAGAGCAGTGACCAGCACATCAGTCTACAATAGAGAAGAGTGACCAGCACATCAGTCTACAATAGAGAGGAGTGACCAGCACATCAGTCTACAATAGAGAGGAGTGACCAGCACATCAGTCTACAATAGAGAAGAGTGACCAGCACATCAGTCTACAATAGAGAAGAGTGACCAGCACATCAGTCAACAATAGAGAGGAGAGACCAGCACATCAGTCTACAATAGAGAGGGGAGACCAGCATAGAGAGGGGAGACCAGCATAGAGAAAGGAGACCAGCACATCAGTCTACAATATAGAGGGGAGACCAGCACATCAGTCTACAATAAAAGACACAAAAACATCAGTCTACAATAGAGAGACCAGCACACCACACCACAATAGAGACACACCAGCACATCATTGCAGATATTTATTTATTCTCTGTACAAAGAAGATGAAGTCACATACCTGAGTGCAGACAGGATTTGGGTGCACCATCTCTTCCAGGCCTGCAGTCACAAGAACCAAAGGTTAAAGTTCAAGAGAAATCCAGAGTACTGTTCAAAAGTCTTAGGCAGGTGTGAATAAATTATGTAAAGTAAGAATGCTTTCAAAAATAGACATGTTAATAGTTTATTTTTATCAATTAACAAAATGCACAGCGAGTGAACAGAAGAAAAATCTAAATCAAATCAATATTTGGTGTGACCACCCTTTGCCTTCAAAACACATCAGTTCTTCTAGGTCCACTTGCACCAGCGGTTCTCAACCTTTCTAGTGCCGCGACCCTTTGATAAAATTTCCCCAGTTATGGGGATCCCTAACAGTAAAATTATTTTCGTTGCTCCTTCATCGCTGTAATTTTGCTACTGTTATGTTACAAAAAAACTATTTTATGATGGTTTTAGGCAGGGGTCAAGTCCTGGGAAAAGAAGTGTGGGAACTCACCCAAGATTTCCCCCCGCCCAAAATAAATATATATGGCTCACGTCAAGATTGTGTCTCTCTATACGTGCGTGTGTATCATTGCATGTATGAGTGTGTCTCTCACTCTATGTATGTCAGTGCATGTGTGTCTATATGTGTGTATGTCTGCTGCATGTGTCTTTGTCTCTATCACTGTTGCATGCATGCACACATATTGCCCCCCACCATCTCCACATTGCCCCCACTTTTCCCCCCATCAGCTCCATATTGCACCCACACTGCCCATCAGCTCCTACTTGCCCCCCCATCTCCATACTGCCTTTACATTGCCCCCATCAGCTACAACTTGCCCCCCATCAGCTCCATATTGCCCTCACATTGCCCCCGATCAGCTCCAACGTGCCCCCATCAGCTCCAACGTGCCCCCATCAGCTCCACATAGCCTCCCCATCAGCTCCACATTGCCTCCCCATCAGCTCCAACTTGTCACCATCATCTCATATTGCCCTCACATTGCCCCTATCATGTCCTATTGCCCTCGCATTGCCCCCCATCACCTCATATTGCCCCCCATCATCTCCATATTACCCCCCCCATCAGCTCCATATTGCCCCTATCGGTTTTTGAGTGCCAGAAAAAAAAAACATTACCCGTGGCTGTCACCTGTCCTTCGGATGACTGACGTGAAGAGCGATGATGCATTGTGTTGCATTCTGTGACCACTGTGATGCTGTGTGTTGGAGCTGCTCAGCCCATTCAATGCGGCAGTTCCGCGGGCCCCATTCCTTCCTTAACAAACATACTAATAGTGAGCAACTAGGGCAAGCTACCCAAGCAGCTGGGGGCATCTAAATGAAACCCGTTAGTGGAGAATTGGTTTTAGGCGACCCCTGGCAAACTGTCATTCGACCACCGCCGGGGTCGCGACCCACAGGTTTAGAACCACTGACTTACACAAAGTTTTGTAAGGAGCTCGGCAGGTAGGTTGTTCCAGACATCTTGGATAACGAACCACAGTTCTACTGTGGATTTAGAAGCCTCAGTTGCGTCTCTTTCTTCCCAGATGAACTCATTGAGATCAGGGCTCTGTGGGGTCCATACCATCACTTCCAGGACTTCTTGTTCTTCTTTACACTGAAGATAGTTCTTAATGACTTTGGTTGTATGTTTAGGGTTGTTGTCATGTTGCAGAATAAATTTGGGGCCAATCAGATGCCTCCCTGATGGTACCGCATGATGGATAGTATCAGCATTCAGGATACCATTTTGACCAAATCCCCAACTCCATGCAGAAATTCAGCCCCAAACTTGCAAGGAACCTCCGTCATGCTTCACTGTTGCCTGCAAACACTCATTCTTCTATCGCTTTCCAGCTCCTCAGCGTACCAGCTACCTTCTGCTACAGCCAAATATTTCAAATTTTGACTCATCGGTCCAGAGCACTTGCTACAATATTTTTGTTCCCCAGTTTCTTTGTTTTTGTGCATCCACGTCGGAGGTATGACTTTTTGGCCACAAGTCTTCCATGAAGACCACTTCTGACCAAACTTCTCCAGACATTTGATGGGTGTACCAGGATACCACCGTTTTCTGCCAATTCTGAGCCCATGGCACTGCTGAACATCTTCCAATTATGAATGGAAGCAATTACGATGTGTCTTTCATCTACTGAACTAAGTTTCCTTGGCGGATCACTGCTTCTATGGTCCTCAACTTTGCCTATTTCTTTGGGTGTCTTCAAAAGAGCATAGACAGCACACCTGGAAGCCCCCTGTCTGCCTTGGAATTTCTACCTTGCTGATGCAGTCTAACTACCTAGCGTCTTGTTGCTGTGCACAGTCTTGTCATGGTGCATCACTTTTGAGATTAAACGGTCTTCAGAAACCTCACCTTGTTATCGGAGTTTGTCTGTTCCTCACACAGACTTATTCCTCCTACACAGCTGTTTGTGTTTCAGTTAATGAATGTGTTTCAACCCACATATTAAATTGATGATCATTAGCACCTGTTTGATACAACCGTCTAACCGTACACCTGACTATATGCCTACAATATCCCTGACTGTGCAAATGTACCTAGAGGAACTGATGCCGTTTTGATGGCAAAGGGTGGTCACACCAAATATTGATTTGATTTAGATTTTTTATCTTTGCATGTTGATTAATATAAAACTAGTAACATGTCTATTTTTGAAAGCATTCTTACTTTACAGCATTTTTTCACACCTGCCTAAGATTTTTGTACAGTAATGTATATACTAAGCTTTGTACATTTTATTATTTATATCTGTTGCAGAATACAGTTAGGAAAATGTCATAGACACGGGATACTTTTACATAAGCTGATGGACATGGTGGAGAGGACACTGACCACATAAGCTGACAATATAACAGGAGAAGGGGGAGAAGTTAAAGACCTGACATTTTGTCAGACAGAAGGGAAAGGTTGGTCCCTCAGGCTGGATGGAATAGACCAGGATAATATAACACACTTTCAATGTTAGATTAGGGACAGTTATAGATGTTGGGGGTAACCTTCAGTAAACACAGGTTTAGATGGAGCGTTTGAATGACAAAGCAAGTGGAGAGGCCAATGGAACAAAGTATGTTAATGTGTTCGACATATAGGTGACCGTGTTATAGAGAGTGGTAGTGATATCAAGAGATAGGGGACAGTCTGATGGAGAGTGGTAGTGATATCCAGAGAGAGGGGACAGTGTGATGGAGAGTGCTAGTGATATCCAGAGATAGGGGACAGTCTGATGGAGAGTGGTAGTGATATCCAGAGATAGGGGACAGTCTGATGGAGAGTGGTAGTGATATCCAGAGATAGAGGACAGTCTGATGGAGAGTGATAGTGATATCCAGAGATAGAGGACAGTCTGATGGAGAGTCCTGAACAGAACTGTGTAAACACGATGAAACAAGACTGAGGTGATTCTATCAAGATCAGAGGAAATAGACAAAGGAGGTCCTGACCTGGCTCCTTTCTAAATTCATCAGGGTCTCATGTTCACGAGACAGTATGATTCGGTCAGTGTCTGTACAACTTACCTTCTCGTTCATAGTCTTGTGGTTCTTCTTAGTCTTCTTCAGGAACTGTTTAAGGCTGCCCGAGGACATGTACTCTGTAATGAAGATGACCTGAGGGGCGAGAACAGCTAATTACCTCTCACAGCCAGGACACAGACATTTTCTGCATCCACCAATCCACTGGACTCTCACTGACCTACGCACACACACACACGGTTCTCACTGACCTATGCGCGCGCGCGCGCACACACACACACACACACACACACACACACACACACACACACACACACACACACACACACACACACACACACGGTTCTCACTGACCTGCGCACGCACACACACGATTCTCACTGACCTGCGCACGCACACACGATTCTCACTGACCTACGCACACACACGATTCTCACTGACCTACGCACCCACATTCTCACTCTACTCTAACCAGCCCACTGACTCACATAGGCTCTGTTCTCTCCTTCATTCAGCCCTCACACACTCACTTAGACTTGGCCTGCACAAACACTCAGCCTTGCTTTGATCTCACAAGCCCACGCACTCACCCGTGCACGGTTCTCTTTCACGTCTGCCCAGTACTTGTGGAACTTCACGATGTTGAGATGTTCCAACTGGATGAGATTATCAAACACGGCTCGAACTTTCTCCTGCACAAAGACAGAGGGACGGGTAATGTATGAGGACTCACGCTTATCCCCAGGACACCACGCTGACTGTACACACTTACTTCTTGCATTTTAAAGTTCTTGCGCTCAGAGAACTGCACCTCATTCCACACCACCTCCACTCCCTCTTCTGTGTCCATAGCAAGATAGGCGCTATCGATGCCAGGAACATTGCGCTGGTTGACCTGGATGAACAACAACAACAAACAGTCACGAGAGACACAGACAGAGACACACGTGCACTGGCACAGAGGGGAGGGAGGAGGAGTCACACTGTGCAAATGTATCTATGTATTGTGTGTGTACTGAGGGGGATCCACTAAGTGTAAGATAAGGTTAGGAGACAGCGAGACAAGTTGTGGGCGGAGAAGACGGACAGCGAGACCAGCAGTGTCAGCCTCATTTCTACTGGCTGAGCAGGTGGGTGTCACATCACAGAAGCCACAGACCTCTAGAGAGACAGGACTTCCATCCTGGCCTGGCAGTGCCACAGACCTCTAGAGAGACAAGACTTCCATCCTGGCCCAGCAGTGCCACAGACCTCTAGAGGTGGGATTTCCATCCTGACCCAGCAGTGCCACAGACCTCTAGAGGTGGGATTTCCATCCTGACCCAGCAGTGCCACAGACCTCTACAGGTGGGATTTCCATCCTGACCCAGCAGTGCCACAGACCTCTACAGGTGGGATTTCCATCCTGACCCAGCAGTGCCACAGACCTCTAGAGGTGGGATTTCCATCCTGACCCGGCAGTGCCACAGACCTCTAGAGGTGGGATTTCCATCCTGACCCGGCAGTGCCACAGACCTCTAGAGGTGGGATTTCCATCCTGACCCGGCAGTGCCACAGACCTCTAGAGGTGGGATTTCCATCCTGACCCAGCAGTGCCACAGACCTCTACAGGTGGGATTTCCATCCTGATCAGGCAGTGCCACAGACCTCTAGAGGTGGGATTTCCATCCTGACCCGGCAGTGCCACAGACCTCTACAGGTGGGATTTCCATCCTGACCCGGCAGTGCCACAGACCTCTACAGGTGGGATTTCCATCCTGATCTGGCAGTGCCACAGACCTCTACAGGTGGGATTTCCATCCTGACCCGGCAGTGCCACAGACCTCTAGAGGTGGGATTTCCATCCTGATCTGGCAGTGCCACAGACCTCTACAGGTGGGATTTCCATCCTGACCCGGCAGTGCCACAGACCTCTACAGGTGGGATTTCCATCCTGACCCGGCAGTGCCACAGACCTCTACAGGTGGGATTTCCATCCTGATCTGGCAGTGCCACAGACCTCTACAGGTGGGATTTCCATCCTGACCCGGCAGTGCCACAGACCTCTAGAGGTGGGATTTCCATCCTGATCTGGCAGTGCCACAGACCTCTACAGGTGGGATTTCCATCCTGACCCGGCAGTGCCACAGACCTCTACAGGTGGGATTTCCATCCTGACCCGGCAGTGCCACAGACCTCTACAGGTGGGATTTCCATCCTGATCTGGCAGTGCCACAGACCTCTACAGGTGGGATTTCCTCCTTTTTATTCCACAATTTGCCCTTCTTCGTCAGACGTACAGTCAGATAAGTTATCTAAAAAACGACTGTTTATCATATCCAAATGTCTAGATGAAGTCCCTTCTTCTGCATCCTCCATCCTGGCACGCTTCCTACTTGAGGATCCCTGTAATGAAGAAAAGGTGTCTTGATTTGATATCTTCATCCAGGACAAGAAATCCTGGAACTGTGCTGGTACTTCAGGATTGGTGGCCTTTTTAAGGCAGTCAGGGCATATTTTAGAGGACTCAGAAGCCAGGATCTTGTTGTCACAACCTAAGCAGGACTTCATTTTCTGAGTAGCTTTATCCTCATTAATGTCAGCTTTTTCCATATCCTTGGGTTGTCCAGACTTGGATATAGAAGTCATAATCACTTTCCTTATTTACACTTTAAAAATTAACTTTTACTAAATATGCATTAAAAAAGGGCAGAATAGGGGCAAAGGAAACACAAAAGAGACACAATGCAATATCATGGCATACGTCTCAAATATATAGGGTAGAGGCCTGCCAGAAACAATCTGCCTGAGAGGTAATAAAAAAGTGTGGTCATAAGGTCCTTACCCTTTCCCTGCCGGCTGCTCTTTTTTCTGGGTACTGCAGACCTGAGAACTGAAGTCGGTGGTTCCTGCGTTCCACAGTGAAATGCACCAGACGCGAGGCAAGTAGCTTCCTCTTCATCACCGGACTGCTACACCCATGAAAGAGGGAGTTCCAGCGGCCGTGCTGCAGCGTTCCCATCCTTGACCGGCTACCAGCAGAGTCAAGGCTTCAGAATCTGTTCCGGATCGGGCGGCAAGAATGCAGCCTCCAATGCTCCTGAGTCACGGTATATAGTGTTACTGCCCGTGACCTACTCCAGCTGTGTAGGACTAAATGACTGCCTGGGGGAGTCTGGGACTTCCTCTTAAACTTTTTTCATTGGTCCTACGCCAGCTGGAGGGAGGTGACATAACCCGCTTGTCTCTATCGCTGTGGATAGGAATACAGAAGAAATGAGGTTGGGACTGTCTTGGTCATGTTGAGTTTAAGATGGAGGTGGGCCATCCATGAGGAGATTGCTGTGAGACACCAAATGACTTGAGACGCTACAGCCGGGGTACAGGAAGAGAGGTAGACGTGTGTGTCATCTGCATAGACATGATAATTAAAGAGATGAAATGAGATCACCAAGTGAAAGTGGTCCCAGACAGAGAGGTCTAATAGGATTAGCATACTGTTCTGCCATTTGCACTGTGTGGGTCATTAGGGATTTTTGTCAGTGTTGTTTCTGGTGAGGAGTTGGAACAGAAATCTGAATAGTGGGTCAAGGAGAGAGCTAGAATAGAGGAAAAATATTAAGAGTAAGAATGAGGTGTTCCAGGACCTCAGATCCAAAGTGAAGGAGAGGAACCGGATGGTAAGAATGTTTTTTGTGTGTCTCCCCCCAAGTTACCACTGGTTAGTAACAGGATTGCAACCCCCCGACTTACCACTGGTAACAGGATTGCCCACCCCCCCTAACTTAGCACTGGTCAGTAACAAGACCCCCACAAGGTTAGCATTGATTATTGATGTGTGTCCCCAATTCAGATGTCTTACCTCTTCACGCCTCTTTTGCCAGCGACCACAAGGAGACTCTTCTAAGATTTCTGACTCATCTTCACTTTCTTCCTCTTCTTCTTCCTGGGGGGGTGCAGGAGGAGCACTGACTGGGGGTGACATAGAGACCACACTGTCAGTCTTGGAGTCAGACCCTGTGCTGGGGGCCGTCTTGGACTCTCCTTCTGACATCGCGCTGAGACAGCAAGACGACTCTGAGATAAAGGAGGCAGCACCTAGAACAGGGATATCCTAGATCAGATCAGGAACCTACAAGGCTAGACCAGTAATATACCGCAAGCACAGCATCCTAGCCTAAAACAGGGATACCACAGACCAGGACAGGAACCTACTAGGTTAGACCAGTAATATATCACAAGCACAGCATCCTAGCCTAGAACAGGGATACCACAGACCAGGACAGGACCCTACCAGGCTAAACCAGTAATATATCACAAGCACAGCATCCTAGCCTAGCACAGCGATACCGCAGACCAGAACAGGACCCTACCAGGCTAGACCAGTAATATATCACAAGCACAGCATCCTAGCCTAGCACAGCGATACCGCAGACCAGAACTGGACCCTACCAGTCTAGACCAGTAATATATCACAAGCACAGCATCCTAGCCTAGCACAGCGATACCGCAGACCAGAACAGGACACAACCAGGCTAAACCAGTAATATATCACAAGCACAGCATCCTAGCCTAGCACAGCGATACCACAGACCAGAACAGGACCCTACCAGTCTAGACCAGTAATATATCACAAGCACAGCATCCTAGCCTAGCACAGCGATACCGCAGACCAGAACAGGACCCTACCAGGCTAGACCAGTAATATATCACAAGCACAGCATCCTAGCCTAGCACAGCGATACCGCAGACCAGAACTGGACCCTACCAGTCTAGACCAGTAATATATCACAAGCACAGCATCCTAGCCTAGCACAGCGATACCACAGACCAGAACAGGACCCTACCAGTCTAGACCAGTAATATATCACAAGCACAGCATCCTAGCCTAGCACAGCGATACCACAGACCAGAACAGGACCCTACCAGGCTAAACCAGTAATATATCACAAGCACAGCATCCTAGCCTAGCACAGCGATACCGCAGACCAGGACAGGACAGGACCCTACCAGGCTAAACCATTAATATATCACAAGCACAGCATCCTAGCCTAGCACAGCGATACCGCAGACCAGAACAGGACCCTACCAGGCTAAACCAGTAATATATCACAAGCACAGCATCCTAGCCTAGCACAGCGATACCGCAGACCAGAACAGGACCCTACCAGGCTAAACCAGTAATATATCACAAGCACAGCATCCTAGCCTAGCACAGCGATACCACAGACCAGAACAGGACCCTACCAGGCTAGACCAGTAATATATCACAAGCACAGCATCCTAGCCTAGCACAGCAATACCACAGACCAGAACAGGACCCTACCAGTCTAGACCAGTAATATATCACAAGCACAGCATCCTAGCCTAGCACAGCGATATCGCAGACCAGAACAGGACCCTACCAGGCTAGACCAGTAATATATCACAAGCACAGCATCCTAGCCTAGAACAGCGATACCGCAGACCAGAACAGGACCCTACCAGTCTAGACCAGTAATATATCACAAGCACAGCATCCTAGCCTAGCACAGCGATATCGCAGACCAGAACAGGACCCTACCAGGCTAGACCAGTAATATATCACAAGCACAGCATCCTAGCCTAGCACAGCGATACCGCAGACCAGAACAGGACACTACCAGGCTAAACCAATAATATATCACAAGCACAGCATCCTAGCCTAGCACAGCAATACCGCAGACCAGAACAGGACCCTACCAGTCTAGAACAGTAATATATCACAAGCACAGCATCCTAGCCTAGCACAGCGATACCACAGACCAGAACAGGACCCTACCAGGCTAAACCAGTAATATCACAAGCACATCATCCTAGCCTAGCACAGCGATACCACAGACCAGAACAGGACCCTACCAGGCTAGACCAGTAATATATCACAAGCACAGCATCCTAGCCTAGCACAGCGATACCACAGACCAGAACAGGACCCTACCAGGCTAAACCAGTAATATATCACAAGCACAGCATCCTAGCCTAGCACAGCGATATCGCAGACCAGAACAGGACCCTACCAGTCTAGAACAGTAATATATCACAAGCACAGCATCCTAGCCTAGCACAGCGATACCGCAGACCAGAACAGGACCCTACCAGGCTAAACCAGTAATATCACAAGCACATCATCCTAGCCTAGCACAGCGATACCACAGACCAGAACAGGACCCTACCAGGCTAGACCAGTAATATATCACAAGCACAGCATCCTAGCCTAGCACAGCGATACCACAGACCAGAACAGGACCCTACCAGGCTAAACCAATAATATCACAAGCACAGCATCCTAGCCTAGCACAGCGATATCGCAGACCAGAACAGGACACTACCAGGCTAAACCAATAATATATCACAAGCACAGCATCCTAGCCTAGCACAGCGATACCGCAGACCAGAACAGGACCCTACCAGTCTAGACCAGAAATATATCACAAGCACAGCATCCTAGCCTAGAACAGCGATACCACAGACCAGAACAGGACCCTACCAGGCTAAACCAATAATATCACAAGCACAGCATCCTAGCCTAGCACAGCGATACCGCAGACCAGAACAGGACACTACCAGGCTAAACCAATAATATATCACAAGCACAGCATCCTAGCCTAGCACAGCAATACCGCAGACCAGAACAGGACCCTACCAGTCTAGAACAGTAATATATCACAAGCACAGCATCCTAGCCTAGCACAGCGATACCGCAGACCAGAACAGGACCCTACCAGGCTAAACCAATAATATATCACAAGCACAGCATCCTAGCCTAGCACAGCAATACCACAGACCAGAACAGGACCCTACCAGTCTAGAACAGTAATATATCACAAGCACTGCATCCCAGCCTAGCACAGCGATACCACAGACCAGAACAGGACCCAACCAGGCTAAACCAGTAATATATCACAAGCACAGCATCCTAGCCTAGCACAGCGATACCACAGACCAGAACAGGACCCAACAAGGCTAAACCAGTAATATCACAAGCACAGCATCCTAGCCTAGCACAGCGATACCGCAGACCAGAACAGGACACTACCAGGCTAAACCAATAATATATCACAAGCACAGCATCCTAGCCTAGCACAGCAATACCGCAGACCAGAACAGGACCCTACCAGGCTAAACCAATAATATATCACAAGCACAGCATCCTAGCCTAGCACAGCGATACCACAGACCAGAACAGGACCCTACCAGTCTAGAACAGTAATATATCACAAGCACAGCATCCTAGCCTAGCACAGCGATACCACAGACCAGAACAGGACCCAACCAGGCTAAACCAGTAATATATCACAAGCACAGCATCCTAGCCTAGCACAGCGATACCTCAGACCAGAACAGGACACTACCAGGCTAAACCAATAATATATCACAAGCACAGCATCCTAGCCTAGCACAGCAATACCGCAGACCAGAACAGGACCCTACCAGGCTAAACCAATAATATATCACAAGCACAGCATCCTAGCCTAGCACAGCGATACCACAGACCAGAACAGGACCCTACCAGTCTAGAACAGTAATATATCACAAGCACAGCATCCTAGCCTAGCACAGCGATACCACAGACCAGAACAGGACCCAACCAGGCTAAACCAGTAATATATCACAAGCACAGCATCCTAGCCTAGCACAGCGATACCACAGACCAGAACAGGACACAACCAGGCTAGACCAGTAATATATCACAAGCACATCATCCTAGCCTAGCACAGCGATACCGCAGACCAGAACAGGACCCTACCAGGCTAGAACAGTAATATATCACAAGCACATCATCCTAGCCTAGCACAGCGATACTGCAGACCAGAACAGGACCCTACCAGTCTCGACCAGTAATATCACAAGCACAGCATCCTAGCCTAGAACAGCGATACCACAGACCAGAACAGGACCCTACCAGGCTAAACCAGTAATATATCACAAGCACAGTATCCTAGCCTAGAACAGCGATACCGCAGACCAGAACAGGACCCTACCAGGCTAAACCAGTAATATATCACAAGCACAGTATCCTAGCCTAGCACAGCGATACCACAGACCAGAACAGGACCCTACCAGGCTAAATCAGAAATATATCACAAGCACAGCATCCTAGCCTAGCACAGCGATACCACAGACCAGGACAGGACCCTACCAGTCTAGAACAGTAATATATCACAAGCACATCATCCTAGCCTAGCACAGCGATACCGCAGACCAGAACAGGACCCTACCAGGCTAAACCAGTAATATATCACAAGCACAGCATCCTAGCCTAGCACAGCGATACCGCAGACCAGAACAGGACCCTACCAGGCTAAACCAGTAATATATCACAAGCACATCATCCTAGCCTAGCACAGCGATACCGCAGACCAGAACAGGACCCTACCAGGCTAAATCAGTAATATATCACAAGCACATCATCCTAGCCTAGCACAGCGATACCACAGACCAGAACAGGACCCTACCAGGCTAAACCAGTAATATATCACAAGCACAGCATCCTAGCCTAGCACAGCGATACCGCAGACCAGAACAGGACCCTACCAGGCTAAACCAGTAATATATCACAAGCACATCATCCTAGCCTAGCACAGCGATACCGCAGACCAGAACAGGACCCTACCAGGCTAAACCAGTAATATATCACAAGCACATCATCCTAGCCTAGCACAGCGATACCACAGACCAGAACAGGACACTACCAGTCTAGACCAGTAATATATCACAAGCACAGCATCCTAGCCTAGCACAGCGATACCGCAGACCAGAACTGGACCCTACCAGTCTAGACCAGTAATATCACAAGCACATCATCCTAGCCTAGCACAGCGATACCGCAGACCAGAACAGGACCCTACCAGGCTAAACCAGTAATATATCACAAGCACAGCATCCTAGCCTAGCACAGCGATACCGCAGACCAGAACAGGACCCTACCAGTCTAGAACAGTAATATATCACAAGCACATCATCCTATCCTAGAACAGCGATACCGCAGACCAGAACAGGACCCAACCAGGCTAGACCAGTAATATATCACAAGCACAGCATCCTAGCCTAGCACAGCGATACCACAGACCAGAACAGGACCCTACCAGTCTAGACCAGTAATATCACAAGCACAGCATCCTAGCCTAGCACAGCGATACCACAGACCAGAACAGGACCCTACCAGGCTAGACCAGTAATATATCACAAGCACATCATCCTAGCCTAGCACAGCGATACCGCAGACCAGAACAGGACCCTACCAGTCTAGACCAGTAATATCACAAGCACAGCATCCTAGCCTAGCACAGCGATACCGCAGACCAGAACAGGACCCTACCAGGCTAGACCAGTAATATATCACAAGCACAGCATCCTAGCCTAGCACAGCGATACCGCAGACCAGAACAGGACCCTACCAGGCTAAATCAGTAATATATCACAAGCACATCATCCTAGCCTAGCACAGCGATACCGCAGACCAGAACAGGACCCTACCAGGCTAAATCAGTAATATCACAAGCACAGCATCCTAGCCTAGCACAGCGATACCGCAGACCAGAACAGGACCCTACCAGTCTAGACCAGTAATATATCACAAGCACATCATCCTATCCTAGCACAGCGATACCTCAGACCAGAACAGGACCCTACCAGTCTAGACCAGTAATATCACAAGCACAGCATCCTAGCCTAGCACAGCGATACCGCAGACCAGAACAGGACCCTACCAGGCTAAACCAGTAATATATCACAAGCACATCATCCTAGCCTAGCACAGCGATACCGCAGACCAGAACAGGACCCTACCAGGCTAGACCAGTAATATATCACAAGCACAGCATCCTAGCCTAGCACAGCGATACCACAGACCAGAACAGGACCCTACCAGGCTAGACCAGTAATATATCACAAGCACAGCATCCTAGCCTAGCACAGCGATACCACAGACCAGAACAGGACCCTACCAGGCTAAACCAGTAATATATCACAAGCACATCATCCTAGCCTAGCACAGCGATACCACAGACCAGAACAGGACCCTACCAGGCTAAACCAGTAATATATCACAAGCACAGCATCCTAGCCTAGCACAGCGATACCGCAGACCAGAACAGGACCCTACCAGGCTAAACCAGTAATATATCACAAACACATCATCCTAGCCTAGCACAGCGATACCGCAGACCAGAACAGGACCCTACCAGTCTAGACCAGTAATATATCACAAACACAGCATCCTAGCCTAGAACAGCGATACCACAGACCAGAACAGGACCCTACCAGGCTAAACCAGTAATATATCACAAGCACAGCATCCTAGCCTAGCACAGCGATACCACAGACCAGGACAGGACACGACCCTACCAGGCTAAACCAGTAATATATCACAAGCACAGCATCCTAGCCTAGCACAGCGATACCACAGACCAGAACAGGACCCTACCAGTCTAGACCAGTAATATCACAAGCACAGCATCCTAGCCTAGCACAGCGATACCACAGACCAGAACAGGACCCTACCAGGCTAGACCAGTAATATATCACAAGCACATCATCCTAGCCTAGCACAGCGATACCGCAGACCAGAACAGGACCCTACCAGTCTAGACCAGTAATATCACAAGCACAGCATCCTAGCCTAGCACAGCGATACCGCAGACCAGAACAGGACCCTACCAGGCTAGACCAGTAATATATCACAAGCACAGCATCCTAGCCTAGCACAGCGATACCGCAGACCAGAACAGGACCCTACCAGGCTAAATCAGTAATATATCACAAGCACATCATCCTAGCCTAGCACAGCGATACCGCAGACCAGAACAGGACCCTACCAGGCTAAATCAGTAATATCACAAGCACAGCATCCTAGCCTAGCACAGCGATACCGCAGACCAGAACAGGACCCTACCAGTCTAGACCAGTAATATATCACAAGCACATCATCCTATCCTAGCACAGCGATACCTCAGACCAGAACAGGACCCTACCAGTCTAGACCAGTAATATCACAAGCACAGCATCCTAGCCTAGCACAGCGATACCGCAGACCAGAACAGGACCCTACCAGGCTAAACCAGTAATATATCACAAGCACATCATCCTAGCCTAGCACAGCGATACCGCAGACCAGAACAGGACCCTACCAGGCTAGACCAGTAATATATCACAAGCACAGCATCCTAGCCTAGCACAGCGATACCACAGACCAGAACAGGACCCTACCAGGCTAGACCAGTAATATATCACAAGCACAGCATCCTAGCCTAGCACAGCGATACCACAGACCAGAACAGGACCCTACCAGGCTAAACCAGTAATATATCACAAGCACATCATCCTAGCCTAGCACAGCGATACCACAGACCAGAACAGGACCCTACCAGGCTAAACCAGTAATATATCACAAGCACAGCATCCTAGCCTAGCACAGCGATACCGCAGACCAGAACAGGACCCTACCAGGCTAAACCAGTAATATATCACAAACACATCATCCTAGCCTAGCACAGCGATACCGCAGACCAGAACAGGACCCTACCAGTCTAGACCAGTAATATATCACAAACACAGCATCCTAGCCTAGAACAGCGATACCACAGACCAGAACAGGACCCTACCAGGCTAAACCAGTAATATATCACAAGCACAGCATCCTAGCCTAGCACAGCGATACCACAGACCAGGACAGGACAGGACCCTACCAGGCTAAACCAGTAATATATCACAAGCACAGCATCCTAGCCTAGCACAGCGATACCACAGACCAGAACAGGACCCTACCAGTCTAGACCAGTAATATATCACAAGCACAGCATCCTAGCCTAGAACAGCGATACCGCAGACCAGAACAGGACCCTACCAGGCTAGAACAGTAATATATCACAAGCACAGCATCCTAGCCTAGAACAGCGATACCGCAGACCAGAACAGGACCCTACCAGGCTAGAACAATAATATATCACAAGCACAGCATCCTAGCCTAGAACAGCGATACCGCAGACCAGAACAGGACCCTACCAGTCTAGACCAGTAATATATCACAAGCACATCATCCTAGCCTAGCACAGCGATATCGCAGACCAGAACAGGACCCTACCAGGCTAGACCAGTAATATATCACAAGCACAGCATCCTAGCCTAGCACAGCGATATCGCAGACCAGAACAGGACCCTACCAGTCTAGAACAGTAATATATCACAAGCACAGCATCCTAGCCTAGCACAGCGATACCACAGACCAGAACAGGACCCTACCAGGCTAGACCAGTAATATATCACAAGCACAGCATCCTAGCCTAGCACAGCGATACCGCAGACCAGAACAGGACCCTACCAGGCTAAACCAGTAATATATCACAAGCACATCATCCTAGCCTAGCACAGCGATACCGCAGACCAGAACAGGACCCTACCAGGCTAGACCAGTAATATATCACAAGCACAGCATCCTAGCCTAGCACAGCGATACCACAGACCAGAACAGGACCCTACCAGGCTAGACCAGTAATATATCACAAGCACAGCATCCTAGCCTAGCACAGCGATACCACAGACCAGAACAGGACCCTACCAGGCTAAACCAGTAATATATCACAAGCACAGCATCCTAGCCTAGCACAGCGATACCACAGACCAGAACAGGACCCTACCAGGCTAAACCAGTAATATATCACAAGCACAGCATCCTAGCCTAGCACAGCGATACCGCAGACCAGAACAGGACCCTACCAGGCTAAACCAGTAATATATCACAAACACATCATCCTAGCCTAGCACAGCGATACCGCAGACCAGAACAGGACCCTACCAGTCTAGACCAGTAATATATCACAAACACAGCATCCTAGCCTAGAACAGCGATACCACAGACCAGAACAGGACCCTACCAGGCTAAACCAGTAATATATCACAAGCACAGCATCCTAGCCTAGCACAGCGATACCACAGACCAGGACAGGACAGGACCCTACCAGGCTAAACCAGTAATATATCACAAGCACAGCATCCTAGCCTAGCACAGCGATACCACAGACCAGAACAGGACCCTACCAGTCTAGACCAGTAATATATCACAAGCACAGCATCCTAGCCTAGAACAGCGATACCGCAGACCAGAACAGGACCCTACCAGGCTAGAACAGTAATATATCACAAGCACAGCATCCTAGCCTAGAACAGCGATACCGCAGACCAGAACAGGACCCTACCAGGCTAGAACAATAATATATCACAAGCACAGCATCCTAGCCTAGAACAGCGATACCGCAGACCAGAACAGGACCCTACCAGTCTAGACCAGTAATATATCACAAGCACATCATCCTAGCCTAGCACAGCGATATCGCAGACCAGAACAGGACCCTACCAGGCTAGACCAGTAATATATCACAAGCACATCATCCTAGCCTAGCACAGCGATACCGCAGACCAGAACAGGACCCTACCAGGCTAAACCAGTAATATATCACAAGCACAGCATCCTAGCCTAGAACAGCGATACCGCAGACCAGAACAGGACCCTACCAGTCTAGACCAGTAATATATCACAAGCACATCATCCTAGCCTAGCACAGCGATATCGCAGACCAGAACAGGACCCTACCAGGCTAGACCAGTAATATATCACAAGCACAGCATCCTAGCCTAGCACAGCGATATCGCAGACCAGAACAGGACCCTACCAGTCTAGAACAGTAATATATCACAAGCACAGCATCCTAGCCTAGCACAGCGATACCACAGACCAGGCTAGACCAGTAATATATCACAAGCACAGCATCCTAGCCTAGCATAGCGATACCGCAGACCAGAACAGGACCCTACCAGGCTAGACCAGTAATATATCACAAGCACAGCATCCTAGCCTAGCACAGCGATACCACAGACCAGAACAGGACCCTACCAGGCTAAACCAGTAATATATCACAAGCACAGCATCCTAGCCTAGCACAGCGATACCGCAGACCAGAACAGGACCCTACCAGTCTAGACCAGTAATATATCACAAGCACAGCATCCTAGCCTAGCACAGCGATATCGCAGACCAGAACAGGACCCTACCAGGCTAAACCAGTAATATATCACAAGCACAGCATCCTAGCCTAGAACAGCGATACCACAGACCAGAACAGGACCCTACCAGGCTAGACCAGTAATATATCACAAGCACAGCATCCTAGCCTAGAACAGCGATACCGCAGACCAGAACAGGACCCTACCAGGCTAGACCAGTAATATATCACAAGCACAGCATCCTAGCCTAGAACAGCGATACCGCAGACCAGAACAGGACCCTACCAGGCTAGACCAGTAATATATCACAAGCACAGCATCCTAGCCTAGCACAGCGATACCACAGACCAGAACAGGACCCTACCAGGCTAGACCAGTAATATATCACAAGCACAGCATCCTAGCCTAGCACAGCGATACCGCAGACCAGAACAGGACCCTACCAGGCTAGACCAGTAATATATCACAAGCACATCATCCTAGCCTAGCACAGCGATATCGCAGACCAGAACAGGACACTACCAGGCTAAACCAGTAATATATCACAAGCACAGCATCCTAGCCTAGCACAGCGATACCACAGACCAGGACAGGACCCTACCAGGCTAGACCAGTAATATATCACAAGCACAGCATCCTAGCCTAGCACAGCGATACCGCAGACCAGAACAGGACCCTACCAGGCTAGAACAGTAATATATCACAAGCACAGCATCCTAGCCTAGCACAGCGATACCGCAGACCAGAACAGGACCCTACCAGGCTAAACCAGTAATATATCACAAGCACAGCATCCTAGCCTAGCACAGCGATACCTCAGACCAGAACTGGACCCTACCAGGCTAAACCAGTAATATCACAAGCACATCATCCTAGCCTAGGACAGCGATACCGCAGACCAGAACAGGACCCTACCAGGCTAGAACAGTAATATATCGCAAGCACAGCATCCTAGCCTAGCACAGCGATACCGCAGACCAGAACAGGACCCTACCAGGCTAAATCAGTAATATATCACAAGCACAGCATCCTAGCCTAGCACAGCGATACCGCAGACCAGAACTGGACCCTACCAGGCTAAACCAGTAATATCACAAGCACATCATCCTAGCCTAGCACAGCGATACCGCAGACCAGAACTGGACCCTACCAGGCTAAACCAGTAATATCACAAGCACAGCATCCTAGCCTAGCACAGCGATACCGCAGACCAGAACTGGACCCTACCAGGCTAAACCAGTAATATCACAAGCACATCATCCTAGCCTAGGACAGCGATACCGCAGACCAGAACAGGACCCTACCAGGCTAGAACAGTAATATATCACAAGCACAGCATCCTAGCCTAGCACAGCGATACCGCAGACCAGAACAGGACCCAACCAGCCTAGAACAGTAATATATCACAAGCACAGCATCCTAGCCTAGCACAGCGATACCACAGACCAGGACAGGACCCTACCAGTCTAGAACAGTAATATATCACAAGCACAGCATCCTAGCCTAGCACAGCGATACCACAGAGCAGAACAGGACCCAACCAGCCTAGAACAGTAATATATCACAAGCACAGCATCCTAGCCTAGCACAGCGATACCACAGACCAGGACAGGACCCTACCAGTCTAGAACAGTAATATATCACAAGCACAGCATCCTAGCCTAGCACAGCGATACCACAGAGCAGAACAGGACCCTACCAGTCTAGAACAGTAATATATCACAAGCACAGCATCCTAGCCTAGCACAGCGATACCACAGAGCAGAACAGGACCCTACCAGTCTAGAACAGTAATATATCACAAGCACAGCATCCTAGCCTAGCACAGCGATACCGCAGACCAGAACAGGACCCTACCAGGCTAAATCAGTAATATATCACAAGCACAGCATCCTAGCCTAGCACAGCGATACAGCAGACCAGAACAGGACCCAACCAGCCTAGAACAGTAATATATCACAAGCACAGCATCCTAGCCTAGCACAGCGATACCACAGACCAGAACAGGACCCTACCAGGCTAAACCAGTAATATCACAAGCACAGCATCCTAGCCTAGCACAGCGATACCGCAGACCAGAACAGGACCCTACCAGTCTAGACCAGTAATATATCACAAGCACAGCATCCTAGCCTAGCACAGCGATACCGCAGACCAGAACAGGACCCTACCAGGCTAAACCAGTAATATATCACAAGCACAGCATCCTAGCCTAGCACAGCGATACCACAGACCAGAACAGGACCCTACCAGTCTAGAACAGTAATATATCACAAGCACAGCATCCTAGCCTAGCACAGCGATACCGCAGACCAGAACAGGACCCTACCAGTCTAGACCAGTAATATATCACAAGCACAGCATCCTAGCCTAGCACAGCGATACCGCAGACCAGAACAGGACCCTACCCTGGTTCTACAAACAAATATCCATCAGCATTTGTAGTTGACACCAAAGATGTGCACAACAGTATAAACAGGTAGTCAGGATATCATCATCGCTTTATTACAATCCAGTTGGTAAAAGTCATATCTGTGCTAATGATTGTGCCTAGTATATGAACATAGAGGAGAGGCTCATGGAGTGGAATAAAAAAAAACGAGCAGATGTTACTGCATAGTCAGATTAACATGTTTTGCACATTCATGGTGCTTACTCGTGATCAAAACCCCTATAATTCGTAAGGTATGAAGATGATCCTCTGTTGATTATAAGGGGATTTCTGTACTCAGCAATAAATCCCTTTTTCTTAATCCATTGAGTCGTGCAGGGACCATGGGGTATATAGCTCTCCACTTTCCAGAAGGCAGGGCAAGCCAAACGCTTCTCACTCCCTGCCCTCCATACCCCTCCACCAATGAATACAAAGCCAGAAACTATACAGACACCAGAACAGAGCAACCAAGCAATGGCCAGATGTCTGGACCCGGACTAGTCTTCTACATGTGGGATACCCTGCATCCGTCAGTGGATTAAGAGAAAAGGGTTTATCAGTGAGTACAAAAATCGCTAATTCTCTAGAGTCACTGGAGTGTAGGGTCGTCCCAAAACCAGAGTGAGGGAGAAAACAAAAAAAAAAAACTAAATAGAGAACAATGGCCTGCAAAATGATGTGGCCAAAACTGGCATCTTGTGATGCAAAAACGTTAATTTTATAAAACGTCCTTAAAGGGGAACTACCACCCCGCAATAACTTAACATGCATTGATTCTTCATCTGGCGACTAGCTGCTTAGTAGCGATAGTCGCCAGAAATATTACCTTGTTCCAAAGATTTTGGCGTTTTACCGATGCTCACAGGAGCAGGAAGCACGGACATCTTGTCACAGTGACGTCCGTACCCCTGCGCTGTCAGTCCCCAAGTGGCTCCAAAAGGGACTGACAGCGCAGGCGCATGGACGTCACTGTGACGAGATGTCCGTGCTTCCTGCTCCTGTGAGCATCGGTAAAACGCCAAAATCTTTGGAACAAGGTAATATTACTGGCGACTAGAGCTACTAAGCAGCTAGTCGCCAGATGAAGAATCAATGCATGTTAAGTTATTGCGGGGTGGTAGTTCCCCTTTAATGTGTCAGAGGACCATGTTGCTGTCATGTAAAGCTGCCCACCGAGGCTTTATTTTTCATAGCCCATGACCTACTGATAGAACAGACTGGATGGTCTGAAATCCAGAATGGAGCCAGACCGGACTTGTGAATATAGGGTTTGCCTAATAGTCCAATGATGACATGAGGCAAGGGCCATCTTACAAGCTGGTCTACCCTCCCAAGGGCCATCAGGATTGACAAAGATGGTTTCCATTTTCCTGAAAGACAGTGAAAACTAAGGGGAGGAGACATGCAAGCTAAAGGTTAGAGACCGTCCTCACCGATGCACTAGCAGTAACGGTCTTCTGGTTCCAAGGAGGGATAGGATCCTGTATGTGGGGGGGTATACTAGTCACACCTTGAAGAAAAATCTGAATCTCAAGAATCCCAGCCATTTCCCTCTGGAAAAGAACAGACATGGTGGAAATATGAGCTTTAAGGGAACTGACCCGTAGTCCATAGTCAAGCCCAGCTTGCAAAAAAGTCAAAACAGATGGAAGATTGAATCATAAGGGATTGAGATCATGGTCTTCACAATAGGCGAAGTAGTTCGGCTAAACCAGATGATACATCTTGGCTGAGACAGGCTGACGTGCCTGCAGCGTAGTCTGGATAACAGGATCACTCAACTCCTTGTATTTCAAAACAACAGCCTCAAGTGCCACTACATCAAGGCAAGATTGTCTAAGTTAGGATGATTAATGGGACCCCGAGACAGAAGATCTGGTACTGTAGGAAGAAGCCAGGGTTCCACTACGGACATGTCGAGTAAGCTGATGAAACCAAGTTCTTCTTTGCCAGAACGCAATGAGTTGAGATTTTACCTTTTCTGGTCTTATCTTGGCGAGGATGCTGGGAATCATGGCCAGGAAAACACTTACACCATAAAGAGGAGCAAAAGAAGAGAAAGAAAACTGAAGAAGTGCCAACAGCGGGTTATCCAATGTATATATGTATATGTTATATCACAATGGCATCATATCCACTCACATTCAAAAAATGTCAATAATCAAGCATATGCCTGTCATCGCCTATTACAGCATACAGGGTACTTTACTATAACGGAAACCCAAGACACCGGGAAGTCCTGGGCCGTCGTATCCAGGCTCTCTCACTCAAGGTCGGCTGAACCACATTGAACGCCTCGGTCAGGCCGTGCAACCAGAGCTTCGAACCCGCTACTTGAACCAGGAGTCGTTCCTTCGAGTCTGTCAACCCTTCGAGGTTCGATGCCAAGCCGAACGATTCCAGCCAGTGCAGCAGATCCGGACCGGAGTGGAGAGGATCGAGGCGACATCGTGCACTCCAACAAGCAAACAGTGAATAGCTCAATTGCCTATGGGGATGGGAGTCAGAGAGGACTCTTTAAACCACCCCGGCAATAAGTAAATACGGAGACTATTTACTCCAAAACAAACACTTTATTGCCAGAACGCACACACTTTTACACATAGTTAAACAAAAGAACTGGGAAGGGTCAGATACACTAATGGCGGGAGTTACTCTAACGGCCAATGGGCAGGGGAGCGACCATACTAAGTAAAACCCGACTGGTTGGTTCCCAGCACTATGTGGAGTAGGGCGGGACATGGGACACAATGGGCCAGACGTTGATGACATTATGTCCCAGCAGGGGGTACAGTTCCCAACGAGTCCCAATACACATTTGGTGGACAAAGGCTGAGGCTCAGAGAGCTGTTACTACCACCTCGAAATACCCCACCTTTTGTTTGACCAATGGTAAGTCCTTGAATGTCCGGTTGTCCAATGAGCGTTGCGGTCATACGATCCCATGTCGACCGTTACCGCCGTCCCGAGATCCATACCGAACAACCAGGGTTTCGAGCCTTCGAGTAGGGTTTGTACCACCCCAACCCGCCAGAATGTCGATTACTATCGAGTAACTGCCCCCAGTGTCCATAGTTCGAATCCAAAGCCACAGTAACGGCCTATGGCCCATTACATTTACCCAACCCTGCTTGTGTAAGCCGGTCTGTCCCCCGGTTAAGGCTTGGGTAATTTTCTCCACCTTTCCTTCTTGATCTTCGCAGGGCTAGGGAGGTAGACGGTAGGTGTGATTATTAGACTACCATTGGAACAGGGCTAGGGAAGCAGAGAGTGTGTGATTATTAGACTACCAATGGAACAAGGCTAGGGAAGCAGTGTGTGATTATTAGACTACCAATGGAACAGGGCTAGGGAAGCAGACAGTGTGTGATTATTAGACTACCAATGGAACAAGGCTAGGGAAGCAGACAGTGTGTGATTATTAGACTACCAATGGAACAAGGCTAGGGAAGCAGACAGTGTGTGATTATTAGACTACCAATGGAACAAGGCTAGGGAAGCAGTGTGTGATTATTAGACTACCAATGGAACAAGGCTAGGGAAGCAGACAGTGTGTGATTATTAGACTACCAATGGAACAGGGCTAGGGAAGCAGACAGTAGGTGTGATTATTAGACTACCAATGGAACAAGGCTAGGGAAGCAGACAGTGTGTGATTATTAGACTACCAATGGAACAAGGCTAGGGAAGCAGACAGTGTGTGATTATTAGACTACCAATGGAACAAGGCTAGGGAAGCAGACAGTGTATGATGATTAGACTACCAATGGAACAAGGCTAGGGAAGCAGTGTGTGATTATTAGACTACCAATGGAACAGGGCTAGGAAAGCAGACAGTAGGTGTGATTATTAGACTACCAATGGAACAAGGCTAGGGAAGCAGACAGTAGGTCTGATTATTAGACTACCAATGGAACACGGCTAGGGAAGCAGACAGTGTGTGAGTATTAGACTACCAATGGAACAGGGCTAGGGAAGCAGATGGTAGGTGTGATTATTAGACTACCAATGGAACAAGGCTAGGGAAGCAGACGGTAGGTGTGATTATTAGACTACCAATGGAACAGGGCTAGGGAAGCAGATGGTAGGTATGATTATTAGACTACCAATGGAACAAGGCTAGGGAAGCAGACGGTAGGTGTGATTATTAGACTACCAATGGAACAAGGCTAGGGAAGCAGACAGTGTGTGAGTATTAGACTACCAATGGAACAAGGCTAGGGAAGCAGACGGTAGGTGTGATTATTAGACTACCAATGGAAAAAGGCTAGGGAAGCAGACGGTAGGTGTGATTATTAGACTACCAATGGAACAGGCCTAGGGAAGCAGATGGTAGGCGTGATTATTAGACTACCAATGGAACAAGGCTAGGGAAGCAGACGGTAGGTGTGATTATTAGACTACCAATGGAACAAGGCTAGGGAAGCAGACAGTGTGTGAGTATTAGACTACCAATGGAACAAGGCTAGGGAAGCAAACGGTAGGTGTGATTATTAGACTACCAATGGAACAGGGCTAGGGAAGCAGACGGAACAGGGCTAGGGAAGCAGACGGTAGGTGTGATTATTAGACTACCAATGGAACAGGGCTAGGGAAGCAGACGGTAGGTGTGATTATTAGACTACCAATGGAACAAGGCTAGGGAAGCAGTGTGTGATTATTAGGCTACCAATGGAACAAGGCTAGGGAAGCAGTGTGTGTGATTATTAGGCTACCAATGGAACAAGGCTAGGGAGAGTGTGTGATTTTTGCATGTGTTCCCCATTGGTATATACTGTTGGGTACATTTCTGCAACCTAAATTTGAATTCTGATCATTTATCCTCAGTATTTTTGTCTTTAAATAATGTATCACAGTCTATTGTTTTACATTGAAGCCCTTAACAAATTGAAGTTTGCTTTTTAAAAATTAAGAGTTTTGGTTGAACCTATACATTTTTGCTTTGCCAGACTGATCTCAAATGTAACCATGTTGTGATCACTGTTTCCCAAATGTTCTCTTACCTTAATATTGGATACCATTTCTGTGTTATTAGTGATCACTAGGTCCAATACCTTGTTATTTCTTGTCGGCGCTTCCACCATTTGTGACATGTAGTTTTCCCTAAGCCTGCTCACAAACCTGCCTCCCTTAGCACTCTGACAGGTCTCATGTCTCCAGTTGATATCTGGATAATTAAAATCTCCCAAAATTATAGTATGTCCAAACTGGGCAGCTTTCCTCATTTGCAATAGCAGTTGGGCCTCAATGTTGTCATCGATATTTGGTGGTTTGTAGCCTATACCCACCAACACCTTTTACACCACATTTAGTCTCAATTTCTACCCACAAGGACTCCACATTTTGGCCAGTTTCCTCACTAACATCACCCCTCAAAACTAGATTTAGCTCTGGTTTCAAATATAAGCACACACCTCCCCCTTTTCTATTAATCCTGTCTCTCCTAAACAGGGAATAGCCCTCTATATTTACAGCCCAGTCACGTGCATTATTCCACCATGTTTACTATACTAATTATGTCCAATTGCTCATTAACCACCAGTAATTGTAGTTCTCCTATCTTATCTATCATACTTCTTTAGACCAATTTGAAATTAAATTAAAAGGCTTCGGTTTGGGCGGTGTTATCTGTACATGGATCAGAACTGGTTAAATGATAGATGGCAGAGAGTTGGTGTAAATGGAACCTTTTCAACTTGGTGTAAAGTTATAAGTGGGGTGCCACAGGGTTCAGTCCTGGGCCCAATAATTTTTAATTTGTTTATTAATGATGAAGGCGGGCATGATTTTCCTTTGCTTACTGAAGATTGTCCCTCGCCGCCCTCCATCTGGACCAGAGGTCAGTGACACAGCCATAAGAGGCGGGAGGGGATCCTTTCTGCTTCAGTTGCTTTTGAACTACAAATCTGTAAGTAAATATACCTAGCGCAATATGTTAAAAAACTTGTACATAATACTTGGAATTAAAGTTTAACGGATATATTATTGTTTTTCATATTGTTGGTTTCGGAGATCTAGCATTGACTGGATCTGAGTACCTGTCTCAATTTATCTATCTTTATTGGGTAATTTAAAGGGGCTCGGCGGAGAGACGTGTGCTGTGTTTGTTTTATTGTAGTCTTTAGATTTGGTAGAGTGCCATTACAGCTTGCTGCACTCTCTTCTATCGGACTCCTCTGATCCAGTACTGTCCGACTGCCTCCTAGTAACGCGCTTTCATTTTTTTTTTACTTTTTCGTGTAAATTGACTATTTAAAACCAGTGAGTTGTATAATGTATTAGTTGGATTATGAGTAAACATCATATTTGTGCAAAATGTGCTGATCCGGCCACGCAATAACATATTCCTGTTGTCTGATCTCACGGAGTCTCTCCTCATATACTTGGCACTATGTCTCACAGGTAGGACTTCTACCATCAGGACTGTAATAAAGTGACTTTCCTTTTACAATGATAATTACCCTTTATTACTCCCACTCCTATCTTGGGTGCAGAGATATCCAAGTTCAGGTAGTAAAAGATTACCCCCCCAAAAAAACATTACCCACCTCCTCCCCCCCAAAAAAACATTACCCACCTTCTCCCCCCTAGTCTCCTACCCCCCAAAAACATTACTCATCTTCTCCTCTCTAGTCTCCTACTCCCCAAAAATTATCCACCTTCTCCCCTCTAGTCTCCTACCCCCCCAAAACATTACTCACCTTCTCCTCTCTAGTCTCCTACCCCCCAAAACATTACTCACCTTCTCCTCCCTAATCTCCTACCCCCCAAAACATTACTCACCTTCTCCTCCCTAATCTCCTACCCCCCAAAACATTACTCACCTTCTCCTCCCTAATCTCCTACCCCCCAAAACATTACTCACCTTCTCCTCCCTAATCTCCTACCCCCCAAAACATTACTCACCTTCTCCTCCCTAATCTCCTATCCCCCAAAACATTACTTACCTTCTCCTCCCTAGTCTCCTACCCCCCAAAACATTACTTACATTCTCCTCCCTAATCTCCTACCCCCCAAAATATTACCCACCTTCTCCTCCCTAATCTCCTACCCCACAAAACATTACTCACCTTCTCCTCCATAATCTCCTACCCCCCAAAACATTACTTACCTTCTCCCCCCTAGTCTCCTACCCCCCAAAACATTACCCACCTTCTCCTCCCTAATCTCCTACCCCCCAAACATTACCCACCTTCTCCTCCCTAATCTCCTACCCCCCAAACATTACCCGCCTTCTCCTCCCTAATCTCCTACCCCCCAAAACATTACTCGCCTTCTCCTCCCTAATCTCCTACCCCCCAAAACATTACTCACCTTCTCCTCCCTAATCTCCTACCCCCCCAAACATTACTCACCTTCTCCTCCCTAATCTCCTACCTCCCAAAACATTACTCACCTTCTCCTCCCTAATCTCCTACCCCCCAAAACATTACTCACCTTCTCCTCCCTAATCTCCTACCCCCCAAAACATTACTCACCTTCTCCTCCCTAATCTCCTACCCCCCAAAACATTACTCACCTTCTCCTCCCTAATATCCTACCCCCCAAAACATTACTCACCTTCTCCTCCCTAATATCCTACCCCCCAAAACATTACTCACCTTCTCCTCCCTAATCTCCTACCCCCCAAAACATTACTCACCTTCTCCTCCCTAATCTCCTACCCCCCAAAACATTACTTACCTTCTCCTCCCTAATCTCCTACACCCAAAACATTACTTACCTTCTCCTCCCTAATCCCCCCCCCCAAAACATTACTCACCTTCTCCTCCCTAATCTCCTACCCCCCAAAACATTACTCACCTTCTCCTCCCTAATCTCCTACCCCCCAAAACATTACTTACCTTCTCCTCCCTAATCTACTACCCCCCAAAACATTACTTACCTTCTCCTCCCTAATCTACTACCCCCCAAAACATTACTTACCTTCTCCTCCCTAATCTCCTACCCCCAAAAACATTACTCACCTTCTCCTCCCTAATCTCCTACCCCCCAAAACATTACTCACCTTCTCCTCCCTAATCTCCTACCCCCCAAAACATTACTCACCTTCTCCTCCCTAATCTCCTACCCCCCAAAACATTACTCACCTTCTCCTCCCTAATCTCCTACCCCCAAAACATTACTCACCTTCTCCTCCCTAATCTCCTACCCCCCAAAACATTACTCACCTTCTCCTCCCTAATCTCCTACCCCCCAAACATTACTCACCTTCTCCTCCCTAATATCCTACCCCCCAAAACATTACTCACCTTCTCCTCCCTAATCTCCTACCCCCCAAAACATTACTCACCTTCTCCTCCCTAATCTCCTACCCCCCAAAACATTACTCACCTTCTCCTCCCTAATCTCCTACCCCCCAAAACATTACTTACCTTCTCCTCCCTAATCTCCCCCCCCAAAACATTACTCACCTTCTCCTCCCTAATCTCCTACCCCCCAAAACATTACTCACCTTCTCCTCCCTAATCTCCTACCCCCCAAAACATTACTCACCTTCTCCTCCCTAATCTCCTACCCCCCAAAACATTACTCACCTTCTCCTCCCTAATCTCCTACCCCCCAAAACATTACTTACCTTCTCCTCCCTAATCTACTACCCCCCAAAACATTACTTACCTTCTCCTCCCTAATCTCCTACCCCCAAAAACATTACTCACCTTCTCCTCCCTAATCTCCTACCTCCCAAAACATTACTCACCTTCTCCTCCCTAATCTCCTACCCCCCAAAACATTACTCACCTTCTCCTCCCTAATCTCCTACCCCCCAAAACATTACTCACCTTCTCCTCCCTAATCTCCTACCCCCCAAAACATTACTCACCTTCTCCTCCCTAATCTCCTACCCCCCAAAACATTACTCACCTTCTCCTCCCTAATCTCCTACCCCCCAAAACATTACTCACCTTCTCCTCCCTAATCTCCTACCCCCCAAAACATTACTCACCTTCTCCTCCCTAATCTCCTACCCCCCAAAACATTACTTACCTTCTCCTCCCTAATCTCCTACCCCCAAAAACATTACTCACCTTCTCCTCCCTAATCTCCTACCCCCCAAAACATTACTCACCTTCTCCTCCCTAATCTCCTACCCCCCAAAACATTACTTACCTTCTCCCCCCTAGTCTCCTACCCCCCAAAACATTACTCACCTTCTCCTCCCTAATCTCCTACCCCCAAAACATTACTCACCTTCTCCTCCCTAATCTCCTACCCCCCAAAACATTACTCACCTTCTCCCCCCTAGTCTCCTACCCCCAAAAACATTACTCACCTTCTCCTCCCTAATCTCCTACCCCCTTACTCACCTTCTCCTCCCTAATCTACTACCCCCCAAAACATTACTTACCTTCTCCTCCCTAATCTCCTAACCCACAAAACATTACTCACCTTCTCCCCCCTAATCCCCTACCCCCCCAAAACATTACTCACCTTCTCCTCCCTAATCTCCTACCCCCCAAAACATTACTCACCTTCTCCCCCCCTAATCTCCTACCCCCCAAAACATTACTCACCTTCTCCCCCCTAATCTCCTACCCCCCAAAACATTACTCACCTTCTCCCCCCTAATCTCCTACCCCCTAAACATTACTCACCTTCTCCCTAATCTCCTACCCCCTTACTCACCTTCTCCTCCCTAATCTCCTACCCCCTAAACATTACTCACCTTCTCCCTAATCTCCTACCCCCTTACTCACATTCTCCTCCCTAATCTCCTACCCCCCAAAACATTACTCACCTTCTCCCCCCTAATCTCCTACCCCCTAAACATTACTCACCTTCTCCCTAATCTCCTACCCCCCAAAACATTACTCACCTTCTCCCCCTTAATCTCCTACCCCCCAAAACATTACTCACCTTCTCCCCCTTAATCTCCTACCCCCCAAAACATTACTCACCTTCTCCCCCTTAATCTCCTACCCCCCAAAACATTACTCACCTTCTCCCCCTTAATCTCCTACCCCCCAAAACATTACTCACCTTCTCCCCCCTAATCTCCTACCCCCCAAAACATTACTCACCTTCTCCTCCCTAATCTCCTACCCCCAAAAACATTACTCACCTTCTCCTCCCTAATCTCCTACCCCCTAAACATTACTCACCTTCTCCCTAATCTCCTACCCCCTTACTCACATTCTCCTCCCTAATCTCCTACCCCCCAAAACATTACTCACCTTCTCCCCCCTAATCTCCTACCCCCTAAACATTACTCACCTTCTCCCTAATCTCCTACCCCCCAAAACATTACTCACCTTCTCCCCCTTAATCTCCTACCCCCCAAAACATTACTCACCTTCTCCCCCTTAATCTCCTACCCCCCAAAACATTACTCACCTTCTCCCCCTTAATCTCCTACCCCCCAAAACATTACTCACCTTCTCCCCCTTAATCTCCTACCCCCCAAAACATTACTCACCTTCTCCCCCCTAATCTCCTACCCCCCAAAACATTACTCACCTTCTCCTCCCTAATCTCCTACCCCCAAAAACATTACTCACCTTCTCCTCCCTAATCTCCTACCCCCCAAAACATTACTCACCTTCTCCTCCCTAATCTCCTACCCCCCAAAACATTACTCACCTTCTCCTCCCTAATCTCCTACCCCCCAAAACATTACTCACCTTCTCCTCTCTAGTCTCCTACCCCCCAAAACATTACTCACCTTCTCCTCCCTAATCTCCTACCCCCTTACTCACCTTCTCCCCCCAAAACATTACCCATAACCCACCTCCTAATCTCCTCTCCCCAAAACATTACTCACTTCCCCCCTAATCTCCTATCCCCCCAAACATTACCCACCTCCCCCCAATCATTACCTCCCTCTTCCTTGAGCATCACCCCCATCCACCCCTCACTCGCACCTTCCAGACTGCCCCGGCGCTGGGCTCCGGCTCTACAGCAGTGGGATTCCCGGTATGTGGGCCCTGTTTCCCCGGCGGTGGATGTCTCGGTGCTAGACCCTGGTTCCTCGGTGGTAGGTGTCCCGGTATCAAGGGACTGACTCCCCGACAGTGGGCGTGCCGATATCCGGGCCCTGTCAGACCAACTCCTGGTTACTGAGGATCCGGATGTGACATGTCCGACTGTCTAATGGTAACTGATCTACTTCCGCCATTCACACACTGACTCCATCTGCTCAACCTAACCTGTACACATCAAGCTCAGCGAATCAGGAGACACAATTTAGCACGTGGCTCAGCTATCATTGGCCAACTGACCGTGGGAACGTCTGTATGTACAAGCTTAGTTGAGCGGAAAGAGAAACGTTATACATTAGGAGTCTGGGAAAGTTGAACCCTCCAATAGGGAGAGGTGAAACGTCATCTATAGGCGGAGCCGCACGCAACGATCTGCGGATGGAATTTATGACGTCACTCAGCCCCTAGTATGTGGACTGGAGAGGGGAGGTCTAGGGCTGTGATTGGGCCACAGCTGGGTGGACTAGGGCTGTGATTGGAATATAGCGAGGAAGGCTAGTGCTGTGATTGGACCACAGCTGGGATGACAAAGACTGTGATTGCGCCACAGCGGGGAGGACTAGGGATGTGATTGGACCACAGCGGGAGGACAAGGGATGTGATTGGAGCACAGCGGGGAGGACTAGGGATGTGATTGGACCACAGCGGTAGGACAAGGGATGTGAATGGATGACAGCTCCCACCGTCTCGCCCAGATAGTCACTTTTAGGGCCTTTATTTGTACCCCACAGTCTATGGTGCTGTTTGTTCTGATACGTGTGACGCCAATAGTGCACTAGGACAAAATGGCCACCAATCTGGGAGATAGCTCCAGTGTAGGACTATGACAAAATGGCGGTGTAGAACCTGATTAGCGTCAGCACTCAGTCCTCCCCCCAGTGTGTTACACGTTCAGTCCTTCTCCCCCCAGTGCGTTACACGTTCAGTCCTCCTCCCCCCAGTGTGTTACACGTTCAGTCCTCCTCCCCCCAGTGTGTTACACGTTCAGTCCTCCTCCCTCCAGTGTGTTACATGTTCAGTCCTCCCCCCCCAGTGTGTTACACGTTCAGTCCTCCTCCCTCCAGTGCGTTACACGTTCAGTCCTCCCCCCCCAGTGTGTTACACGTTCAGTCCTCCTCCCCCCAGTGCGTTACACGTTCAGTCCTCCCCCCCCAGTGTGTTACACGTTCAGTCCTCCTCCCTCCAGTGCGTTACACGTTCAGTCCTCCTCCCCCCAGTGCGTTACACGTTCAGTCCTCCTCCCCCCAGTGCGTTACACGTTCAGTCCTCCTCCCCCCAGTGTGTTACACGTTCAGTCCTCCTCCCCCCAGTGTGTTACACGTTCAGTCCTCCTCCCTCCAGTGTGTTACATGTTCAGTCCTCCCCCCCCAGTGTGTTACACGTTCAGTCCTCCTCCCTCCAGTGTGTTACACGTTCAGTCCTCCTCCCCCCAGTGCGTTACACGTTCAGTCCTCCTCCCCCCAGTGTGTTACACGTTCAGTCCTCCTCCCTCCAGTGCGTTACACGTTCAGTCCTCCCCCCTCCAGTGCGTTACACGTTCAGTCCTCCCCCCTCCAGTGCGTTACACGTTCAGTCCTCCTCCCCCAGTGTGTTACACGTTCAGTCCTCCTCCCTCCAGTGTGTTACACGTTCAGTCCTCCTCCCTCCAGTGTGTTACACGTTCAGTCCTCCTCCCTCCAGTGTGTTACACGTTCAGTCCTCCTCCCTCCAGTGTGTTACACGTTCAGTCCTCCCCCCTCCAGTGTGTTACACGTTCAGTCCTCCTCCCCCAGTGTGTTACACGTTCAGTCCTCCTCCCCCCAGTGCGTTACACGTTTAGTCCTCCTCCCCCCCAGTGCGTTACACGTTCAGTCCTCCTCCCTCCAGTGTGTTACACGTTCAGTCCTCCTCCCTCCAGTGCGTTACACGTTCAGTCCTCCTCCCTCCAGTGTGTTACACGTTCAGTCCTCCTCCCCCCAGTGTGTTACACGCTTAGTCCTCCTCCCTCCAGTGTGTTACACGTTCAGTCCTCCTCCCTCCAGTGTGTTACATGTTCAGTCTTTCTCCCCCCAGTGTGTTACACGTTCAGTCCTCCTCCCCCCAGTGTGTTACACGTTCAGTCCTCCTCCCCCTGTGTGTTACACGTTCAGTCCTCCTCCCTCCAGTGTGTTACATGTTCAGTCTTTCTCCCTCCAGTGCGTTACACGTTCAGTCCTCCTCCCCCCAGTGTGTTACACGTTCAGTTCTCCTCCCTCCAGTGCGTTACACGTTCAGTCCTCCTCCCTCCAGTGTGTTACACGTTCAGTTCTCCTCCCTCCAGTGTGTTACACGTTCAGTTCTCCTCCCCCCAGTGCGTTACACGTTCAGTCCTCCTCCCTCCAGTGCGTTACACGTTCAGTTCTCCTCCCTCCAGTGTGTTACACGTTCAGTTCTCCTCCCTCCAGTGCGTTACACGTTCAGTTCTCCTCCCTCCAGTGTGTTACACGTTCAGTCCTCCTCCCTCCAGTGCGTTACACGTTCAGTCCTCCTCCCTCCAGTGCGTTACACGTTCAGTCCTCCTCCCTCCAGTGCGTTACACGTTCAGTCCTCCTCCCTCCAGTGCGTTACACGTTCAGTCCTCCTCCCTCCAGTGTGTTACACGTTCAGTCCTCCTCCCTCCAGTGTGTTACACGTTCAGTCCTCCCCCCCCAGTGTGTTACATGTTCAGTCTTTCTCCCCCCAGTGTGTTACACGTTCAGTCCTCCCCCCCCAGTGTGTTACACGTTCAGTCTTTCTCCCCCCAGTGTGTTACACGTTCAGTCTTTCTCCCCCCAGTGTGTTACACGTTCAGTCCTCCCCCCAGTGCGTTACACGTTCAGTCTTTCTCCCCCCCAGTGTGTTACACGTTCAGTCCTCCCCCCCCAGTGTGTTACACGTTCAGTCTTTCTCCCCCCAGTGTGTTACACGTTCAGTCTTTCTCCCCCCAGTGTGTTACACGTTCAGTCCTCCCCCCAGTGCGTTACACGTTCAGTCTTTCTCCCCCCAGTGCGTTACACGTTCAGTCCTCCTCCCCCCAGTGTGTTACACGTTCAGTCCTCCCCCCTCCAGTGCGTTACACGTTCAGTCCTCCTCCCCCAGTGTGTTACACGTTCAGTCCTCCTCCCTCCAGTGTGTTACACGTTCAGTCCTCCTCCCTCCAGTGTGTTACACGTTCAGTCCTCCTCCCTCCAGTGTGTTACACGTTCAGTCCTCCTCCCTCCAGTGTGTTACACGTTCAGTCCTCCCCCCTCCAGTGTGTTACACGTTCAGTCCTCCTCCCCCAGTGTGTTACACGTTCAGTCCTCCTCCCCCCAGTGCGTTACACGTTTAGTCCTCCTCCCCCCCAGTGCGTTACACGTTCAGTCCTCCTCCCTCCAGTGTGTTACACGTTCAGTCCTCCTCCCTCCAGTGCGTTACACGTTCAGTCCTCCTCCCTCCAGTGTGTTACACGTTCAGTCCTCCTCCCCCCAGTGTGTTACACGCTTAGTCCTCCTCCCTCCAGTGTGTTACACGTTCAGTCCTCCTCCCTCCAGTGTGTTACATGTTCAGTCTTTCTCCCCCCAGTGTGTTACACGTTCAGTCCTCCTCCCCCCAGTGTGTTACACGTTCAGTCCTCCTCCCCCTGTGTGTTACACGTTCAGTCCTCCTCCCTCCAGTGTGTTACATGTTCAGTCTTTCTCCCTCCAGTGCGTTACACGTTCAGTCCTCCTCCCCCCAGTGTGTTACACGTTCAGTTCTCCTCCCTCCAGTGCGTTACACGTTCAGTCCTCCTCCCTCCAGTGTGTTACACGTTCAGTTCTCCTCCCTCCAGTGTGTTACACGTTCAGTTCTCCTCCCCCCAGTGCGTTACACGTTCAGTCCTCCTCCCTCCAGTGCGTTACACGTTCAGTTCTCCTCCCTCCAGTGTGTTACACGTTCAGTTCTCCTCCCTCCAGTGCGTTACACGTTCAGTTCTCCTCCCTCCAGTGTGTTACACGTTCAGTCCTCCTCCCTCCAGTGCGTTACACGTTCAGTCCTCCTCCCTCCAGTGCGTTACACGTTCAGTCCTCCTCCCTCCAGTGCGTTACACGTTCAGTCCTCCTCCCTCCAGTGCGTTACACGTTCAGTCCTCCTCCCTCCAGTGTGTTACACGTTCAGTCCTCCTCCCTCCAGTGTGTTACACGTTCAGTCCTCCCCCCCCAGTGTGTTACATGTTCAGTCTTTCTCCCCCCAGTGTGTTACACGTTCAGTCCTCCCCCCCCAGTGTGTTACACGTTCAGTCTTTCTCCCCCCAGTGTGTTACACGTTCAGTCTTTCTCCCCCCAGTGTGTTACACGTTCAGTCCTCCCCCCAGTGCGTTACACGTTCAGTCTTTCTCCCCCCCAGTGTGTTACACGTTCAGTCCTCCCCCCCCAGTGTGTTACACGTTCAGTCTTTCTCCCCCAGTGTGTTACACGTTCAGTCTTTCTCCCCCCAGTGTGTTACACGTTCAGTCCTCCCCCCAGTGCGTTACACGTTCAGTCTTTCTCCCCCCAGTGCGTTACACGTTCAGTCCTCCTCCCCCCAGTGTGTTACACGTTCAGTCCTCCCCCCAGTGCGTTACACGTTCAGTCCTCCCCCCTCCAGTGTGTTACACGTTCAGTCCTCCCCCCAGTGCGTTACACGTTCAGTCTTTCTCCCCCCAGTGTGTTACACGTTCAGTCCTCCTCCCTCCAGTGTGTTACACGCTTAGTCTTCCTCCCTCCAGTGCGTTACACGTTCAGTCCTCCTCCCCCAGTGTGTTACACGCTTAGTCTTCCCCCAGTGTGTTACACGTTTAGTCGTCCTCCCCCCAGTGCGTCACACGTTCAGTCCTCCTCCCCCCAGTGTGTTACGCATTCAGTCCTCCTCCCCCCAGTGTGTTACACGCTTAGTCTTCCCCCAGTGTGTTACACGTTTAGTCCTCCTCCCTCCAGTGCGTTACACGTTCAGTCCTCCTCCCTCCAGTGCTTTACACGTTTAGTCCTCCTCCCTCCAGTGTGTTACACGTTCAGTCCTCCTCCCCCCAGTGTGTTACGCATTCAGTCCTCCTCCCCCCAGTGTGTTACACGCTTAGTCTTCCCCCAGTGTGTTACACGTTTAGTCCTCCTCCCTCCAGTGCGTTACACGTTCAGTCCTCCTCCCCCCAGTGCTTTACACGTTTAGTCCTCCTCCCCCCAGTGCGTCACACGTTCAGTCCTCCTCCCTCCAGTGCGTTACACGTTCAGTCCTCCTCCCCCAGTGTGTTACACGTTCAGTCCTCCTCCCTCCAGTGTGTTACACGTTCAGTCCTCCTCCCCCCAGTGCGTCACACGTTCAGTCCTCCTCCCTCCAGTGCGTTACACGTTTAGTCCTCCTCCCTCCAGTGTGTTACACGTTCAGACCTCCTCCCTCCAGTGCGTTACACGCTTAGTCCTCCTCCCCCCAGTGCGTCACACGTTCAGTCCTCCTCCCTCCAGTGCGTTACACGTTTAGTCCTCCCCCCAGTGTGTTACACGTTCAGTCCTCCTCCCTCCAGTGTGTTACACGTTCAGTCCTCCTCCCCCCAGTGTGTTACACGCTTAGTCCTCCTCCCTCCAGTGTGTTACACGTTCAGTCCTCCTCCCTCCAGTGTGTTACATGTTCAGTCTTTCTCCTCCAGTGTGTTACACGTTCAGTCCTCCTCCCCCCAGTGCGTTACACGTTCAGTCCTCCTCCCTCCAGTGCGTTACACGTTCAGTCCTCCTCCCTCCAGTGCGTTACACGTTCAGTCCTCCTCCCTCCAGTGTGTTACACGTTCAGTCCTCCTCCCTCCAGTGTGTTACACGTTCAGTCCTCCCCCCCCAGTGTGTTACATGTTCAGTCTTTCTCCCCCAGTGTGTTACACGTTCAGTCCTCCCCCCCCAGTGTGTTACACGTTCAGTCCTCCCCCCCCAGTGTGTTACATGTTCAGTCCTCCTCCCCCCAGTGTGTTACACGTTCAGTCTTTCTCCCCCCAGTGTGTTACACGTTCAGTCCTCCCCCCCAGTGTGTTACACGTTCAGTCTTTCTCCCCCCAGTGTGTTACACGTTCAGTCTTTCTCCCCCCAGTGTGTTACACGTTCAGTCCTCCCCCCAGTGCGTTACACGTTCAGTCTTTCTCCCCCCAGTGTGTTACACGTTCAGTCCTCCCCCCCCAGTGTGTTACACGTTCAGTCTTTCTCCCCCCAGTGTGTTACACGTTCAGTCTTTCTCCCCCCAGTGTGTTACACGTTCAGTCTTTCTCCCCCCAGTGTGTTACACGTTCAGTCCTCCTCCCCCAGTGTGTTACACGTTCAGTCCTCCTCCCCCAGTGTGTTACATGTTCAGTCCTCCCCCCAGTGCGTTACACGTTCAGTCTTTCTCCCCCCAGTGTGTTACACGTTCAGTCCTCCCCCCAGTGCGTTACACGTTCAGTCCTCCTCCCCCCAGTGCGTTACACGCTTAGTCTTCCTCCCCCCAGTGTGTTACACG